>JAEQBH010004242.1:0-340583 GCA_016808115.1 Tetrastigma voinierianum | reverse complement strand
TAAGATCCCATGGATGTTCATCGAGGAGCGACAAACGACTGGCATGATCACTTAGGAGTTCCACGGAGTCCCCAGAAGCGTTCAGTCATAGACTTCAAAGACATGGATAAAGCGTTCCAGCTGTACGCACTGAGATCATTAAGAAAGTGGGAGAAGCTTGCGAGAAGTGGGGTTTCTTCCAGGTTGTCAACCATGGGATTCCAGAGAGTGTTTTGAATGGCATCATTGATGGAATCCGGATATTTCATGAGCAAGATGCTGAGACCAAAAAGGAATGGTATTCCCGGGATCCCCAAAAGAAAGTTAAATTTAATAGCAATTTTGATCTTCATCAATCACGCATAGCCAGCTGGAGGGATACCTTAGGTTGTACGATGGCTCCAAATCCTCTAATCTAGACAACTGCCGGCAGTATGCAGGTGTGTTAACACCAGGTTTTATGGATATTTGCTTTTATTTGGCTAGTAAACAGAAGTAATCAAACTAATTATAAGGCCCAAAGAACTACCAAGAAAAGAAAATTTTTACTGATGGGGAAAACTTATTGTTCTGGGGAAACAAGGCTAAGGTAGGATGTGAGTTTAAGGTAACCCTGATTTCTATGGCAAAGGATTTTGTTTTTGCTTTTCTTTTCTTCCTCTTTTTATCTAGTTTGTGTACAACTGAAGCAATTCATAATGATGATATCATCAGAAGCTATACCCTTTTTTTCCTTCTTATGGTTCTGTTATACCATACCTAGGATCCTTTTGTTTTGACTGCTTTGTGGGTATGATGGTTGCCTAAGGTCATCGAATTGGTCTCAAGGTAGCAAATTAACTGTTGAATCTTATCTTTCTGTGATTATTAGTGGTTGATGAACATGCAGAGATATAGTGATGGAATACTCAGAACAAGTAGTGAGAGTAATTTACTCTGTTCAGCTATTGTCAGGCTCTTGGACTTGCATCAAACCATTTGAAAGACATGGTGTGCGGAGAGCATTCTCATTCTGGGGCATTACCACCATGTCCAGAACCACAACTCACCCTGGGCACTAGCAGCCACACTGATCCTGACTTTTTCACCATCCTTCTTCAAGACCAAATTGGTGGCCTCCAAGTTCTTCATGAAGATCAATGGGTTGATGTTCCCCCAATACCTGGCGCTCTGGTTATAAATATGGGAGATTGAGCAAGTTTGCTACCAAATTAAGCATAATTTTTTAGTACTTTACCATTCCAATACAATTTCATCAAACCTAAATTGACACAAGAACCTCAAAATTTCTTGTTTTCTATTTTTGGTTGTTTAAAAATTATAAGTTGCAACAATTCAAAATGTCTTTGTTAGAAGTATAATATTCATATTAAGTCAAAATTCTAAAAGATTGGGTTTTTACAGAAATTGATTTAGACAGGAAAAACGATTCCTAGAGGTTTGGGGTTCAAATCACCTCATTGCAATTTGTTCCTCATATTTGTGTTTATGGTTTCCTTTTGTGCAGCTAGTCTCCAATAATAAGTTTAAAAGCATCTTCCACAGAGTCCTTGCAAAACATGTAGGCCCGAGAATTTCAGTGGCATGCTTTTTCAGAGGGCAACAGAACAACACGAGACTCTACTGTCCCACAAAAGGTTGCTTCCAGAAACCCACCTATCTATAGAGAAACAACTATAGATATCTCCTTACTTTTACTCAAAGGGACTGGGATAGGAAGTCTTCACTTCCACATTTTACTAAGCGAAGGGACACCGTAGGCGCAGCGCGCGGGCTACTTTCGTTCATGCGGCAACCGCGACCCGATGCAGCCATCTCACATAGGCGGCTCTTGAGACGGCTGCCACGTCACTTCATGCCTCTATGTTATTTGGTTGCCTGCCTCGGGCTCATGTCGGGAGCGGCTCGGCTCCCAGGCACCGGTTTGTGCAAGGTAGGCCCGGCACACCCTTCTTCATAGTCAAGTCCCGAGACAGCTAGTTGCAAGCTCCCCCGAACAGCACAGTTGGCATGCTTGGGCTCCAGCGAAGAAGCATCACCTCGATCAGCACACGCACCTTCGCTCTCACACCATTAAGCTCAGGCCCATCGGCTATGTTTGATCTTGATAAATCTTCAAGCTGTAGTCACGGATGCCCACACAATAAGTCCATTGACAATCTACCCAATATCTTGCACGCCCCTATGCAAGGCACCTTTCACCGATCCGCCTTGAGAGACTAGTTCTCCCCACACAGGCCATCATCCACTAAGGTGCCTGCTTGATACCCTTGGGCGAAAATGTCCATCTCTTTAGGCGTGATCACCACGACCATGGAAGGGCGCTTTCTCACTTCACGAGAAATGACGCTCGCGGCTTCCCACCTAGTAGGTGAGCTGTGCGTACTACTGGGCTACGATCGGCGCCTCGTGCGATACGCGGAAGAGCGCCATCCCACATGGGTCCTCATCATTGCAACTTCAATCACCCACTGACTTCATGATTGTTGTGCATCTTGGCCGAGAGATAGACTTTTCGTCGACCACACGAGATCGTGAGAAGTCAGCACCATCTTTATTGATCAACCGTCACGATGTATATCAACGCGGGCTACAAAACCGTAGTTACGTGGTAGTCCACATAGACAGCACTTTTTTGAGGCCGCTCGTGCAGCGCTTGTGCATACATGCGATTGGTTTGCCGCCCTGCGCCGGCTCATTGGGAGAGTGACTCCCGGAGTCAGGCAGGTTTGTGCGGGGTAGGTATCGCTTCTTCATAGTCGAGTCGAATGGCGACAAACTCCCACGAGCTTAGCAGGGTTGGCGTCTTGAACTCAGGAAGAAGCATCACCTCATCCACTTGCACCTTCTAGAGTGCTATCACACCATTAAGATCAAACCATCGGCGTACTTGATCTTTGATAAAGTCTTCAGCGAGATCGGACGCTCACAACCAAATTACGTGATGCTATGCTGCTACGGATAAAGAAGATTTACTTATAGTGCCACATTTTTAACCGTTCTAGGATTTCGACATGCGGATAATCTGGGCCAGGTTGTATGTCTCGGATGTGTCTTACTTTCCAAAGCTTTACAATAATGGATGCAGTACTCCGTCCTTTTAAGCTTTTCTAGAGGAAATTAAAAATCATTTTTTTAGTAGCGACTCGGAATTCAGCTTTTCATTTTCCATGTATCCTATCACTTGGATATTCCACAAATCATTATGGCTCCGTTTGGAACATGTGGTTGATGGTTGCCTAAGGTCATCGAATCGGTCTCAAGGTAGCAAAGTAACTTCTGTGGATCTTGGCTTATCATCGGTATATGTGGTTGATAAACATGCAGAGATATAGTGATGGAATACTCAGAGTGCAGTAGTGAAATTAGGAGCTTCATTTCTGTTTGAACTGTTGTCAGGCTCTAGGATTGCATCCGAACATTTGAAGACATGGAATGTGGAATTCTCTTTCTGGGGCATTACTACCCACCATGTCCTGAACCAGAACTGACCCTTGGCTCTAGCAGCCACGCTGATCCTGACTTTTTCACCATACTTCTTCAAGACCAAATGGGTGGGCTCCAAGTTCTTCATTAAGATCAATGGGTTAATGTTCCCCGTATACCTGGAGCTTTGGTAATAAACACCGGAGATCTTACAAGCCTGATCTACAAATTAATCATAATCTTTATACTTTACCATTCCAAAACATCTTCATCAAATATAAATTGACACAGAACCTCAAATTTCTTGTTTTGAGTGACTTTGTCTGGATTTTTATTTTAGTCTTTCAAAACTATGATTACAGTTTAGGGCCGAAGTTGTTGCAAGTCTTCACTTCCTTTCTTGGTGTGTACATGTAATGATAAACTTAAAAGCCCAACTACAGAGTGCCAGCAAAAAAATACAGGCCCAAACACACATTCATGTTTTTAATGGAATGCCCCTGCAATTGTGAATTTAGGCTTAGACATACAGGACTAATTTTCAGCTGTATTTCTTGTTTGCCTTTTATTGCAGCTAATCTCAATGATAAGTTTAAAGTATCTTCCACAGAGCCCTTGCCAAAAATACAGGCCGAGAATTTCCAGCGGCATGCTTTCGAACACCATTGCAGCAAGAAAGCAACACAAGACTCTGGCCCATTAGGGAGTTGCTTTCAGAAAACCCCCTCTACGGAAACCACCACTTGAAGCTAGTATCGCACATATTTCAACTCAAAAGGACTGGATGGGAACTCTTCACTTCCACATTTTAAGCTGTAAAGGTTGCCATGGAGACTATAATGCCAGGTGTTAACAATTTCTATTATATCTCGACATGTCGATCATCTGGAACCAATTTCTGTATCTCAAATGTGTGCTTACTTTCAAAGTTTGACAATCATGAATTCTGGTACTTCAATCTTTTTAAACTTTTTTGTTATGGTAGTAGCATTACTGCATCTACTACAATAATATATTATAATTACTACCATAATTATTTCATTTACTACCATAATTGAGGGCACTTTGAGGATTTTTTTGGGCATCTTTGATTCTTAAATCAAACCACAATTAATTTTGGAGAGTTTGTACTCATCCCCTATTTTGTTTTCTTGATCACTTATGTATAAATATTTTTGTATACCTTTTCCACTTCATCAACAAATCGGTAGACTTACAGTTGCAGGAGAGGAGACATGGATCATTAGTGCACATTGCCACATTCCCCAGTTGGTGTTTTTTTACTTAATGCTAACTATTTTTTTCAATTTAATGCTAAATAGTCTTGTGATATTAAATATTAATTGTTTGTTTGTTTTAATAATTTATTTTTATTGAAATATGTTAAAGTTATTTGTTTTTATAAACTAAAATCAGCGTCTTAACATCATAATCTATTAAGAAGAATGATTATATTTATTTATTTTATATAATTAAATAAAATAATTATAATTTATTTATTTATTTTATATAAATTATTATTTCATTTAGATACAGGGAAAGTTGCAAGAATTCTGCAAACGGTCACTTAGGCATTTTAACAAACGATTTGGAGATGCTTGGCAGGTCAATATTTCTCCCAGTAACTTAATATTTGAACTTTATTGAAGTCATGGAATCTGTACTTCGATTATGAGAGAGTGCATGGGGAATTTCTTATGATATCTTCACCACATCACTTTCTTCTGCTAGCAAACCCGGGCTATGGTATCAAACCCGGGCTGGGTTCTTACAACTATTTTTAGGTTTATTCAGTTTATTTCTCATGTATAAGTTCTTTTCGTTTGGTTCACGTGTCATGCATAGCTTGTTAACGTGATTTGGCACCTAATGCTTGTAAAAAAGGCGTCCTCACACACATACCGATGAATAATAAGAGAATATTGTTTTACTTTGGTTTTTTGTCTTTTCCCACATGGTATCGGAGCGAGAAATATAGATCTGGACTGAAATTTTCCTTTTTCTTTCTTGCGTTTTCTCGCTCGA
Organism: Tetrastigma voinierianum; assembly: GCA_016808115.1. Classification (NCBI taxonomy): domain Eukaryota; kingdom Viridiplantae; phylum Streptophyta; class Magnoliopsida; order Vitales; family Vitaceae; genus Tetrastigma; species Tetrastigma voinierianum. The sequence goes on along the minus strand of JAEQBH010004242.1, from coordinate 335,153 downwards.
CAAACAAGGGCGAAAATCGAAGAACAATAAATTAGTTAGCAGCAAATGGCACACCAACATCAAGACTGGAGATGGAATCCTTTCAGGTAGCAAACGATGGAAGATGATAGAGAGAGGTTTCATCCAAAGAGGACCTCAAGGCAACTAGCGATTACAATTGCATAACTCGGATAATCTAGGAAATTGCACACCGACAACAAGACTCGAGATGGAATCGCACCAAAGTAGCAAACGATGGAGATGATAGAGAAGAGGTTTCATCGAGACCTCAAGGCAACTAGCGATTACAATTGCATAACTCGGATAATCTAGGGATGATGTTGGTGTCGGCTTTTATAACAGTGTGACTTTTCTTTGCATGGAGTAGATCTATGAAAATTGCGCTAGGAGCAAAATCAAAAATAGGATTCATCGACGGCACCTGTGAGGTGTCGTCGTCCGATTCGGCGGAATATGAACATTGGAAAAAGGTCGATTATATGGTATTTTCTTGGATTTTGAATGTTATGTCTAAAGAAATTGTCGAGTCAATCATTTATGCAAATTCAACGAAGGAGCTATGGAAAGAGGTCGAGGATAGATTAAGTGAAAGTAATGCGCCTCTGATATAGAGTTAAATGCCACATTCCAAGGAGGAATGACGATCACATAGTATTATATAAAGCTGAAGAAACTTTGGGACGAACTAAGCTGCCTTGAACCATTGCCTACGTGCAATTGTGGTTCTGCAAGAGCTATGTCAAATATTATGGAATCACACAAAATTATGATGTTTCTTATGGGTTCAAATGAGGAATTCGTTAGTTCCAAAGACCATATCCTCTTGATGGAGCCTTTGCATGCTGTTAGTATGGCTTTTTCATTGTTATTGAAGGTTGAAAAACAGAGTTACACAGTTAACTCATCCAGATACTCTGGATTTGACTGCTTTATTAGCGAGGACTCCTAATTATTTTGGCAATTATTCATCAATTGTAAGAAGCACACAACGGCAAGAAAGAGGAGTTATGCTTCATGCTAATGGATACAAGAGTGTTCCTGGTGGACGTGGTAATTTCAGGAGGTTGGATAATCCTAGAAAGGAGAAGGAAAATCTTAGATGCGAGCATTGTAACATGAATGGACATACTATTGATACTTGTTTCCGCCTACATGGATTTCTAAACTGGTACAAAAATTCAAAGACACAAAAGTCTCAATTATTTGGGCAAGCAAACAGTGTACATTTGACAAGTACAGAGACGCCTCTAGATACAATGGATAAAGGGGAACATCATCAAGATAGTAGGCCCCCTGCTAACAATGATTGAACTGGTATAATACAAAACGAGGTTGCCAGGATAAAGATACTTGAAATGAAACAATTTGAGAAATGAAGGCCAAAGAAAATTTTATTTGGACCAATTATCTTTGAATAATTATTTGATAGAAGTTGCTCATTGCTACGCATGGCCCAACCTTTGAATATTCCAAAAACACCATTTTGATTTCCAAATCAAAAAAGCCCTAAATTAAAATATATAAAAAAAACTCTAAATAACCATTCGTTTGGTTGAAGTTTCCATCTAAAAGAACCGTCTTCACCAAGAATCTATTGTTCAACCAAATTAAAGAAGTTCAGATTGACAAATAATTGGTTAATGTTATCGACGAAGAGCAGAAGAACCATCTTCATAGTTAGTTTGATGACCCTAAAACTTGTCTCTTTCTGTCTCTCTTTCTCCCTACTGCTCTAAGAAAAGAGAGGGATATCATATGTTGTGCGTATATGGTGATTATGACAAAAAATTGTCAATTGTTTGTGTTTCATTTTCTTGCACACCCCTTTTCTAGAAATTGATGTTTTTTTGCTGGAAAAGCATTTGTGGATGATGGAATCTGACCATTTAATTACATATGCTTTGTCAATTTCACACTGCTAATAACCATCTCAAATATAACTAGATAAGTTATTAACTTGTGATACAGAAATAATCAATATTCATGGGACAATTAAATAAACTATCGCATATGGTACAACCTAATTTGAACTTATTGCTCAAATGTACTCACTTGGGTACAAGGCTATGTAAGCATTGGGTACAAGCATTTTGTATGCTGGGTACAACCCATATACACCTTAGGTACAATAGCTATGTAAAGTATGTAAATTAGTTTTCCCTTTTGTTTTATGTACAAATTCTTAAACATCTACGTTTGGTTTTTAATAATGACAATAATTTTGATCAAGTGTTGGGGAATTGAGGTGTTGGACAATTGTTTTGGCACCTAGGAGGAAGTCGTCTACATTTCATGGGCAAGGGAAGCAACTTTCTAATTCAAATGAACTTGAGGGAGACGAGGCTCTCGATTTGATTGTGACTATTCGAGTTCAAGAGCGTGTGAGAGGTACAAGAATGACTTCTTTAAAGTAAGGTTCTATTCTTTGAAGTAGAGTCATAAATTTTGTTCAACTCAGCCAAGTTAGATTTGGAGAATATTTTCTTTAGATGGGCATATTATGACCAGAGTATTCGAAGCATTTGGTATTGACTTGACCCTTGAGGATGAAGTCGAGGAGACATCACCTTATGACACCTATAAGCCCAGTGTCCATGGGACGGATGAAGTTGAGAAAGTCGTTGATAGTTCATAGGTTCATCCGATGAAATTTGGAGCCGAAGATGGTCATTAGCATGTTGATGATGATGAAGATCTAGAGTATGATATGATTGATGTTGAATTAAACATACACCCACTTCATACAAATAATTCACAGACAGATGTGCCAACTTCTAGTAATGAGACAGGATTGGCTTCCCAAATTGAACAGCTACATTTGAGGCTTGATCAGTTTGAGAATAGAGTATCCTTAGATATTGTACAATTATCCAATCAAATAAACCAATTGTATTAAGCATTTGGAGCTAACTGCCTTGGTTAAGCACATTTCTACTCCTCCGCCCCGCCACATGCTCAAGTCCCTCATGAAGAGTTCTAAATCATAAGTTAATTTTTACAATTTTTTAGTATGGCATTACATATGATGTAGGACTTGTTAGTGTTAATTGTATGAAATTAATTTTATGTACTTGGTTTGTGTAAAATGGTTGGAAATGGGTATTTTGCATTACGATGGACTATTACTATAGTGGGTTGATTAATATACTAACTTGCATTATGTTTTGTGTATTTCTATATTTTAAGTAACAATTTGAGTTGTATGCCAATGTTTGCAAATTGTGTTTACGATAGGACAAGGTTTCATTCACATCATGGTGGTCAAATGGTTGGGTAGTATAGCCGATCGATCGACTTGTTAGATAAAGCGTCTTTTGATAGAGGAGGAGATTGATCGGTCAATAATATGAATGCATGATCGGTCCTGCTTTGCCTTATTAGTCTTTGTCGATCAATTGCAGTCAAATTTTGTGTGTGATGTCGCATTTTTTTCGAAGTAGATTTAACCCGCATTTACATGTTTATCTTGGTTGTCTAAACATAGAAGTTGAATCACATTTGTTTACCTGAATGAACATTCACAATCGATTACAATGAGAAATGAACAATAACAATCTCTGATTTACAAAAAAAACTAATTACAATACGAACCATCCATGTTTCTACAATTCAAGTTGTCTTAACTTCACAAAAATCAGCCATAATATCTCAACTTCACAACAATACAAACTATCTTGTACTTTCACAAAATAAATAAATAAATCAACCATAATATCCCAACTTCAGAACTTCACGAGTGTATTTGGTACATGAACTTGTCCCTTGTATGTTTTGTTTTGTAGATCCAAGTCAAGTTTGACTATAAGTTGCAATCTACAAAGAGATATTTATCCTCTTAAAAAAAAATAGAACACCTAACAAGTGTAGTATTTTAACCCATATCATAGTATGAGATGTATGTAAATACTTAAAGGAAAACAATTTTCTTGTGTTTGGTTTCACCATGGAAAATATAAAAGAAAATAAAATATAATCAAAATTCCTCAAAAGTTTACATGTTTTTAAATTTCTTGATCCTTATATAATAGAAATAAATAAGAATAGGATTTAATTAAACATATAGAATTAATTTATTAAGTTTAAACATATTTTTTTATTTTCCTCTAAATTCCCTTTTCTTCCACTTTTCCTCTCTATTTTCGTATCTATTTTTTTCTTTAATACTTTTCGGATTTCAAACCAGCCTTTATCAACTTGTTTAGGCACAAAATGGAGCTTTAAGGATTGTCATTCCAATGCCAGTCATAATAATAATACTCGAGTGAACTCCATACTACGACCCAAGAAAAAAACCCATAGATGGTGAGAATGGGAGGGTCGGTGTGGAACGTGTCTAACAGTGAGAAAATACACATACACCTTTATATTTTTCTAGTTGTTTACCATAGAGCTTGCATAACACCAACATTTACGCAACCTTTGTAGTTTGTGAAAGCTAAGTTACTAGTATACCAATTTGACTTCACCTATTAGCTAACAAATGGCAAGATAATCAAATCATATCCTTGAGGAATAAATGAAAAATCTTGGCTTACAATATTTGCTCATATACTTCAAAGGCAAGCGTGTTAGTTAAACACTAAAAGTCAAACTAGTAAATGCCAAAACTATAAACAAAAACCTTGTTTTGTAATCAAGAGGGATCGAAGAGTGAGTGTTTCGTTAGCATGTTTCTCTTTTGATTCCAAAGTGAGACCAAATCGAGCATCAGCGTAACATATTACTCCTTCTTCATGATCAACTCAAGTTGGCACTTTTACATATGAAAACAAAATGGGTTATGAGTACAATTACATATCCTTTGTGGGTAATCAAATGATAGATAAAAAAAAAATATAAAAATAAAAAAGCAATGGCTAAACACATTCATGCCTCCTTCACAATAATCATTTTTTAATGCCTAAAACTTTATATAAACCCTATTTTTTCTTTAAAAAAAAAAAAAAAGCAATGGCTCAACACATCCATGCCTCCTTCACAATAATCATTTTTGTATGCCTAAAACTTTATATAAACCCTATTTTTTCTTTTAATAAATGTAGGTACATATGATTGGCTTTGAAAGGCTATTCCATTTCAAATCTTGCAGCAATTGAAAAGTGGAAATAAGCCACCAAAAATATTACCTAGGAAACAGAGTTTCTAAAATTAAAACATTTGAAAAATCATCTTCCATATATATATATATATATATATATATATATATATATATACACATATACATGCTTTCTAAAATTATTTTTTAGAGAAAAAAACATAATCATTAAGTTGTACCAAAAAAAGAAAATGACTTTGAGTATTTAACTAAACTAAAAGATAAGTCAGAAGTGAGATTATTAGCGATAATCGACCGATCATACTTTAACCGAAAAGGGGAAAAGATGAAGAACACAAGCTTCAACTGAAGTCCAAAATGAAAAGCCAAAAATATTTGGTGCAAAAGTATATTCCACTTTCACCAGTTTAAATAAAAAATAGTCAAATAGAAGAACAAGAAGTCGTTTAGCTAGTGGTAGTACAAAAAGAGGAATCAAGCCATAGAATTTGATTTTTTTTCATCACTCACATACCTTTATTTTAGCAGCCAACACCATAAAGCAAAATAGCTCATGCGAGTTAAATTCTCTCAACCATTTCAAATTAGAACAACAAACAATAGAAATTACAAAATGTCCATGACATACCTATGTTTACTAGTGTCACATTAGTAACTCATTTAGTACTGTTGTTTAAATGTATTTATCTTGAGTGTGAAACCTCGAGAAAAACCTAATTTTCTGAAAAATGGTAAAATGGTAATTTTGATCAAAATCTGGAATTTTTCTAGATCTCGGATGACGAAACGAACTTCACCATTGGAATCGTCTGGCGAAATCTAGCTACCACGTTGAATTTAGAGTACGGTGGGAGCGGTCGGAATTTGCGCGTTTGAGGCAACGAGCGTAATACAGAACACTTGGCACATTTTGGGTGGCTCCACGGTGTGCCGATGTCGAGTCTGAGAATAAGTCCAGCAGGCTCAGTGTGGGCATGTGGACATGTGGCATCTCCTAATTGGAGGAAAATCAAAGGTGTGTGGATAAAGTGGATAAGGTAATCCTATCAACCAATGATAATTTGACAAGTGATCACAAATGAGGGACAAAAGAGAATAAATGAAAAGAAAAAGAGTTTTCTTCTCCAAATTGTGGCGCTGAAGTACTTGCAATGGAGGAGGAAAATCAGTTTTTACTTAGAAAGCTCTAACTTCTCTCAAAAATTTCAGCGATCGAGCCGGTCGATTCTTGTCGGGCGAAGCAAGTTGTTACATCTTTGAGACTCTGGCAGTAGGCACCGGTTTATAGAGAGTTCGACAACTCAGGGGTAAGGGTTTCTCCTCTTGGTTAATCCTTTTAAGAGCTTTGTTAATGCTTTGGGTGGTGTGGTAGGTGAGAGGCCATTTGGTTGATCTGAGCAGGCCAGAAGTCTTGGAAATTTAGGCCCATTTTGGGTAGTCCGGGACGGTCTGAGACTATTGGTCCATGTGTTATAACTTATGTAATAAATTATGGTTTGGGTATTGTTGGGCCGGAAATGGCCATGGTTCGGTTCCACAAAGTGGGTGATGCCAAGAGGTGAGGTTACGGACAGCCTTTGCTGATTTAGGATTGTTAAAATAGTCGGTTTTGCATGATTGGACCAAAAATGTCCATGTGTTATTTGCATGAAATTACTTGAAATGAATGGCTTGAATTGTGTGGATATAAATTGTTAATGCCTTAAAATTTAGTGTGTTAACATGAGTGTTTGAATTATATAAAAATATAATTGTGTGAGAACCATTGGAATTAAGTTGGATTGTTGATTAGCACCGAGTAGGCTAATTTTGATATTGATATAGATTAAAATAACATGCTTGATTGGTATGTGAATTTGTTAATACTGTATGATTGAGATATATTAGCATGAATTGTTCGGCATAATGCATTCCATATGCGGGGCACCCTAGAGCGATAGGTGAGTGCATGACGCCAGGAAAATAGAAGGAAAATGGTTGTGAAAAGGAATTGCAATGGAAGATTTTCCAGAGGGTGGAGTTGGGGAGGGTGTCCAGCAATTCCGTTGGAGCCCGCATGAATTGTTTGGAAGGTTATCCAAAAAGTCGCCTCGGAGGGTTGTCGATAGATTTTGCGAAACTTGGTAGTATGTTTTGAGGAACAAAACCTTTTGTTTTGAAAACAATATTTTTCGCATTTGGCAGGCATGCGTGAGGGAGTCAATGAGGGCTCGAGAAGTGGGAAAGGGTGAGTCGCATTCTCATCCATATCATGTAGACATTCAAGTAGGATCATGTATTTACTTGAGTGTGTTTGGTTGCCATTACATGTGCACTTAGGTGGGGAGTAACCCATGTAGGATAATTCCACTACTGGGCATTACTCACCCTATCGAGGGAACAATATTTCAGGTACAGGGAGTGTTCGGGAAGACGGTGCTCATTAAAAATTTGCTTTTTTGAGGAAAAGAAAGCGGATTAATGGCTTTGATATGAAATTTAATAAAACATGTAATTATTAAATTCTAAATTTTAATATATGTTTGTGTTAAAGTGATAATAACTCCTGTGAACTATTATGTCAGTTGGATAGATTTTGGTGAGTATTGATGTATGGGTCAAGTGACCATTTTTACTCACGTTGGGTCTCATGACATGAGACACACAGGTTTTTCCGAGGTTTCTGGGTTGTCAATGGACACCCGGGGTGGAAATACATTGAGAGTATATTACTGTTGTACCCATGATTAACAAGATTTGTACCTAACTGCAATGTTATATGCTTCGTGTTATGTACGAGATGTTTATCACATGTTGTGCCTAGGGCATAATATGGATTTAGACCCAGGTTTACACTGCTTATGTACCTAGGTTAAGTAGTCATTGTGTGCTAATTCATTGTATCATAAGGCATATAATGGCTTATACTCATTATGAAATCGGGTAGTACCCAGCCTGCCCATTAGTCGTACCCTAATAGTTACCATTTTCTTGAGGTTTACAAATGTACTATCTTCGTTATTCATAAATAACATTTATTAAAAGAACAAAAAACAAACAGCCCCATGATGAAGGTGAAAATAAAGGAAGATGAATCACATTATTCAAAGGTTTCAATAGAGGAAGATGAATATATATGTATAGATCATCCGCGAGAATGGAGAGATTGAAGTTTGCCATAGATGAAGGTTGTAGAATGGAATCGATCTTTACTTGATTTGTTGCGAGAATCTTCAAACTTCTTTAGATGACCCTTTATATTCCTATAAGCATATGGAGGGAAATTTCAAAGTGACGAATGGTTTTTTAAGGTTTTTGGGGTTTGATTTAGGATTTTTTTGATTTGGAAATCAAAAGGGTGTTTTGGGATCTATCTTGGATCTTTGGGTCACATACGGCAATGTTTGTGACTTCTTTATCAAGTATATTATTTTCTTTATCAAATAGTTATTCAAAAGCTGGATTGTGCCTCAAATAAAATTCTTTGGGCCTCATTTATCAAATAGTTCCATATTGAGACCCATACTTTTGTTTTGAATCCTTTCTCCCATTACCGTCTTGCACAAGCAAATTGTAGGGCTAGACTCTACGTTTCAGCTTTATTTCTATATGACTAAGGTGATGGGACAAGGTGTTTGGTTTATTGACACCAAGGCCTCCAACCACATGCGGTGATTTGAGTTCCTTGATGACCTCTCTGAGAAAAACATAAATGGGTAGGCGTTTATAATAAGTCACATAAATAGAAGTTAATCACTACAACATAGCGTCACCCTCTTGTGACACCATAGAAGGTACCAATGGGTGACACGACTGAAATGACACAAATTAGTAGATTAATTAGTGATACATTTCCAAAGCAAATACTATAATTAATATGAATATCATGCCTTTTAACACCCTTCAATACACTCCCTTCGTGTGGCCTCATGCAGTGTGGAGAGTCAAACAAATCATTAAGTCTTTCACCTTAGTGGCACAAATAATTGAATGAGATTCAAATTGCAGAGAGTGTATATTGAACATAGGACCTCCTACAGATCAAGCTCTAATACCATATTAAATTACAACTCATCAGCTCAATCTTGTAGAATTTGAATTTAATATGAATATCATGCATTTTAACACTCGTAAAATATATGGTTTATTAACCCATATATCATCTAAAATTATAATAATAAATCATTTATTCGAAAATTATCTAAACAAAATATATTAAAATATTTTTCTCAATCATTTATTTGGAAAGAGTTTTTTTTAAGAAAATTTTAACTATTTATAAATATTACAACCTAAAAAAATTATTTCTAAAAGAATTGACCAATTAAACTAGAAATAAGATTATTATTTCACAAAAAAATAAAGTAAATCACTTTATTCCAAAATTATCTAACAAAAATATTAAAATATGATTCTCTATAATTACTAAATAGAAATTAATTATGAATTATTATTAAAAATAATAATAAATCAATTTTATTCCAAAATTATTTAAAACAAAATATATTGATAATTATTCTCTATAATTTATTTGGGAAAGAGTTTTTAAATTTTTCAAGTATTTATAAATATTACAACCCTAAAATTTTTATTTCTTAAACGATTGAACAATTTAAGAAGAAATATGACTATTATTTATAGTACTTATGTAGAAATGACTAAAATATAAATTATACATAAAAATTCTTACTTTATTTTATAGATAAAATTAATTTATATGTTGGATATATTAAATTTATTTGTATAGATATCAAAAATTTTTATATTATTTTGTTGTGATTGTACTTTGTAAAAAGAACTTTCATGGGTTTATGGATGCAAGAAAAGATGGGAAGAGAAGATGATGGATTTAGTTCAAGGTTATGCAATAAAATTTTGTATATTAGTGATATGCAAAAAATAATAAAAATTGTACGATATGTTCTTAATTAGTGTATAAGGTAATAAAACAACCATTAGTTATAAATTTTGAAATTTTGTATATGGTGTCACTTTCAGAAAATGACACCATAAATAAAATCAATATAATGACACTTTTCAAAAAATGACATCATAATCTAAAATTAGCACCATCTAGCTATTCCAAAACAATTTTTAAAAAATTTTTTTTTATATAGTCTCACTTTTCAGAAAATGACACCACAAATCTAAAACTAACATTCCCAATTAAATGTTTTTTATATAATGTGCCACCTTTATGAACTTTAAGTCATACGATGTCATTATTTTAACAAATGACATAAAAAATAGTGACACCATAAATTGTTTTTGTAGTAATGACCCGGTTTGCATGTGCTGGACGTCCTCACTATGTTGAATTATACTGGCACTGTCTCTTTACATCCTGATTTGGTCCTCACCAATGTTCTTTTCCTTCCATTTTTCGGTACAATCTTTTGCATGATGTGAGACGTTATTGCCTCTGCTAATGTTCATTTACCTTTACTAGTTACAGTTTACACTTTGCACGATATGACGATTGACTATGTCAGTTGTAGGAAAACTCCATGGATCTTTTTATCATGATTTCTCCTTTTTTCTTCACTTGGTCCACCTTAAATTTGGGAAGCGGGCCAAACCGATCCTAATAGGCTAGGCCGCAAAATGCATAGGTCGGGCTAATTTAGTCCACTTTATTCGAAGGCGAAGACCTTTGGTAGCTGACCCTAGCCTATGTGGGTTTAGATCTAAAAGGGCCAAAATATTAAAAAAATGTTAAAATACATTTTCTATTTATTATTCTTCAAAATAAAAATAACAGAACACAAATAAGTAATATTTAATACACAAAAAATGATGTAACCATGTAGTACTGAGTCTTGAAACTGGTATTAAGATTGTTGGGCTGGAAAAAGATTCTAATTGATACAGAGCGATGTTTGGATGGAGAATTACTTTCGATTAGGGTAAGCGAGAAGAGAAAGTCCTGAGGCATGGGGATATAGAATGGGAGTCTGATCACTAAGCGGAACCATTAAAGCCGATATCATGGGCACCCTAGATTCTTATCGCATGGGATTTTTAGCCCACCATGACGGTTGGGGGATGTTCAGGAGAATTGTCTTTAAAGAAGGTAGTAGTAATAAGCTGTTAGATAGAACGAGGGAGGATCTCGAAAAAATTGGTATGGAAATCGTAGTCAAGTGTGAAGGTTTGCCTCTGGCGGTGATGGCAATGGCGGAGTCTGTGCGTCAGAACCTGCGCGTGAACAAGATTTTAAAAAATCGCCAGACCTCTTCGAAGGTTGGCGGCTAACTTTGAATGGGATCTGCGAGACTATTATGGCGGGTCGATGGGCGAGTTTTATTAATTGCCAATTTCCATGGCCGGACCTCCAAAACTTCAAGCCAAAGTGGACTGGTCCATCGGGCTTAGCCCATACTCCCAGCTCTAGTCCACCTTCTCCGTTTTAGTCTTGTTCCCATGCATCTTCTTTAGATCTTGCTTTGGATAACATGGTTGTCATCCATGGTATTACCAGGGACAAAAAAATTTGTTTTGGCGAAATATCAGAAAATCAGGTTATCGGTGCCTATAGAAGAAGATATTAACCTTAGATGTCGGTTGAGGAAAAAATCAGTGGAAAATCGGTAAAATTGCCAAAATATCGGCGAAATATCGGAAATTCCCGATATTTCGTTGAAATTTCTAGACTTTATCTCACGCGCACATGTGCTGGAATTTCTGAAAAAATATCGATAAAATATCGGTAAATATCGACTATTTTGACTTAAATAAAATCCAACGGTTAGAATTAAACCACAATGGTTTTTTGACAATCCAATGACTATTTTGACTCCAAAAAATTCTATAAATACCCTAAATCATACAATTTCTTTACAAACTCACATCCATATACGAGCTCCATTTAACTCTCAAATTATTTTTCTTTATAATTTATCTCAATATTTTGAATCCTTATTATGGTGTCTTCATCAAGATGAGATCCTTAAGTCAAATAATGTAATGGAGCCACATGTCCCGGTCTTCTTTGGTTTAAAATAACTATTGTAATGTAATTTCTCGATAAATTATAATGAATATTGTTTTGTAAAGTGTATATTTGCTTATTTATATCTTTTTATAGTTCAACAAAACCATTTCTATGAATTTCAAAGTATTTTGTTAATTTTGCTTTAACGATATTTTGTCAAAATATCAACGATATTCTGGAATATTTCCGATATATCAGTAAAATCAAATCTGGAATATATCAGTAATTCACAGATGTCTTTTTGTTCCTTAGGTATATTCTGAAGAGTGTTTTGAATGACATCATTGATTACTTGAGTTCAAAGCTTCGGCCAATTTTGAGTGCATTTCGATCGAGTCATATCTATCGAGTTAGTCGCGATGCACGATATGATACAACGCAAAACTTCGACAATGAATTGGTAAGACACGGCGACTTGGTTGAGATTCTAGTTAACTTCGATCGACTTGATCAAATTAAGAAGAAAAAAATATGATTTCCCATCTCGAAATGGAAAAATCAAATTTTGTAGAAAAATATGAAATTCTGTTCAAAATAATCAAAACTCAAAGCTTTTTCATACAAATTTCTCTTCAAATAATAACCAAATCAAAGAGCTTTTCATTGGTTCTCAAACCCTCGTACACTTTCTCGTTGTCGTGATAGTGGGAGATGGTGCGGTGGAATCGGCGTGAGGTGTAAGCGATGGAATCGGCGTGAGTGTAGCTACGGTGGATTATTGCCTGATCATGGCTGGCGAAAACAAAGGGTTGCTTGAGAGAGCGAAGGAGATGAGTGGCAAAAGTTCGACTAAATTTATTTCTATTATTTATTAAAAGTGAAGAGGTGGGTAGAATTTGTTAATAAATTTTAGATTTAATTATGATATTAATAAAATTATATTATATCAAACAAAAGAATTATATTGAATCATATATATTTTTAAGGATTGAATCTTATGCTATTTTTTTACAATTAATCACTTGTTACTCCTCATTAGGACTTGAACTATGACGCTTCATATTGGATTTGCCATTTTAACTTTGAAACTCACCCACTATTCAGGCATGGACAGAATCTTATGCTATATAAAATACCATTATTTAAAAAGAAGATTTTAATCTTTATCTCTCTAATTTTTATAATGTTAATTTAATTAGTTATTCTTTAAAAAAAATTAATTATTTATAACAATAAATGAAAACTAATATAATTTAATTTTGATAACAAAGGTAGAAAAAATCTACTTTATTAACAAAAAAATATTTTTTATTAAATTAATTTAAAAATTTATTTTAAAGATAAAGATCAAGTACTTTTTAAGTAATATAAACAATATAAAATATTTTTATAATATCAAAATGCTAAAATATTTACACTTTAAACAATATTATTATTGATAATAATAATATGTTCTAACGATCCATAATTTTCTTTATATAATTTTGTTAGATTAAATTAATTGAGTGAAATATTAATTTTATAATAATTAATTTTATAATTATTTTAGTAAACACTTTTATAATTACTTAAATAATATTTAATAAGCTTTATTGATTTTTAACTCATAATTCATCCCTCATTTCTCTAATAATTTGTATAGTATTTTTATAACTTTTTATTTATCTTTATTGTTTTGTAAATTCGATATGTAGTGATACACCCTGGCGATGCATCTCGGGACCCTCACGAGTTAGTGGTGATGAGTGTGAAGCTCATCGATGTTTTGAGTTCAATTCACATGCTATTTTGAGCATTTTATATCCATATTCATGTAAAACTCATAACATTTTATCTGAACTTGGTTTTGTAGGATTCTTGATGAAAAGCAAGTGATTTGGTAAGAAAAGATGCAAAATGTTTTCAAAAAGAGTTAACTGGATGTCTCATAGTGCGTCATTGAAAAGATAAATTTTTCTGTATCATTTGGAGCATCAAATGGTCCAACTCTACTCATGGTTACATTCTACATCCAAAGAGCTTTCCAACGACACCTCACACGCCCAAATCCGAGTTAAAGCAGAAAGTTTTGAATCACAACAAGTTGAATGAGTTTTACCATCCATACAGTGAAAACTATATCCATTGAACATAGAAAGCTATGCCCGCGAAATAGTTTTGTTACCTTGAGCTGTAAAACTGAGAAAAATTCTAATTTTATGAAAAAAGTAAAGCGGTAATTTTGGTGAAATATCAGAATGAAACACCAGATCTCGGATGATAAACGGACTTCACCGTTGGAATCGTCTTGTGAAATCCTAATTTCTGCGCGAATTTACGTCGAATTGAGACGGTTAAGAATTTCACGTTTTTGAGGAGCCTGAGTGGTGGGACACTTGGCACATTTTGAGTGGCTTAAGATGGGGCACATGTAAAGTGGAAGTACAAGTGAAGCGATGAGAAGGCTGAGTGTGGGGCCATAGGAGACAAATGACACCTTGTGAGTTGATGGAAATTAAATGGTAGATGAGATAAAGAGAATAAGGAAATCAAGGAACGATGGGAATGTGACAAAGTGGCAAGTGGGGAGTGATTTCTCTTGACCCAACCAATTGGATGGGGGAAAAGAGAGGGAAAATAGAGAGAAAAGAAAGAGGAAAGAGAGAGGAGAAATTCTAGAGAGAGAGGCTCTACCTTCTCTCAAAATTTCCCGGTCATCGGTCAGTCGGTCTCGCGAGACAGAGACAAGTTGATCCCACTTGCAAGAGCCTCTGGCGTGGGTATGGCGACGTGGGTTCGGCAACTCAGAGTGAGGTTTTCTCCTACTTGATTTATTCGTTGGCTAAGAGTCATTTTAATGGATGGGGATATCTTGAGGCTTGGATGGCCGTGTTTTCATTTCCAAAGATTGGGATTGAGTGATGAAATCCCTAGAGTGGTCGTTGGACAGTTTTGAGACTAAGGTTGGGATGTTCATATGACTTTGTGTGTTGTTGCATACTTTGGCGGAGTTCCAAGATGGGTTTGTCGGTTTGTTTATTGAAAGCCCATGTATGAGCTAATTTTAGGTGTTATTACTATGAATGAATAACATGTTGCTTTGTGTAAATTTCGTTAATATCATGTGATATATTAACATGAATTAATAATGATGGCATATTGCATTTCATATGCATTGAGAGCAACCTAGAACAGTAGAGTATGAGTGCATGACACTGAAAAACATGGTTGTCGATGAATTCATGGGAAGATTTTTTGAAAAATTGCCTTGGAGAGTTATCAAGCGGTACATATTGGAGGATGACCCAAGACTGTTTCGGAGAGTTCTCGTGATTCACGCCCAGCAGGGTTGTCGATAAGAGATTTTATCGAATGGTAATTATTATGTTTTGAGACAAAACCTTTTGTTTTAGAAAATAGTGTTTTCTCACCTTGGCGGCTTAGGCATGCGTGAGGGAGTTAGTGAGGGAGAGTGGTGGAAGGTGAGTCACATTCTCATCCATAACATGTAGACATTCGAGTAGGAATCATGAATTCATGAATGTGTGTTTGCCATTGCATAGGCATTTAGGAGGCCAGGTGGCCAGTAGGAAAATTCAAGCTCTTGAGATTGCTCACCGTCGTAGGATCCTTACCCCGGTATAGGAGTGTTGGAAGAGCGGCGCGCTCGCTCAGGAGGCCGCTTTGAGAAAACCTGACATGTGGCTTTGATTATGTATTTTTGTAAAACATGTACGAAACATTATGATCGATGCATGTTTGTATAGGAGTGTATTAACTCTTGAAACTATTGCAATATAGTTGATTATATTTTGGTAGTATGGATGCTGCCGACTACGCGTGGCCATTTGTACATATGTTTGAGTCTCGGGTAAAGAGACACTCACTTTAATGGCATTAAGACATCAATGGCTACATTTATTCACTTGAGTTGGGTTATCAACGATCCGGAGTTTTTGGGCGTCATAGAAACTATGTTGCAACATAGAAAACTATGTACTTGATAAAACCGTGACATAGAAACGTGTTACGACCTCATGTGAAAAAAAAACCAAAAACTAAAATGGATATTTTGGTTTGCTTTCTTTCCCCATTTCACCCTAGGGCTATACATACTCGTTTTTTAGGTTTTTAGGGCAACGGGGAAAGTGGGGAGAACACCTCTCATGGGGTTTCTCTCTCTAAACTACCCATTTTTCTTAGTTTGGTGCATATTTTGATTTTTAATAGATCTTAGAGTAGTTTTAGAGCAGATTTTTATTTATTGAAGGGGGTTTCAAGTGTTGTATGTAGAGATTCGATTTCATTACTATTAGGACAAAAATTGAAACTAAAAATATGGATTTTCTCACCACTCCTTGTCTCTTAATTTCTTTCTTCCATGTTCTTTCTTTTTGTTTGATTGGTGATGATTGGAATCTAATGATGGAACATTAAACATCCTCTAGGGGTGGAGATTAATTGTTGAACATTCAGATTTGCAGATTCTCAGTTATTTTATGGGTTTGAAGACTGAATTTATATAATTGGTACTGTTCATATAATTAGTTGTTCGGAATATTAGTAGCTTATACCCAAAAAAGAGCTGTATCTTTGCTTTGATTTTCAGGAGGGCCTTTGAGTGACATAAAGATGGAGATTCCTGGGAGTAAGAACAATGATGGCAGGGGGTATGTTAGACCCGATTTTATGGAACTAATGAACTCACAAAGGAACACTTTGATATATCACTAATTTACTCGGGTGTGAGGATTAATTGGAATGATATGTCGGTTAATGTTTAAGTCACCTCAAATTGATAAAATGATCTTGATCCCATGTTAGCAATGATTTAATCAAGGAGATAAAAAGTTTTATTAGATTTAAAGGACGAGATACCAATTAGATTAGAGAAGGCTTGCATAATCGTGTTTATAGACGAGGAATTCTTGGGATCATAAGAAATAGTTGTAGTATTGGAAAAAAAAAAATCAAATCTTAAAGGGTCGGATTCTACAAGTAGCTATTTAGGCCATTTGTTTGAAAGAACATGGATCTCTAATTAGTAGAAATGTATGAGTATATGGAGAAATCAAGCAATACTACATTCTCTTGGACAAATCCGATATTCAACTCACAAATATTTGCACTTTCAGGAATGCAAATTGTTTTAATAAAATAATTATCCCCATCCTAAGTGCCTCTTTTCATGCCTTTTAGAATTAAATAGTTTGTTTTATTTGGTAGATTTTGGGTTAGTTTTAAATCAGTTTTTATTTCAATTAAATTGATTTTATTCCACATCTATTTGGTAGCCTAAATAGTAAAGAGCCAGCACATGTCAGGTGATCAAATTCCATTAGAGAGAACCTACAATCCTCGTGAGTGCAAATATACGGACTTTTAGAGTCCACTTTATTACTTGTATGACCCATGCACTTGCGGAAAGGGGTTGAGTGTTGGTAATACTTTTCATTTCAGTTTTTGAGTGTACTTACTTTTGTTTCAAATCAGTTTTTGAGTATTTATCACATTCACTCCCTTGGCCATATTTTCATATATACATCATTTGGTCTAAACAAGTTTTTGGTGCCTTTACTGGGGATTAGGTAATAGTCCTTTGGTAAGAGTAGCATAAATTTGTATCTACTCAGTTTTGGTTAATCAAGTTTTTGGCGCCATTGTCGGGGATTGGAGTTGTTCACTTTACCGGTGGAAGTTGAAGTTTTGAAGAATGGGTGATTTGCTAATTTAGGCAATTTTATTTTTGTTTTTCTAGTTTTGGTTGTGATTTGTTTCTTAGTTAATTTTTATTAGTATTTTATATTTTATTTTCTTTTTGTTTTCTTCTTATTTGTTGGTTCTTATAGAGGAATGTGAGAAGATAGACTTGCCTCCACTTGAAGGCTAAGCTTGACTTCCTTATTCATCATTTGGAACCAAGAATTCACAATGACTCACTCATGGGACAAGAGTATTTCCTTATCAAGAGTTCAAACCCCACATTTCGGAGGAAGAAGAGGCGTATCTTATTAAGGAGTAGATTTTATCTACATGGATGGGACAAGAAGATGATTAGTCTTCATGAGAGCGAAATTTCAAATTTAGATGCCTTCCAAGTCAACACTAGTTTAGATTGAAAAATGCTTAGAAGCTCAAATAGGATACTTGGTCAAGCATTCAAGGAAAATTCTCTAGAGGACCTCTCCTAGTAACACTTTGCCAAATCCCAATGAGCTGCGGTATTCTCCTTTGGTAAGGTAATGCGAAATTTCTAACTGCGAAATTTGTGGAAGAAGGTGAAAATGAGTTGGAAATTGAGGAAAAGAGCACTCAACAACTTAGAGAATGAAAAGTCATTAGTGGATAAATTGAAATTTGAAGAAGAAAGTCAAGTGATGGCTATTGAAAACGTCTTGGTGAAGATTGACACATTTACCTTCCCCATGGATTTTGTGGCTTGAGGCATTAAAGGGGATCTAAAAAATTTGAAGATATTAAAAAGACCACTTCCTTCCTCAAGCCAAACATGGATTGACATCAACAAGAAAGAACCATGTGCAGAAAATTCTACAGCTTGCTTCCATCAAAAGGGCACATGTTTGAACAGTCCCCCTTGAGCATAAATGTGTTTCCATCTGCATCACATAAAGGGACTATTTTGAAGAAATTGTGGCTGAACCACCCGCCACAATTAAAGGGGATTATGAGTTTCTTTCCCCTCTTCAAAATCTAGACGAAATCATCCTTGAGCTGAGTGGTTATGAAGAGGAGGTGTTGTCCAAGGTGGATGAATGGCCAAATGGAAGTACTGATACTTTCAATGAGTCTAAATTGGACTCTAACGGAGAAGCGCGTGGCTTCAGAACCTTAAGCTAAGTAATAAGGATTCTATCCACTCTCTTTTTCTTTTTCTATTTTTAGATATTTTATTTGTTATTGTTTTTTTACTCTGGGATGAAAATTTAGATCTTGTTTTAACTTTATTGTTAGTGTTTTCCAGGAATAAATACGTTTGGAAGCAACATGTTGTCATGACTAGTTTGCAAGAGCAAGATATAAGGGGGCAGCATATAATGTCAAGGTCTGAAAATCTTCAAGGTTCCTATTCAAAGTGGCCAAGACTAGAAAAGAGGAGTTCGATTTCCCAACTCCTATATAACTACCCTTACTACCTGTTACTTCATTTACTCCTTCTTTCGACGAACTGAATAATCTTCCTCCCAAGTAATCGATGTTTATTTTGAATTAGTTTATCATGTAACACCCCAAATGTTGCACATGACAACTTTGAGGATGAGAATTTTTCTGGTGCTTTTATGGATAATGACTTTGTTTGATGCTTTCTCCGCACACATCTTAATTTTGGTTTTTATTTTTGTTAGTTAGAGTTTTTCTTTTTTGAGTTAGTGGTTTTTTGTTTGGAGTAGTTGTGATGTTAATGAAGATCATAATTGAACCCTTGAGATATGGACATTATTCAAGATAATAGGACTTAATGTAATGAGTTATCTCTCTAATAGAGCTATTTAGTCATTAGTTTCCTCAAAAAATCCATGCACACTTGGTCACTAAATTACCATTGAAAAGCAGTTTTTGCTTGAGTTAGAGAAGGTTTATGAGAATCCATCTAATTTTGATCTCCATAGGTTCTAGAACTTGTTCTATTATCGCTTGAGGCGAAATCCACAAGCAACCTGATAGGTGAGAAATGTGATATAGGAAGCCATCCTTGGAAAGATTGTGCCTTTCAAGCTAACCTGATAATATGCATATGCATATTCCTCCTGAAGTACTAAGAATGTTGAGCCTTAAAGACCCAAAAATTTTGTTTTATAAGAACCAAGTTTAAAGCCAATAACCTTCCTATACATCACTATCCTCATTAAAGAACCAAACTCACCCATAACATGAGTTGAACATAATTGAGAAATGTGGTGAGAGCAAGTTTAGGGAGTTATTTTTCATAGGAAAAATAACTCCAAATTAGTTGAAATGAGTTAAGTTGAAAATCAAAGGAGTTAGTAAAGGAAGGGGAAAATAAAAGAAAAAAATAGAAAAAAATATCAAGTATAAAAGAAGCAAAAAACAATAAAATGTCAGGAGAGTGGAGTCTAGCCTCGTAGCCTTCCTTCCTGGATATAAGTAAATCCTAAGGGTGTCTCAGCACCTGAGCACCTAAGGCGATTAGTGCAGAGACTGCGATTTAAAGCTCGCTAAGGGTTGGTAGAAAGCTTAAAGGTGTTTGACATTACACCACTCAATAACCTTGTCTTAAAGAAAAAGGCTTCTTGGTGTTTGCTGAAAGAATGCAAAATTTTTACAGAAATGTGATATGAGGAGTAAGGAATGATACACCTAAACAGATTTTGAGGGTGCTTGAGAGTGTCATTGTGCTGATGGTAAGAATCAGGATGGAGTAGGAAGTATCGATCACGAGGAAAAATATGTATGTTTAGCGAAGAAAAGGGTAAAGTTTAGCCCGAATGACTAAGCAACACCCTTACCCCGAGCCTTATTTCAAGCTTATAAAAACCTCTTGATCTTGAGAGTTGTGTGTGCCTACATTAGTGGAAGTGATAAGAACAACAGCTTATGGAACCTAAATAAATTATCTTGGAGATCCGCGTGCTTATCTCGACTCTGTAAACTCATCTAGCTTGTAATTATTTGAATAGGGAGAGGGCTTCACACACACACACACACACTAGTGAGAACCATGATCTAAATTTGTCTATCATGAGATTAATTCACTATTAAAATGAATAAATTATCTTGATCATATTCCCTATATACTCCTTGTAAAGTAATTCTTGAGACACATATCACATACCCTTGGCAACTTGATTTACAGTTTTGGTTAAATAAAAGGTGAAATAAACTCTTATCTTCATTTGGGGACAAGTAACTTCATTCTTTTCTTTGCTTGGGACAAAAACCAAAACTTAAAATTTAAGGGTGTTTAATAAGGAGTGTAAAACTCATTTATGTTTTGAGTTCACATTTCACATGCTATTGAATTTTATATCCATATTCATGTAAAACTCATAACATTTCCTCTAAACTTTAGTTTCACAGGGTTTTTGATGGAAAGCAAGTGATTTAGTAAGAAAATATGCAAAATGTTTTCCAAAAGAGAAGTTAATAGGATGTCTCACGATATACGTCATTGAAGATAAATTTTTATCTATCATGGAGCATCAAATGGTTCAACTCTCTACCATTCTTACATTCTACATTCAAGAGCTTTCCAACGACACTTCACACGTGAATACGAGTTAAAGCAAGTTATGGTCAGACAAGTTGGACAAAGTTGTTTCTTCGCCTTTACTTGAAACTATGTTGAGACACGAAAACTATATGCGACCGCAAAGCTATGTCAACCTGGATTTTCTCTGCAACGGAGAAACTATGTCGCAACATAGAGAGCATAATAGCGACATAGTTTTGTGCAACATAAAATATGTCGCTGACGAAAAACTATGTCGCGACATAGAAAATTGTCTTCTCGACCTCAGTATTTGAAAAACCCGAAAAAAGGATGAAAATGGATATTTTCGTTTGTTTTCAAGCTCAATTCACACTAGGACTATAAATACTCATTTTTTTAGGTTTTTAGGGCAACGGGGAAGGTGGGGGAACACCTCTCATGGGGTTTCTCTCTCTAAACTACCCATTTTTTCTTAGTTTTACTGTAGATTTTGATTTTTAATAGATCTTAGAGTATTTTAGAGCAAATTTTGTTCCTATTGAAAGAGATTTCGATCTTGTATAACGAGAGATTCCAAATTCATTCTTTGTTCGGAACCAAGATTGAAACTAAAATCTGGATTTTTCTCTCACTCCTTGTCTCTTGATTTCTTTCTTCATGTTCATTCTTTTTGTTTGATTTGTGATGATTGGAATCCAGTAATGGAACATTAAACACCCCCTAGGGGTGGGGATTAATTGTTGAACATTCAGATTTGTAGATTCTCAGTTATTTTGTGGGTTTGAAGACTGAATTTATATAATTGGTATTGTTCATATAATTAGTTGTTAGGAATATTAGTAGCTTATACCCAGAGTTGTATCTTTGCTCTGATTTTCAGGAAGCCCTCTGAGTGACACAGAGATGGAGATTCTTGAGGAGTAAGAGCAACAGAGTGTATTAGACTAATATTAACTGGAACTAATGAACTCCTAAAAGATTACTTTGATAAATCACTAATTTACTCATGGTGGCAGGATTAATTAGATGATGTGCTCAGTTTTAATGTTAGAGTCTCACCTCAGGTGATGGAATGATCTTGATCCCGTGTTAGAAATGATCTGGCTCAAAGAAGATGAAAATTTTATTAGATTTAAAGGATGAGATACCAATTAGATTGGAGAAAGCATAATCTATGCATGGGGCAAGAATACATGATCTAGAAATGGTTGTGAAGTATTGGAAAATAAAAACAATCAAATCTTAAAGAGGTCGGATTCTACAAGTAGCTATTTGGGCCCATTGTCTAAAAGGAGGAACATGGATCTCTAATTAGTGAAATGTATGAGTATATATGGAGAAATCAAAGCAATACTACATTGCTCTTGGACAAATCGACATTCAACTCCACAAATGTCACTTTCAGAAATGCAATTGTTTAGTAAATAATTATCTCCATCCTAGTGCCTTTTCATACCTTTTAGAAATTAAGTAGTTGTTTATTTGGTAGATTTTGGATTAGTTTAAATAAGTTTTATTTCAATTAAATTGATTTTATTCCACATCCCTATTTGGTCACCTAAATAGTAAAGAGCCATATGTCCCGGTGATCAAAATTCCAATTAGAGAGAACACACGCAATCCTCGTAAGGTATGATGTAGGACTTTTTAGAGTCCACTTTATTACTGTATGACCCATGCACTTGCGGAAATGGTTGAGTGTTCAGTAATACTTTTCATTCCAGTTTTGAGTACACTTACTTTTGTTTCAAATCCAGTTTTGAGTATTTACCACATTCCTCCCTTGGCCCATATTTTCATATATACATCCTTTGAAGAGAGAAGAGAGAAGAAGTCGAAACAAGTTTTGGTGCCTTTACTGGGGATTAGGTAATAGTCCTTTGGTAAGAGTAGCATAAATTTGTATCTACTCAGTTTTGGTCAATCAGTGACCGATACCATGACTTTGAACCATGATTGGTGGAAGTCCAGGATATTTCACTGACCAGAATCTTTGAGAACAAAAAGGTAGTATTGGATCCCCGAGAAAAGTTAGATTTAATACGATTCTTATCTTTATCAATCACGCATGGCAAGATTGGAGGCATTATGGTGATTTTTGAATCCTCTGAAACATACAAAATGGCGTGCGGCGTACGAAATTAATGTGTTTAAACTAAAATGACTTGTAGATCAAACTTCTAATCGGGCTATCTAGGTTCCCTAGTTCCCTTGATAATTCCCTAGAATGAAAATGGAAAACGTCGTATGAATTAAAATATTGCATGAATTAATTGATGAAAAAAAGTGTTAGATTTCCTTATGAATAAATGAGATATACAGTCTTGAAAGTTGTGAGACTTAAGACGGACTTGCAACCAAGTGTTAAATTGTTTAAACATTGGATTTCATTGTGAAAACAGTAATGTGTTGGAAAAATGATAAATACTTGAATAGAACTTGCAAGCGCTAGAATGAGGTGCTAGATAAAATATTCAGTTTCACTGCAATGAATGGAAATATAATGCATTTATCAAAACCTACCTAACACTAGGAATTAGAATGCTAAAATTGTTGACTTGGCTATGATTTGATGAAGTAGATTGACATTAATTGATTGATTTGTTGAGTTGTTGATTGATTTGGTTGCTTCTACTCACATTTATAGGCCATGACGATTTCTTTATCTAAGTTTTAATTTCTCCACTCTCTACTTTAAGATTAACTACCCCTGTCTTCCATTAAAGAAGTATATTCCTCAAGAACTCATCCACATCTCCATTATAGATCTTGTTCCTCAAAAAATTCTACATCGTACACTACCCACTTTTGATATTTGTCTAAAATGTTAGTTTAAACTTCCTAAAATTTCAAAATTTTCATAAGTACTTTGGACTTCTTCTATGAGCTTGTACCAATGGATCTATAGGCCCCTTTCTACCTGAACTTTTATTCATGGGCTTGAAGCCGCCTAACCCATTAGGATCAGGCAAATTTCAATTTTGGCGCAAGCAATTCTGGCCCTCCTCTAACACTAAAATTGAATGAAATTATTGAAAAGCTATGATTTGATGTAAAGTAAATTGACATTAAATTGATTGATTTGTTAAAGGTTGTTGATTGATTGGTTGGTTGCTTCTTCTACTCTATTTATAGGCGTGAACGATTTGTTGTCAAGTCTTAATTTCTCCTCTCTCCACTTTTTGAAGCTAACTACCCATGTCTTCAAGACAAAGAAGCTTGTTCCTCGAGAACTCATCACATCTCCATTATGGAGTCTTGTTCCTCGAAAATTCATTAGCACATAACTACCCCACTTTTGATATTGGTAAATCTTCACATTTGACTTCTAAAATTTTAAAATTTTCATAAGTACCTCTGTACTTCTTCTATGGGCTTGTACCAATGGATCTAGGCCCCTTTCTACCTGAACTTTTATTCATGGGCTCGGGCTTAGGCCTAACCCATTAAGGATCAGGTCAAATTTCAATTTTGGTGCAAACAATTGTTGCCCCCCCTCCTAACACTAGGAATTAGAATGTTGAAATTGTTGAAAAGCTATGATTTGATAAAATAAATTTGACATTAAATTGATTGATTTGTTGGGATTATTGATTGATTGGTTAGTTGCTTCTTCTCTCTATTTATAGGCGTATTGAGCGATTTCTTTATCGAGTCTTAATTTCTCCACTCTCTCTACTTTCTAAAGTAACTACCCATGTCTTCCATTAAAGAAGCTTGTTCCTCAAGAACTCATCCACATCTCCATTATGGAGTCTTGTTCCTCAAGAAAATTCTACATTAGCACATAACTACCCCACTTTTGATATTTGATAAAATCTTCATTTGACTTCCTAAAATTTTAAAATTTTCATAAGTACCCCTGGACTTCTTCTATGGGCTTGTACCAATGGATCTAGGCCCCTTTCTACCTGAACTCTTATTCATGGGCTTGGGCTTAGGCCTAACTCATTAAGGATCAGGCCAAATTTCAATTTTGGTGCAAATAATTGTGGCGCCCCCAGGATACATTGTGGCCCCCAGGCCATATTGTATGTATTAAAGCCCCCAAAAAAAAATTCTTCTGAGCTTATTTCTAACCATGAGACCCAATTAAGCACGGCCCATGATGTAGAGTTTGATGGCAAGAGCAGGCCAAGTCGGATCAAATAAAGCGCTTTATTGATTTCCCGAAAAATTTTCCCCCATCCTTCAGGTTTGACCTCTAGCTTTTGTTTCGCCGACAAGGATATTATAAATAAGAATAGCAATCGACTTCTTCTCAAAGCAACTTAATATCACCTTCTTTTCTTCCCCAAAATTAATTTATTTTCACTTTCTAAAACAACCCCACTTGTTTGGAGAAGGAGACTTTTAATTACCTTTTTATCTTCTTCTTCTTCCTTCCCAGTATCCTTGTCTCTTCCATCATCGACCTTTGCTTCCATCGCTGTCATCGACAACATCGACATAATGATCACCTTCGACGCTCCCACGAACACTATTGTTTCGTCTTTCCCCCTTGATGAACAAGCCATCAATTTTGTTGTTGACACCGCTTCTCCAACTGACACTGCGGGGACCACCAACAATGATATCTCACTTCGTCGGAATTGATCGCGATGTAATAACGCCACTAGAGTTATCGGTGTCATCATCGAAATTTGTCGCCAAATTTTCTGGGGTCACGGAACTCAAAAATATTCCTTGAATACACCTTCAAAAAAATAAAAATAAAAAAATCTTTGATGTCGTTTGGCTATCTTGAACCTTTTCTAAGTGTATATTTTGAAAATAATCATGAGTACACCCTTAAAAAATTTATTTGAAGCTATCATTTGTTTGAAAATTTTCTTAGGTGTAGACTCTAAAGGAGTCATGTCCATCTTAAAAAAATTCTTTGATCGTTTGGCTATTCAAACCTTTTCAGGGGTGTATCTTTTGGCAATAATCATGTATAAAACTTTTTAGGCTTGTTTGAAAATTTTCTTGGGTATGAACTGCGAAAGAGTCATGAATACACCTTAAAAAAATATATATTCTTTGAAGTTGTTTGGATTTTCAAAAAAGTATAAAATTGCATAACTAAAAAGAAATATATATATATATATATATATATATATATATATATATATATATATATATATATATATATATATATATATATATATATATATATATATATATTCATGAATACACCTTCGAAAAAAAAATCTTTGAAGATGTTTGACTTGTTTAAAATTTTTTCTTAGGTGCAAATTCTGAAAAGAGTCTTGAATACACCTTAAAAAAAAAAAAAAAAATCTTTGATGTTGCTTGCTTATTTCAAAAATGTTCTTAAGTGCATATTGAATGATTTTTATAACCTCGAGGTTAGGTAGCCTTTCACTGGACTTGATCTTTTTCTTTAGTGATTATAGGTCGTTCGTTGCCAAAGGAATTTCACTTTGTATCTTGGTGAAAGCGACTTAAAGATAGCTCTTGCCGGATAGTTTGCCTTGTTGAGCCTTTACCGGCTTTATAGCCTAAGATTTAAACCTTGGTCATTAGTGTAACTTTCTTGTGTTTATTTTCTTAGGAGCTTCTTATGCTTGTTCAATGGCTTCCAATCCATTCCCATCTTCATTAGTGCTCATTTTTCCTTGACTTGTGCTTTGTCACAGCCTATGATAGCAATGATTATCTGAGATCTTATGATATCCTTTCCTACCCTTGTTAGGTGGCCATTAACTTACCATTTTTAGCGGGTGGAAAGTGGAGAATTGGAATATATTATGAGATGTTGTTGGAGACTCATTGGGCTACTGCTTGCACAAATACACTTCCTGACCATGACATTGCATTAGTAGATCAAGATGATCTCAGCCTACCTTTTGATGTGTGTTGATTGCTGGATTTCTTGTGGGAAAATCATTGAACACTAGCACATATTGCACTTACAACCATGACATTTGCATTAATTGGATCAAGGTGGCTCTGACCTACCTTTTGATGTGTGTTGATGTTTGTGGAATAATGTGGAAAAATCACTGAACACCAACACACGTACACTTCTGACCATGACATTGCATTAAGCGGATCAAGGTGGCACTAGGCTTACCTTTAGATGTATGTTGATGTTTTTTAGAATAATCTTAACTTTATTTTTTTCTTAAAAGAGGTCCTTAGACCTACTTTCTTTGAAATATCTTTGCATATATCAAGTACAAGTACATCATTGGAGAATCAGAAACCAATGGCTCTGAAGCCTATTGATATATTGAACAAGTATGTTGTTGGGAAAATTTATATATTTGAGAAACAGTGGCTAAAAGTCTACTTTTCTCCAAAATATAGAATAGAACAAAGTACTATGTTAGAGAACTTGAATGCTTGAGAAACAGTGGCTAAAAAGCCTACTTTATTCCAAAACATAAGACAATCTAACATTACCACTGGGTCGTGGAATTGGCCTAATTGTTTTGGAAATTCTTCAATTTCCACATGAGCAGAAGTACTTCTTCAAGTATTTCCATTAGTGAACCTCTTGTGTGGATCTCCTTGCAAGGTTTCTAACCGATTATACATTCAGTGAGTACTTGATGCCTTGAAAGAGTTTCCTCCCGATTTGCCCAATTCTTTGTCTTTGGAACCAATTGTAATATAATCTTTATAAGTTCTACTCTTAAGTTTTTACTCTTGATTCTCTTGTTATAAGTTTAATCCACTTTATTTTTATGAATGAACATGTAATTGAAGGCTTGTATTCTTATGTCATCTGTTGATTCGAGTTCCATCATCATGGCCTCACTGTACTCTTGAGGAGTAAGACCATTTTGCTTGAAAAATCTTAGAGAAGGCACCACTACTTCCATTAGGAGCATTGCATCTTGTCCATGGAGTCGAGAGAAAAGGACTTATCCTTATGAGATTCTTATGGAAGTCTATTAGGCCCACAATGTCTCTGATAATGCCAATATTTGGGATTCTCCTCACGCATTTTTTCCAGACTTCCTTTATCAACACTTTGTTGGATGCTTCCGCTTGTCCATTGGCTTGGGCATAAAAAAGAGTTGATCTGATGAGTTGTATTCCATAATCCATAGCAAAATAATTCATTTCTTCCCCAGTGAAGATTGTTCCTTGATCAATAGTGATAGATTAGAGAATTCCAAACTTATAAATAATCTGCTCCTTCGTCAATTGAATCACATCCTTTTGTTATACTTCAATGAAATGCGCCTCCACCCACTTAGTAGAAATAAGTCTATAGGCACTAAGATGAAGCTATGCCCCTTTTAGTGATGGTGGATGAATCTTTCCAATCAAATCCATGAAACACCTCTAAATGGCCATGGCTTTACTATTGAATGTAATTCAATTGTAGGAATCCTTTCTATGCTTCCATATTTTTGTCAATGTTAACAACCTTTGGAGTAAATAATGTAGTCTCTTAGAATTTTTGGCAAAAAATAGTCGTGTCTTCTAATTAACCATTGCATTTTACTTAGTTGATGGGCTCGGAAAACTCCTTCATAAATTTGTTTCATAACTTTCATGTTATGCAGCTGAAGATAAGTATTTGAGTAATAACCGAGTCAAATCCTTTTATGTATAATATCCTTTTAACATAACAAAATTCTGAGCTTGAGCCTTCGTTCTGAATTATGTTCTCCAATCTCTAGCAATATTCATGTTGAAGATGTCTAGGTCGATCCTCCTTTCAAAAATTGAAAGGTGATTCTTCTTCTCTATCATGATGAGCTTATGGGTCAATTCTTCAACCATTTTTACACTAGAGGCTATTTAAGCAGAACACAGTTATTGCTCTCCTTTCTGTAACAATAACCGATCTAATTAACTAGTCATTGTTGAAGATGTCTAGAGTCGATCCACTTCAGTGAAAGTGATTCCTTCTTCTCTATCATGATGAGCTTATGGGTCAATTCTTCAACCATTTTACACCACTGGCTATTTAAAGCAAGCTCATTGGCCTCCCGGCGATTCCTTGAGGCACAAATTCAAATTCCACATTGTCAAAGGAGTCTAACAATTGAATGAGCAATAAAGTAAGGTCGTTAATAGCAAGTTGTTGTCTCCTGTTGTTAATTGAAGTACCAATTGAGAATCTCTAAAGACTCGAACATCTTTTGCCCTAAGCTCCAATAGGATCTCTAAACCAATCACCAAAGCTTCATACTCGACCTGATTGTTGGTGCATTGAAGGCCAGGTCAGAAAGACAATGTACATTTCTTTACTCCCACGGGTGAGATAATCACTATTCATACCTTGGCCAGATTCTCTATTAAGCGAACCATCAAATTTGAGATCCAGCTCTTTTCTCATAAATTCCCAGCTCCATGCTTTCCTTTGTTCCAATCTCTAAGGAAGGATGATCGCCTAGGAAATCTACCAATGCTTGTCCCTTGACCGATTTATGTGGAAAATAAACCAAGGTGAATTCTGACAAAGCAAGGGACCATTTACTAATCCTCCTTGTAATTAGTGACGGTTAAAGCATTTGCTTCATATAAGGTTTATCAGAGAAACCATAGCTTAAGACTTGAGCCAAGTAATGTCTCAGTTTAGTACATGCAAAGTACAACCCAAACATAATTTTTCAATTGGAGTATATCTTGTTTCTACTAGATTTAAGATCCTACTCAAATAATATCTGACTTGCTCATGACCTTTAGATTTTTGTGCTAAAGACAGAGTTGATAAATATAATTTGAGTTGATGACCTTCATATAGGAGGCATTAAAATAGGAAGTTTAGAGATACTATGGCTGGATTTTGTCAAAGGCTGCTTGATTTCGTTTCTCCCACCTAAACTCTTCCATATCTTTAATGCTACACCAAGTTAGAGAATTCCTTGGTTTTACCTGCGAGGTTAGAGATAAATCTTCTTAAATAATTTTGTGGAACTTTTGGAGGTCTTTCTTGGTACTTTTGTGGAGCATTGCATTTTGAAACTAATAACTTTTTGCTGTTTCAAAATCCACTTCTATCCTTCTTTGGTGAACCGAGGAGACAAGAAAATTCAATCGAACTCACGATGCACATTTTAGTGATTAAGCTTCAGCGACAATGTCTCATCCTCTCGAAATTTTCGCCAAATGATCTACATCTTCATTGCCTCTTCGGTTAACCACAATATCATCAATATATACTTCCATGTGGTGGCCTAGCATGTCATGGAAAATGGCATTCATTGTCCCTTTGGTAAGTTGCATATGCATTCTTGAGACCAAGGCATGACCCGATCTCAAATGTCATATAAACCCGGGACATCTAAGGCCCGGTCTTAGGTATATCTTCTATTTGCTATTAAAATCTTATTTTAACTAGAACCATCACCATAAAGGATAACAATTCATTATTAGTAGCATAATCAACTAACATATACGCAATAAACTACATTACATGTCGCTCGGAGTAGAAACATTTAGATCTCTGAAATCCACACATACACGAAGTTTTCCATTTTTCTTCATTATAGGAACAATATTTGCTAGCCATTGAACATACCTTGTAGGTTTGATGAATTTGGTCTTCAAGATTTTCTCAATTTCCTCATTTACCTTTAGCTCTACTTCTTTGGACATTCTTCTAGGTGGTTGTTGGAAAGGATGGAATTATGCTTTAATGGGAAGTTGATGTTTTCCATAAGGCCCTTATCCAATCCTGGCATTTCATCATAATTCCATGCAAATAAATCTTTCAATTCCTGCAACAATTATATGATATGTTCCTTCAAGTTAGTGGATAAGAGAGAATTGATGTAAATAATCCTTGGCTCTTCCATAATGTCGAGGTTGACTTCTTCCATAGGATCATGAACTTAAGGCTTGTTGTTTTCATTTTTAGGAGGAGCTTGCTCCAAATCTTCAATCTGAATTTCTTCCTCCCCTTTATCTGATTCTTCTTCATAAATCACTTCATCTCCACAAATGTCTTGGAACTGTTCTTCTGCAACTTTGTCGGTAACTTGTTGCATTTGCATTTTGAATGCCATGACTACAATGGTTGTATTCTATTCATGAGAATACTTAGTCATCGATCTCCTCGATGATCAACCCCTTTATCGGCCTAAAAGGCACGATAATAGTTATTTAAGAGAGGTTTGACGGCTTGTGTGAATGTCACCAGTATCTCTTGACTCCATGTATATTTCCCGCCCAGGTCAATTCCTTTTCTTCTGAATTTTATTGGACCAAACTCTTCGTCATAGTAACTAGCCTCCATAGAATCTGAGGTTGCAATGAAAGGTTGTTTGTTTGCCCATACCACTTCTACTTCATCACTTTTCAAAAATAGTAAAAATTGGTGAAGGGAGGACGACACACACCAATTGGCATGAATGCAGGATCTCTTTCTAACAAAGCAATGTAATTGCGGGAAATTAATCCTGAAAGCTAGCGAAGTCTTACCCATAGTGATGTCAAGAGGGAGTACACCCAGAGTCTTGGATATTTCTCCGATGGCGTCTGAGGACTTACATTTTAATCAGCCCAATCACCATTGCCTCTTCCCTAAAGCTCTCAACATCCTCAGCGACATCATCTTGTTGTTGATCCGTATCCACCAAATACCTTGGACCTTTGGTTTACCCGGTAAATGCTGTGTGCTATCACATAGAGAGGTCTTATGTGTCATGTCATCTCCACACTAGATTTTTCTAGTATCACCTTCTGAGATTTGCTTCCTTCAAAGGGGTTAATGGTGATTACCCTCTGACTATGCTCTTCCTCTGCTGGAAAATGTTCTTTCTCTACCTCTTCTAAGCTTTCCTCCATCTCTTTTGACTTGAAAAAAATATGGTAAAGTTATAAAAATAGTGTTAAGAATCGTGCAACAATGGTGATCAAATCGGAGAAAAACAAGAAGATATACATAAGGACTGCGTGGTTCAGCGGTGCCTACATCCATAAGACGACCCGGCGAACTTTTGCTATCTCTAAATAAGGTTACATTGAAGGTATTTATAATAGCCACAGGATATAGCAAATTACAAAATACCCTTATACCCTCAATATACCATATATCGTACCATGAGGTTCGCCCATACCCCCAACTTTTTATTTTGCCTCCTCCCTTAACGAGGTTATGTATGAAAGCGAAATACCTTCACTTTCGATGTGCTCCGCTCAAGCATTTGTCTTAGCCCTTCTAGCCTCAATATGAGCCACATGCCATAACAATCTCCACCTTGGTGAATATCCACCTCTTTAAAGAAAACCAACCATGGTTTGAAGACTTAACCGGGGGCAATAGTCTGGGGCATCTCTCATCTGACAACTAGAGATGTTAATCAAGTCCAAGCATTGCTTGAACTTTTCTATCAGTATGACTTTGTCAACATATGTGCATTCAGTATATGAATCTTCTCAAGCAATAACTCTCCAGAAGAGACCAACTCCTTGATCTTGTGAAATCTCACATCTATGTGTTTTGTCCTTGCATGACACACCTAGTTCTTTACCAAAAAGATGCTTAGCTTTGACTCGATGATGAATACAGCCCAGGAATTTGTACCATAGACTTCAACAAATAAGTCCTCCGCTAAGAGTGAACATGTAACCTATGGTAGACTTCATGTCATCCAAATCCCTTGCATAATTCGCATTTATATATCCCACAACTGAAGGAACACTCTGCTGTCTATTAGACATGATGTCATAGTCTATAGTTGATGTTGACCAAAAATATGATGAGATCAATTTGTGCCAAACTTACAGTAGTACAGCAAAAGAACTAGTCGATCCCTCGGCAATGACTTCAAAAACTTGATATTGACTAAAAATATGATGAGATCAGTTTGTGCCAAACCACAGTATTGCCACTACAAGAACTATTCGGTCGACAAGCGAGCGCGAAAAACTTGATGTTGACGAAAATATGATGGTCCCGGTTGGTGCTAAACTTCTAGTATTGCCACGAAGAACTATTGATCCCCTGATAACAGCGTCAAAAACTTGATGTTTATAAAAAATATGATGAGATCGGTTGTGCCAAAACTTACGTCGCCGCAAAGAACTATTCAATTCCCGGCAACGGTGCCAAAAACTTGATGTAAACTGATTTTTACATAGACCAAAAGCTTGCTGTTTTGGATATCATTGCCAAAAATTCTTCCATCTCAAAAGTTGATTATGCCAAAACTTGATTGACAACATTTGTAAATATAGTTTTCTCTTTGAGTATAAAATAATCTATAATTTAAAATTTATTTTAATTCTAAATCACTGCAAGTGCACAGGTCATAAAGTAATAAAGTGGATTTAAAGTCCAGATATCATTCCCACGAGGATTGATTTGAAAATTTAAAGATCTTCACCCCTGCTACTTGGATAGTGCACTATTTGAACTAATACTTCAAATGATTTGTAAGATGACTAACAAAACTATAATGAAAATATATTTTCTTTTGAGTAAAATTTACTTTTCTTAAAAAATTCTAAACAGTGAATAAGATAGTTCAGGTTGAAATAACCTTGAGATATGAACAAATGTTTTGAGCTAACAAATTGTGAATTTGGTTCAAAAACAAGTTAGTTATGGTTTGAAATCTGTAAATATCAAGAAAATGGTAAGTATAGCCTTAGGAAAACCTCCTTACACTATACCTTTCACTAATCAAATTACCATATTCTAAGTCGAGGTCATTAGGTTTTTAAATAACTGCTTTGATTTGACCATCTTACAGATCTGGTTGTTTTTCCTTTCTAGTACTTCACAAGAATTTCTTAGGACTAAAAACTTATTATCCCCATAGACAAGGTAATACAAGCCTTTCCTAGTCGATTGATACCTCAGTCTGCCGGTTCATTAGATATTTCATACTCCTTTATTAGAATCTAAGCTAACCTGAGATTAAGATCATTCTACCAAATTGAGATGAAACCTGCGAGGTGAAGATGATGTTTCAACTAATAGTCCCTCTGATAGGAACAACAATTGTGAAGTATCAAAAATTATAAATTATAATTTTTATTGATTCATTGAATATCAATGCAAAATACCTAGGTAGCGCTCTTTGCTCTCAGCGGAGTCCATCTCCGTGTCACTCGGAGGATCCTGGAATCAGAACAAAGGATACAACTCATACAGGTATAGACCCTTTGTTATTCGAACAACTCAATACGGAGCAATATCAATTAGATCTGCCTAGTTTCCTTACCCACGTACCTTGATGAATTGCTCTGTTGGTCTTCAAAACAACAAGTCGTTGAGGAGGAAGCAGCAGCCTTCCAAATGCGGATCACAACTCATAATGACTAGTTTATCAAACAAATTCATTGAAATTGTAATCAAACTGAATAAGAAATGGATTCCAGAAAAGTTTCATGCCATTCAAGTTCGGACATAAATGCAACTAGATCTCTGATAATCTTGGCTTCATAATTCACCTCAGATCAACAACTCCCAGAAAAATAAAAGAAAAATCGAAAGAAAAAAAATATATACAAGAGAGACCCCGGTTCTTCCCAAGTTTGCTCAAGTTTCCTTTGAAAAGTGCATAGCAGCACCAGGCTTTCTATTTATAGGGTGATGAATGTTGGGCTAAATTCGAGTTGGTTATGGATTTCCATGTAAGGCTGATGATTGTCTTTGTCGTGACATTATTTCTCTATGTTGCGACATTTAAACTTCACTTGTGTGTCTTTGGCTTTCTTTGTGGCTTTGTCGCAACATTTCTACCAGGTCTTCAATGTCTGCCTTTGTAAAGTTTTTCGCAACAAAGTTTATGAATGTCACGACATAAGTGCGGTTTCTTAGGACTTTATCCTTGTTGTGAGTTTGTCGCAACATTTTTGCCTTGTATTCCTCTTGAGTCATTGTCGCGACAAAGTTTTCTATGTCACGACAAATTTTTCTTGCCTTACAATGTTATTCCCAGAATAATTTGTTGCAACATAAGCATTATTACATCTTGTGAGTTCGCAAACTTCATGTTGTGATTGTCGCGACACAATTTGCTATTGTCACAACACAATTTGTTGCTGTCGCGACACAATTTCCATGCCTTGCAGTGTTAGCCTCTAAACCGTATGTTGTAACATCTAAATCTTTGTTGTGACAAACTCAACATGACTTGCCTTCTTGATGCGACATGGCTGAATTCGCTTGTGTTGCGACATGACAACAATACGCAGCTCTTTATATCGCGACAATCAATTTTTATGTTGTGACATTGTTTCAGTGTGTCTTCATTGATTTCTCTCTTCATTCATCGTCACAAAGTTTTCTACTACATTTGCCTTATTCTTTTAGCCGCGTCTTCATTTCCCATATCAGCATAATTACGGTGCTTCTTTAGGAGCTCTTCTCATGCAGTATCGCAACAAAGTAATCAAATGTCGCGACAATACTTCTTCTTTCAGACTCCCATTGTGTTGTGACTTTCATTTCTATCTTCAGTATTTTCTTACATTATTCTCTCATATTATATCGCTGTGAGTTGTGAAATGTTAAAGCAAATCTTTGTTATCATCTTTTTCTGCTTTGTACTTTATTTATGACATGGTGTTACTTGTTCGCGATAAACACGCAAGTTGCCTTACGGTTTTGTTGACAATCGCTTGTAATTTTTGTCAAACCATAACACACATTTCATGCCTTAGCCATTTTTCTACTTTTTTTGCTTGTTTTTGTTTCTTTTGCATTGGCCCTCGCAAAACCTTAAATCTAGGTAGAAGATTCATAATTCATCATTTAATTGGACCTTAAACTTTCAAATCTGAAAAATGAATTTAAAAATGGTTGGGTTTTGGACTCATCAAACTCCCCGAACTTAAAGTTTTGCTTTGTCCTAAGCAAAGAAGAAAATTTTGTTTGTCACCAGAGCAATTGACTTTATTTTTAAGGACATTTTTTTGTTCTGCACCAAACATCTTTTCCTTAACATCACAGACCGTCTAAACACAGATGAATTTGTAATATCATTGTTGAACAATTTCAAATCAAGAAAGAAGAAGATTTTCAATTAAGTTCTACTTTAAGAAACAAATAAATTCATATCGTAAACAATTTAGTATTACCTTGGAGATCGGTGAGTGTGTGATAGTTTCCCCTCCTTTTCAATTTGGCAAATTAGTTAATCTTACGAGATACTATTCGAGATAATGTACTTCTCACTGGTTTTCTAAAGTCTCATAGGCTTATTTGGGTCATATTATTCTCTATTAATGTAAGCTGAACTCAGCCTTTAAGATCATATAGGTGTTTTTAGGTTTTGTAATGTATGACTTAGGTACTTGGGTAGATAAATCTCCAGGTATTTAGGTCAAGTTTGCAAGATTGCATATACAACTCAACATCTTTGCCTTCACTGTTCATCCTTCTACTTTCTATTGTCATTAACTTTCAAATATCCCCAAACTTGGCTTGGTGCTTCATTTTGCATACTCTCCATTGTGGTAATTCTCTTGAACAAATTCATAATTCAAATACAATTGTTCAAACTGGAGATTTTTCATTTTTCATTTTACTTCAAGGTTTATTGAAATGGTGTAATGTTTTGCCCTTTTAAGCTTTCTATCACCCTTAGAGAGCTTTGGGTTAGAAACTCTCATACCAGTTGGCATTATGGTACTAGGTGTTGAAACACCCCTAAGAACTTAATTGCTCAAGGAAGGAAGGTTACTTTCAAGGTAAAAACTCAAACTGCGTGGTGCCGATCTTTCCACAGCTTCTTTTGTTCAATACTTCTTTTTCTCTTCATCTCAATTGATTTTACACCTTTATAATCTACCCTTATTCACATTACAAAATTCTTACTCCCCCAAACTTGCTCCTTGTCTACTTCTTTTGCAAGTATAATGCAATTTGGGCAAACTATAAGGTATTTTCTGCAGGATTAGATTTAAGAAGGGATTTAGGCTTTTCATTTTCTTGTTGATGATGAAATTGGCATTAGGCTCAAATAAGGAACTAGGGTGTATGCATAAGCATATTTCATGGGTAAGCTTTAAAAGGTTCAAACTTCCAAGGATGGCCTACATCATTTCGTATTAGTTGTGTTGCCTAGGATTTCTCCTTGAATAATAATCTAACAAGTTCTAAGACTTGGGGAGATTAAAACTGTGATGGATCTCAGAAGATGTCCCTAATCCTAGCAATTAGTTTGAAATTACTTGCAGCCTTATTACAGAAGTTTTGAGGTTCCTGTAAACTATTTGTTTAACATAATTATAAGTCTCATTTGTTTCATCATCTATTTAAATCTTCTTGAATCTTAGGTTCAACTTAGCCCCTTCATGATAGCATTACAACTCCAGTTTTCAATTAAAAGCTCATCCCACCCCAATTTCATCTATTAAAATTTCTGGGTTTAGTTTTTGAACATGTTGCTGTACTCCATATCAGAATAAGAAATCTTTATCACGATTATTATTCGTTTCAACAAATTATTAGTAACTTCGAGTAACTCAACAACACTGCAACTCAAATTTCATCTAAACATTCAATACAAAGTGCATTATTAGGACATAACAAAATGCACAAACTTCCTCAAAGACACAAGCTTGCACAAATTCATCAAAAGATATTTCATTGAACTCTTGGAGATATTCCACAAAATGTATGCAAGTAAGACAACCAAACAGAGACTCAATTTTCTTGTTTTCGATTTTGGCTATGAAGAGTGCTATTTTTCTTGCTTTCAATTTCTTACCATATCTACTTCAATTTCCTCAGGAGTTCTTCATGACATTCTTATGGTACCACAAGTTTATCTTACGTAAGCAATAATCACAGGGATGCAAAGAAGTATTTCTCTACACCATTGTGGTTGAAAAGGTATAACCGAAAGGTCTATCACATCTTTAGCCACTGGTATAAGAATTGCATACAGTCTGATATTCTGATCTCTGGCGACGGCTTTTTCCTTCTTTCCTAAAAAATGTCTTCATTACTTTAAATCCCAGTTTCAACATTTTTGTAACTCATGGGTTCATTTCACTTTTCTCTATTGTTTCGAAGTGCCTTGTTGTTGGTTGCTCAAAAGTCATGGAGTCTTTTTCCTTGTAGTGATGCAGAGCTATTCAATAATTCTTGATCTCTGGAAGTTAAAGCTTCTTTGAGTGCACGGTCTCTTCTTTCCAGCATTTCACAAGATTGTACTGCTCTTATTTCGTACATCTCGACCATAATATTACATCTGCAAGCTCTTTTCTCCACATAGCGTTCTTTCCTCTATCCAGCTACTTCCATTTCTTCATCTCTTTGCTTTAAAAGCTTCTTTAAATATTGATCTCTTTGTTTCGCTCGGCAGCTCATATATTATCTCTCAATTCTGATTAGAGTTTCTGACATCAGCCTCTTTCTTGCATCCGCACTTTCGATTTTCTTAGCATTTCCACTTGTTTAAGATTGTTGCTTTGTTGTCCCTACAAACTTCCAGCTGGATCTTTGGTTTGTAATCTCAGCATGGAGACTAGTTCCAAATATAGGAATTAAACTCCTTGTACTTGCTCTCTCTTTCTTTCTTGAGCTTGATGGCTCAGCTCGTTTTCTCTGTTATCCCTTTCTTAACCATCCACTTTCTTGCCCTTATTGATTGGAGGCTTAGTTATATTAGTGAGGTTAGAGGAGATTTACAGAACACCTTTCTTCCTCTTCCCAAGTTCACTTCACCCTACCAATGTGCATAGTGATTGTTGCTGGGTATGGCATCAAAACTCGGTATTTACTTCTGTAGTAGTTCAGGATAGAGTTTTTTTTATCATTTTAACCACATTAATCTTGTACCCCTTCAACAATGCATACAAGAGCATTTCTTCTTTCTAACGGATTGTTCTCAAGTGTTTTGAATGATAATTTGAGCCTATAAATATAACCACACCTTCACTTCCTTTGTAGTGACCACTCTTACCAATCTGATTCATAATGGTTCTTCTTGGTTGAGCTCCGTACCTTCATAAATTAGCAACTCCACTATCTTCTGAAAATCTGGTTCTTTTTGCAATTTTTTGAATTTGGATCCATCCTTCAACTCCTTTAGATTATAGGTCTTATTGATATCCTCCCCGTAGAAGGAGATCCATTTTCCACTAATGTAGCACATTTTATCTTTCTTCCCAACCAAATTTGCAAAAAAATTCTCTCACCACTGCAGCAAACCTAATTGGTTTGTGCTCACTCAGTAAATTCCAGTCTCTCTTCTCAATCACCTCTCTAAATGGTGATATGAGCTTGTTAAACCCTCTTTCCCCGATGAAACCCTTATGTAGCAATGTTTGTTCCATGACAACATATGCCGCATTTGATATCAATTCATCTTCTATATCTTCTTCTTCTTTTCTTTGCTCTGCTTTAGTTTCCTCTGTATTTCTCTTCCTCTTCCTACTTTCATGCTTGGTTGCTCGATTCGATTATAAGCAGGATGCCGGTTACTCTGTTTATGCCCTTTCTTCATGCATAACCATAATATGAAGCTCATGAGTCGCTTCTTCTTCATTTATAACGTACTCCTCCATGATCTCATTCAGATTAGAATCAAACTTTGTTGTTTAGACATTGTAGTAGCTGGTTGGGATTGAGGGTTTCAAAGAAAATGTTGAGGAAGGTTTCTAGGGTTTAAAGGAAGCGAGATGAAAAGTTTTAAGAGCTTTGAAGGAAAAGGTATTTCAAATTTTGGACACAGCGTTAAAAGTTTTTCTATTTATAGGCCTAATAGTGTTGCGAAAAATGGTGTTCGACAAATAATTCCCACGTGTCATGACATTAAACAAGTCGCCCGAACCCTAAAATTTATGTTTTGATAAAATTTTATTGTCACGACTCACAAATTTTCAATGTTAGGACAAAAATTTTCTATGTAAAAACCATGCGTGACAATAAATTTTATGTTATGACATTCAACAAGTACATGGAACCTAAAATTTATATCAAACACAATTTATTTATCACAACTTAAATTCACATTCCATAAATGAAAATTTATTCTCGACAAATAAATTGTTTATTAAACAAAATGAAAATGCTTATTACCATTAGATTTAAAATTATGTCGCGACAATTATTATTTATATCGAAAAATTGTGTGATTACAAAACTGCATTATCCTTTGATAACAAACACTCACGTAAACATATTTTCTTGACTAAGTTAGGTAGAGTAATCTTTATCGCGACAAAGAAAAATCATATCGCAACAAATATGCATTTTCATCCAGAAGGCCAATTTGCCAATTTCAACCAATTAGCACACAAAATAGTATGCAATTCATTCAAACCAATCAAATCATGCTTGTGACTATAAGTTAACAACAAAGCACCTCAATTCAAGCACGATTTATTACAATTATGCAAAAAGCTAAGTAAAATATCATGAAAGCCAAATAGGAATTTTCTCACAAGATTGTTGAGCATGCTTTTCTGCTTCAATATACATTGTCTCATTCATTACATCCCAGCTGCTCATTGACAATAACTTCACTTAGTGATTAGCTTTCATGACCTGAAAAATAGTAAAATAACTAATATAATGATTTCAAAAATTAAAACTAAAACTTCAATCATACAAAATTTAACAAAGTCAATTATCTATGGAAAATGAAAATATGCTTAGGTTGCCTCCCAAGAAAATTGCTCAATTTAATGTCTTTAGCTAGACATTATTATTTATGTGCTCTCTTTACAATTTGGGACTATTCTTCATTTAATTGCCTCCTTTAGTTTAGTTGCCATACATTGTTAGGATTTTCTTGGTATCCTGAGGGGAATGCTTCTCTGGCCCAGTTATAGCTAAGGCCAAGCGCTACTTGAGTCTCCAGATTCTTTAGAGATGCATTTGTATTGGCTTGGCTCTGCATTAGTGCTTGCTTAGAATCTTTGCTAGCTTTCAACTAACATTTGTTCGTGAATGTTCAATGATCTTTGTTCTCTCCGTGAAGCTGACATACGCTCCTCAAAGTCTAGGACCTCCTTTGGCCTTGATTTTTATCTCGACTACCTTACTCTTTGCCCTTGAAACCATGTGGAGAATACTACAGGCGATAGTTTTGCGCGGTCTTGGACCTTCTTTGCCTCCATTTCATATAGAAAGATTCTCATGGTTTCTCGATGTTGATGTGTAGTGAGTTGGAAGGATTGGTGTTGGGCTTAAAGTTATAGCCATTGCCATTGACAAGGCGAGCTTCCTCCGGTGATAGGGACCATATCGGCGGTCCTCATGTGAGTTATGCACTTAACTCACCTCTTGCAGTTCCCACTTGATGAGCTTCTTTGGTTTCTTCTTTCTTGGTTACTCATTTTGTTTATCAATGCATCCAGCTTTGCCTCGATAGCTGACATCTTGTTCAGCTTAATGATACCACCTCCTCTCAGTCTATTGTTGCTCCCTGAAGTCTCAGATGGAGCTTTATAGTTGCTTTTAGCCAAATCCTCAATAAATTGGTTGGCCTCTCCAGCGCTCTTCCTCTTGATGCTTTCCTGATAGGTTATTGATGATCCCCTTCGAAGAGTAGTTCATTTGCATGATGAAGATATCCATTTGTGATAAGTTAGTTAACTCATTGGACATCTTTTCAACAATTTCTTATACCTCTCCCAAGCATTATAGAGGCTTTCTTCTTCTCCTTGCTTGAAGGCTATTATCTCTCTTCTTCTCTCAAATGTAAGGGCCGGTGGGAAAAATCTCTCCATAAAATTTTTAACTAGCTCTTTCCCATTGCTAATTGATCCATATTGTAAAGATTCGAACCAACTAGTTGTTGTGTCCCTTAGTGAGAATGGAAACAACTGTAACTTTATGACATCTGGATTTACTCCATTCACTTTGACAGTGTTTACCATCCTCAGAAATCTTCCTAGGTGCTCATTGGGATCCTCACTTGGATGCCTTGTGAATTGGTGTTGCTGCACCATGTTGATTAGAGCAGGCTTCAACTCAAAGTTGTTAGCCTCAATGGGCGGTTGCCTTACAACTGAATATTCATTTATGAGAATTGGCCTCCATAAATCTTCCATTGTCCTTTGTCTCCAAGGTCTTTCTGTCACTAGTTCAGTTGGTATATGTTGATCAGTCCCTTCTTGCTCTGCCATAACTACTTTTTTTGCTTCTTTCACCTTCTTCAGATTTCTCAAAGTTCTCTCAATTTCAGTGTCCACTAGTAGCAGTTCTGATTCTAGCCTTCCGTGCATATATGTAGTGCCTGAAATTATGATAGAATGAAATCAAAGTGGTATCAGTAGATAACTTGAATATATCATGATTAGCTTAATAAAAGATAAGTACCTGAATTAGCTACTACATTTAAAACTATTTTTTTTTTAAATTTTCTTAAAATTCATATAAAAAGAAAAGTCCAAACTAGCAATTCTCTTTTTGGTTGGAATATTGGTCTTTAAACTCTACTTCAATCCTCGGCAACAGCTCCAAAAACTTGATGTTGACAAAAAATATGATGAGATCAGTTTGTGCCAAACTTTTGGTACTGCCACCAAAGAACTATTCAGTCCCTGGCAACGACGCCAAAAAATTGATGTTGACAAAAAATATGATGAGATCAGTTTGTGCCAAACTTCTGGTATTGCCACCAAAGAACTATTCAGTCCCCAACAACAACACCAAAAACTTGATGTTGACTGATTTTTATGTAGACCAAAAGCTTATTGTTTTCCTAATATCGGCTACAAAAGTTCTTTACATAATCAGAGTTATACCCAAAAACTTGATTGACAACATTTGTAAATATTTGTTTTTTGCTAAGTATAAAATAATGCAATTTAAATTGATTTTTGGTCTAAATGCAAGTGCAAGGTCATATAAGTAATAAAGTGGATTTAAAGTCTATATATCATTCCCACGAGGATTGATTTGAAAATCTAAAGATCAACTACCCCTGCTACTCAAGATAGTCACTATGTGAACTAACACTTAAAATGATTTGTAAATGACTAACACAACTATATTGAAAATGTATTTTTCTTTTGGTAAAATTTACTTTTCTTAAAAAGAATTCTAAACAAATTGAATCAGAGAGTTCCTCAAGTTGAAAAAACACTAAGATATGAACAAATGTTTTGACTATCAAATGCAGTTGGTTTGAAACAAGATATAGTTATGGTTTTGAAATCTAGATGTCCAAGAAAATGGTAGTATAGCCTTGAAAAACCTCCTTACACTATACCTTTCACTAATCAAATTACCATATTCCTAAGCCAGGACAATGGGTTTAAATAGCTACTTTTGATTTGACCTTCTTATAGATTTGGTTATTTTTCTTTACAATACTTACAACCATTTTCTTATGACTAAAAGTGCTTGTCTGGCAAATGAGATAATCTGAGCACTTTCACAGTTCAATTGATACCTTAGTACGCAATTCATTAAAATGTTCCTTCTCCTTAATTAGAATCATGAAACAAAATTAGATCATTCAGCCAAATTAAGATGAAACCTCTAAGGGTGAAAAGATGATGTTTAAGCTAATAGTCTTACAGAGGTAGGAACAACAATTGTGAAGTATCAAAATTACACTTAGAGCACATTAGTTCATCGAATATCAATGCAAAATAACCCCAGGTGACTGCTCTTTGCTCTCAGGTAGTCCATCTCTATGTCACTCAGAGGGATCCTGGAAATCAGAACAAGGATACAACTCCTTCTAGGTAATGACCACTAGTATTAGGAGACAACTCAAATACGAACAATATCAATTCGATCTACCTAATTTTTCATACCCATAACCCGATTACATTGCTACAATTGATATTTCAAAACAGCAAATTCCTTCCCGGAAGGAAGCAGCCCGATGCGGATCCTGACTCCTGATGACTAGTTTATCAAACAAATTCATTGAAATTGTAATCAAACTGAATAAGAAATGGATTCCTGAAAAGTTTCCATACTCCATTTAAGTTCAGACATAAATGAAAACCAAATCTACAATAATATTAGCTTCATAATTCAGCTTAGATTAACAACTCCTACAAAATAAAATAAAAATGAAAGAAAAAAATATATACAGGAGACTTCAATTCTTCCTAAGACTGCTCAAGGTTTGCTGAAAGCTACGCACTATACCTTCAGCTTTTCTATTTATAGGGTTATTAAATGTTGGGCACAGATTCGAGGCTGAGACTTTTTGGATTTCCAATACGAAGCCTAATAGTGTCTTTGTCG
This sequence comes from Tetrastigma voinierianum, assembly GCA_016808115.1. Classification (NCBI taxonomy): domain Eukaryota; kingdom Viridiplantae; phylum Streptophyta; class Magnoliopsida; order Vitales; family Vitaceae; genus Tetrastigma; species Tetrastigma voinierianum. Next base: position 290,923 of record JAEQBH010004242.1, on the reverse strand, counting down.
CGACGTGGATTTGTATATGTCCGATACTGCATTTTCCGCCTTATCTTTAGGCTTTAATTTGTGGTTTATGTAACATTTATGCCATATCTTTAATGTCTTTTTGTCCGGTTGTTGCAACAAGGATTCCCAGCGAATGTCGACATAAGTCTGGAGTTTCTTAGGTCTTCATCCTTGTTGTGAGTTTGTGGAAACATTTCTACCTTGTATTCTTCTTGAGTCATTGTCGTCACAAAGTTTTCCATGTCATGACAAATTTTTCTTGCCTTACAATGTTTTTCCCAGAATAATTTGTTGTGATTGTCGTGACACAATTTGCTATTGTCGTGACACATTTTGCTGTTGTTGCTACATAATTTCCATGCCTTGCAGTGTTAGCCTCTTAAGCTGCGCTAATCGGTAGCAAAAAATCTTTGTTGTGACAAGCTTCGGCTTATGACTTGCTTCTTGATCTGCCAGCTTCTATAGAGACTAAGTTCGCTTGTGTCGCGACAAAATTTCTTCCTTATGCGACTCTATGTCGCGACAATTAATTTCTATGTGGCAACGCTGTTTCAATGTGTCTTCATTGATTTCTCTCTTCATTTGTCACGACAGAGTTTTAAACGTCATGACAAAGTTTTTCTGCCATTTTCCTTATTCTTTGTCGCGATATTCATTTCCATGTCACGAAAAAATTCTAGTGTTTCTTTAAGAGCTCTTCTCATGCAATGTCGTGAAAGAGTAATCAAATGTCATGACAATATACCTTTTAGACTTCTATTATGTTGTGACATTCATTTCTATGTTGCAACATTTTTCTTGTATATTCTCATATTATGTCTAACTGACGAGTTGTGAAATGTCGCGACAACCTTCCGGTATCATCTTGCACTCTACTTTATCTTTTATTGCGTGGAGTTCTACAAGTTTCCTTGGGGTTTGTGACAATGTTGTAATTATGTCGCGACATAACTGTATTTCCTACCTTAGCCATTTTTTTTCTACTTTTCTTGCTAGTTTTTGTTTCTTTTGCATTAAAACCCTACAAAAAATAAATCTGGGTGAAGATTCCATAATTCATCATTGAGTTTGAACTTAAACTTTCAAATATGCATGAAAAATGAACTTAAAAATGGATGAGTTTTGGACTCATCAATAGTCCCCCTCAAGTATCAAAAGATCCACTTAACTACGCATCCATCGCAGAAATCACCTTCAGATCGATTTAGAAAACTTACCGCACTAACAACCCTCGCGGCCAACCGGGTCTCAGACAAAAACCATAGCATACATCAAGCACCCCAATTACACTTGCATATTGACCTTTGACAATGTCCTCAGACGTCATTATCCGTCTCACGGTGGTAGACAACTCTGAATGGTTCACCAAAGGTGTACTTACTAGTTTTTCATTCCCTCCATGTTGGAACTCTCCAACACCTTTCCTAACATAGTCACTCTACGACAACCATAATCTCCTTAGAGCTCTTCTACAAACCTCCATCCCAAAGAATCTTCGCCACACCCAAATCCTTCATGTCAAATTCTATGCTCAACAAGATCTTCAATTTTTTGACGTCGCCATACTTTGCATCAATCAACATATCATCCATAAAAAAGCAACAAAATAGATGAACAAACCACTGTAAGACTCTTCAGCTATAAACACAATAGTCATGCTCACATCTTTTGTAGCCAATTCAAATATGGTGGTGGGAGTTTGAATATTTTGTACCATTGCCTTGTGGGACCCGGTCTAAACCCATATGTTGATTTCTTTAATTTACGTATCAAGTGTTCTTGTCCATGTCGAGTGAACCTTCTAATGTACTCCATGTAGACAGCCTCCTCTAAATGACTCATGAAGGAAAGTCATTTCTTTACATCCATATGTCTAACCCATATCAAAATATGCTACCAAACTCAACACTGCCCTAATATTGTGGGATAACTCCACCATGAGGGAAAAACTTCATCATAGTCAATCCCATGCTTCGAGTAACCTTTGCTACTAGCAGCCTGAACTTTCACCCTCATTTTTCTCTAAATCGCTTTTCTTTCTTATACATCCACTTACACTCTATAACCCTCTTCCCTTAAGGAAGTTCCACCAACTCCCACGTTTGGTTCTTATGCAAAGATTACATCTCCTTCTCCATAGCACCCATCCAACTACTTTTCTCAAGCACGCTCCCCCGAAGTTAGTAGATCCCACTACTAGTCATTAATGCACAAGAAACCAAATCCTCAAAACCATACCCGGTAAGGCTGGCTGCCAGTGCCTCTGTCTCTCGTCAGGGCTATACCATAGGCCTCCGATCTTTCAGACTAGCCTCCTCGCATTTCGAGTATCATCCTTTCAGATTAGTGAGTCCTCGAGCTCCACCTCACTCACATACCATCACTATAATGATTTTTCAAAGCCAACATCTCATATTTCTGAGTATTATGCAGCATGGCTTTCTCATAAAAATCACATCTCCCATTGATTACCACCTTGTTTACCTTGATTCCACAAATGAAGCCTGGGCCCCTTTCTCCTCGATATCCCAAAATGCACCGGGCCAAACTTAGCATCAAGCTTTGATCTCTCATATCCAGCAACGTGTGCATAGGTTAGACATCCGTACACTTTTAGCCTCGAGTAGTCTACCTCATTACCTATCAATACTTCCTCTGCAACCTTCCCAACTAATGCTGCCCTTGGTGACCTATTGATCAAGTACATGTCATACTCATTACCTTTGCCCAACTTCTAGCCCTACATTCAATCTGATATACCAAGCTCTTTCAGCTATAGATCTATTCATCCTCTCTACCCCACCATTATGCTGTGGTGTCTTCCGGACTATGAAGTGCCTCTTAATCCCATGTTCCTTACACAACTCTATGAATATTGAGTTTGTGTACTCTGTACCATTATCTGACTGAGGAATTTGATCTTCCTCCCTGTTTGGTTTTTAACTTCAGTTTTCCATAACTTGAATTTGTCAAATGTTTCTAACTTATGCCGCATAAAGTACACCCAAAATTTCTTTGAGTAGTCATCAATAAAATTCACAAAATATGCACTACCTCCCAACGAAGCTATCTTTACCGGGTCCCAAACATCCGTTTAACCCTTCCGTTTTGAGCAAGCATATACTATCTTGAACTGCACCTTTTTTTTTTCCCCAAAAACTCAATATTTGCATAACTCAAGCTTGCATGTTTTGATACCCTTCAATAGTTTTCTTTTATGAAGCTCCATCATCCCACGCTCACCCATGTGCCCTAACCGCATATGCCACAAGGCTATGCTGTCTAACTTAGGCTCTAAGGTTGCTGCTCCACCTACAATTGTGGTACCCATCAATTTGTAGATATTCCATGCTAGCTTCTACTCCCTTTCACATCAGCTAAGACACCTTGCCTTATTACCTCCATTGCCAAAGATTTGTAATTAAAATCATTACTAGATAGAGTTCTAATGAAACCGCATTCTTCCTTAGGTCGTGAAACATGTCTAACATCACACAACGATCTAATGACACCATCAAACATTCTAACTTTGATATTCCCATTTTGATAAACCTGCCATGAAGCATCATTACCCATCATAACAAAACCTGAATTTACTAACCTATAAGTGTCAAACCAATCTTTATTGGGCGTCATATGATAAGAAAATGCCGAATCCATAATCCAAGAATCCGTCAAATGATCTCGACTTGATGAAATTGAAAGCATATCACCATCATTGCTCTCTGAGTCTCCTTATTCTACTACATTCTCGGACTTTGATGAACCCTCTCTATTTTCTATGTTCCCTTTCTTCCATTCTAGACATTCTCATTTTATATGCCCCTTTCCCCCACACTTAGTAACATCAATATCTCTTATCTTCCCTCGATTTGATCGAGATTTTCTACTTAATTCACTCCGAGACTTGTTTCTCCCATCAGCCCTTATTACCTTTGCCACAAGCCCTTCATCTTGTGAACTCCCATCATCGATTTCTTCCTTTCGACAGTTGATAGCAGAGTACCTATGATCTCCTCCAATTCTAGGCTTTCCCCACATCAAAGTGGTAACCTGATTGTCATATGACTCGAGTAGAGAATTCAATAAAATCAATGTTATGTCTTCCTCTTCGAACTTCACATCAACTCGATTCACATCACTAATGATCTAATTAAACACATTTATGTGTTAATCTAGTGCTAACCCCTCTACCATCTTAGACCAAAAGTAAACTCTAAGAAGTAGTCGTTTGTCAATGACTCGATGATGCATCGACTCTTCAACTTCAACTAAATCTCTACTAAAGATTCCTCATCCACGGTATAAGACATCACCTCATCACCAAGTACATCCTTCCGAGTAGTCTACATGATCACTTGTTCGATTCTTCCACTCAAGGTCATTCATTCCTTCAAAGGCTTTCCACTCAATGCCTTCACCAAACCCATCACCAACAAATCCTTAACCCTCCTCGACCACAACCAAAGTTCTCTAATCCACTTAACTCACCATGTTCACAGGGGAGACTGCATCCACCGTAGCCTGCTCTCAAATACCAAATGTTGAGAATCGGCAAAGAATGGTGATACAAGAATCGTAGAAGAAAACAAGAAGAATACATAGATTTTACATGGTTTGGAAGTGTGCCTACATCCTTAGGAACGATGGCTTGAACTTTTCACTATCTTCAAATAAGGTTACATAGAAGGGTGATAAGTGTAAGCGTGCTATGTGTATAAAATATGCAGTAAAATATGTAATACATGCCTATTCGCACAAGTATACGCTTGTCAAGTAAATACATTGTAATGCAAATGTACAAAGATTCAACCATAGGAATTGGGATTTTAAGTACAAAAAATTAGAATACTTAATATCCAAACAATTAGTGCTTATGTTCAAAACCTTATAAATTAAACTTAAACAAAACTAATAAAAACTTAATATAACCAATGAATTGCAGTAAACTAAGGGATACTAAGTGTGATGATAGAGTTCTGTGGTATTTGGTGCATGTGAACAATCATCCTATATCTAAGTAAAAACTCACCAGTATAGTTCCTCTGAAAGATTTCAAAGTATTCTCGCCAATTGACTATGCATTTCCCCATGTCAACATCTATTTAAATTTAATATATGTTTCTGTTTTCTTGTTCCAAATCTCCATGATAGATGCTTCAAGACCTAATAACTATGCACTCCCAATACTGATAATTTCTGTCTTATCTAACTAATTACTTGATTCATCTATATCTTTAATTTCTACTCATTTTTCAAATATCGTGAAGAATCACTCATCACCATACTGAGATCAATGAAATCAATATGTAAACTGAACAAGTATGAATCAATAGAGATGCAATCAATGAGAAACAATAAAAATAAAAAGGCACTCAACAATTGGATATAAACTTCATGTCCAAAATATGTCCAAAATCCTAGACTAATAAATTAAACATACAGTTTTACTAAATCCCAAAAATTAAGATAAAACATGAGAAAAGGAAATAAAGAACTCTAATGTGGCTGAAAAATGATGAGTCCTTGTCTTCTTCCTCCAAATCCCAAGCCTTTCCTCCCAACATTGACGAACAACCACTAACTTCCTCTCCGTTCCAGTTAATACGTAATATAGGGAGAGTCTCGAAGGAGGGGTTTCTCCTCTCAAAGAGCCAACTCGGCCCTAGCTTCGGGACTCTCGACTCTCCCATTGTTAAACCGACCTTTTGAGCGTTGTTCTCAGCCTCCCTTTTATGCTCTCAAATTGTAGTCAAAATGAGCTTTTTTTCTATTGGGGTTGGGCCTTGACGCTTCATTGCAACGAACTTGTATCTCCGTCAAGTGGCGACAAACTTTGCCCTACTTTGACTCGAAGAACATAACTTTCTCGTTAAGACTCCAAATTGCACAATCTTGGTACCTTTGGAAAGATTCTTGAAGTAGAAACTGTGATGATAGCTAGAAAGAACACTTTAGAAATGGAGTATATAGACTGAATTTATGAAATTCTCCAAACTGGTCACTTTGAGCCTTTGCTTCTTTCTTCCTTTCCCAACTTCCAAGTGTCATAATTTGATCATTCAAGTCCCAATTAAGTGAAAAGGTCTCTTGGAAAGTCAAAGCCATCCATCCATATAAAGATTGTATCCATTTTGGGATCATCTTGCAGCTGAAACCATCAAACATAGAGCTACTACTGTATGTGTAATTTGCCAATTTTCCTTATTTTTCGCCATTTTCGCAGTAATTCCACCAAATGGTCGACTAAATCATAAAGATGAATATTTAGGAGCATTTAGGAAAACTATTTAACATGAAAAATACTAAAAATCGCAAACATAGGATAAATGAGTATTTTAGATAATTACCACATCCTCCCAACTTAAATTTTGTCATCCCAAGCAAGAGATCGATTTAAAACAAAACAAAACAAAAAATTGAAAATGACATGAACTAACAAGAATGAGATGAGTATGATAACATGATGCCAAATGGAATGATCAATATGAACACAATTAAGCAATATTAGCCTTTTCACCCAAAATTTTGGACCCTTAAACTGTTAAACTCTCTAAGGAACATGGAAAGCAAAGCAAGATAAGCAAAGCAAATCAACCCCCAAGTCCACAATGACCTTTCCTAAGGAATCTAAGTGTAGGTTATATCATGATCTCCAAAGCATAGCAGTATGTCCCGCAAGACTCTTAAACTTAAGCCCAACTCACCTATTCGGGAAGAAGCTAACTAAGAAAGGATAAGAACACACTCCTTTATCTCATACTAAAAATGTTAATTTAAATAATTTCAATTTTACACTTTGCTTCATGTTCTTGTCACAATATATTTATCATCGCATACGTGCTATGCTTTTATCATATCATATCATTTCATATGTCATATCTGTCATTTGTTTTATGTTTCATGCCCGCATAAACCTTAGGAAGTGAATAAAGAGAACTATAAGGTCCAAAGCGTTGTACTCCACTCGTGACTAAAAGTGGTCTATATGCCTGATATGGGCCATATCATTGTACAAGACAATGACCATCTATGTGTGGCCTGCGTCAACACCAAATGAATAACTAATCGCATGTCGCAGACTTGTTTTTCCCTAATAAGTATGTCCATCTATCCTCTACAAGCCCCATGCATAATCCATGCGTATTTTATGCTTCCAGATATATCTCTATATTCTCGAATAATTATTAAGCCATCCAGAATCATATGCGTATATTTACAATCATTTATTTACATCTTGCATTTTCTTTCATATCTCATATTATATCTATGAATAACTATTATGGTTTTACCATGTATGCTTATGGGATATCTACTATCATTCCAGTTTCATCAAGCTATATATGGATGGATTCTAGACTCAAAGGGCTTTCCATAGAGTCCAAAAACTTCCAAAACAGAGTTTGGACGAAGAAATTTTGAATCATCCTAAGTCGAGGCTTCCCATGAATAAATAAGCACAGCAATACTAGTAGGGCCTATTGTTTTTCGTTATTTCTGGACCTAATATGAGTTACAATATCAATATATAGTGCTTAATGATTCTCTATACTCAAAGGGCTTTCCATAGAGTTCAAGAAATTCATCCAAAACGGAGTTTGACGAAAAACATTATTATTGTCCAAGTTGAGGCTTCCATGAATAGCGGTTACTTGGTGCAAAACTAAATATGGCCTACTGGTTTTAGATTTTTGACCTACTATGAGTTCCAATATGATCACGCCTGTGTATGGATGACTTTTAGACTCAAAGGGTTTATAGAGTCCATAGGAACATCCAAAATGGAGTTCGTATTAAATAAATTATGACCGTCCGGGTTGGAGTCTTTCATGAATAAAGTGGCTATGCGAGAAACCAAACAGGCCTACTATTTTCGTGATTTATGGACCTAATATGAGTTCCAATATTACCAAGATATATAAGGGATGATTCTAGACTTAAAGGGCTTCCGCAGAGTCCAAGAACATCTAAAACGGAGTTCGTATTTAAGACATTATGATCATCCAAGTTGAGACATTTTATCAAAGATCTCCCAAACCCCATTATTTCCTTTAATACAAATATTCCTCACTGGCGACATAATCAATCAACCCAAATCCAAAACACCACCAATATACCAATTAGGGTTCTTTTAGACCCAAATTCATCAAAAATGGGTTTATGGGTTGAATTTTCCCATACAAAAACATAGACACCCATCCAAAGTTCCATACACAAATTCCAAACATTCCATACTAAAATCCATAATTTTTCCATAAAAACCTAGACTTCCATACCTTTGTTCTTCCCTCTCTTCTTCTTCCTCTCTTTCTTTCTTTCCCCCTCTTTCACGTTTGTTTTTTTTTTTTTTTCCAAAATAAGAGACCACTTGATCTTATCCTCTTGGTCTCTAATTACTTTATTTCACTTTAGTCCTCAAACTCTTTTCTATTTGAAAATCTAGTTATGCATATTTCACTTTAGCCTATAACCTTCGTATCTTATGACTTTGTGTCCTGCCTTAACAAATTACAATTGTCCTTATCTTAGGCAACTAGTTTGAAATTTTTTTTCACTTGAAAATAATAATTGCAAAAATTTAAAATGCACTGATAATATAAATTAATTATGTTTTTAAAAATGAATAGATGTATTTGGTGTTTACATTGTCCATCTTCTCCAGAGAAGAGAATTTTAAATTTTTATACCCTATCAAAAGATTCTCTCTATTTATTGCCTCTGATATGGCGCTTATAGAATTTGGGAGGCCAATTTGTCTAAGGCTCATCCTATACCCTAAGTACCGCTTCCCTACGCTTCCAAGTTTGGTGGTAGTGGAGGTGGCTATATAAAAGGTCAAGGAATTTACTACCCTCTATTAATACCTACCCCTAAAGGTGGTGAAATAGTGCCTCTCGTGCCTCCATCCAAAGGAAGTGGCTCATTACAAACTCCAGGTCAGTGGTAACCGGCTCGGGTGTTAACATACACCCTTTCGAGGAGTCATCATTCTAACAGATTTAGATGTTCTCCCATTAGAATTTTCGAACTTCCTTCTCTCTACGGGAGGAAGATATCGACGCAACCTATTTAGGAGAGTAGGAGGTCCACCTATTTCTTAAAATTCCTGGGAGCTACTCAGTTCACATAATTGTCTCCAAAGCTTATTATCTTGTTGCCTTATAAATCGAGAAGTAAATTATGACCTCTATGGTCTAGCCATCTTTGAAATTGCTTTCAAGATAGTCTCTTATTCCTGAGACTTTTCTTCTCACTCAACTACAATAGCCTTAACTTGCTCGAATGTTTTTTTGGTATGTTCATCAATTTCATCTAGCAAGGCTTGTGCATACTCTGACATGGCTTTAGTTTTCTCAACTAGAACTTTGAGTTGTTTAGACTCAACCTCTACTTAAGCAACCATTTTTCGGCAAAACGTTGCTCTAGCCAAATACATTTAATCTTGTAGATTGTCGCTCATTACCAAAACCTCAACGGAATTGGCGAAATATGAATATCATCATTATCTATATTACCTATGCCCGCTTCCTAATTCGAATAATAACATGCAAATTTTCTCATAAAATTTATTACTTCTTCTTAAATCGTTTCCACCAAGTTGAACAAATCTTTCCTATGCTGCTTTTACAACATCAAATACTGAGTTCTAAGACTCCAAAATGGTTTTACTTCTAAATTTTTATGGCATCCTCAGGAACGAATGAATCCACCGGATGATGTTTCACAAAGATGTGTCCCACCGAGCTATGTTTCACAAGATGTGTCCCATAGAGTGATGTTTCACAAAGATGAGTCCCACCAGAGCATGCCGAAAATATGTTGTGGTAATTTTAATAATCTCACATGAAGCATACAAAATACAAGCTTGTGGGTGCCAAGAAATTAAAGTGTTTCAAAACTGGAATGACTCGTAAGATCAAACTTCTAATCGAAGCACAGAGTTCCCTGGGCTCCCTCGATAGCTCCCCATAATCAAAGCGAAAAACATCAGATCGAATCAAATATTACAGGAACAACTGCAAAGAAAAATGTTAGATTTCCATATGAAGGAAACGAATAACACGTTGTCAAAGTTACGTACTTAATGTGACGCAAACTATAACGCTCGAATTGTTGAAGTAAACATTGATTTCATTGTGAAAATGTGATTGTGCTAGAAAATCTGATAAAGACCCGTTGGTTGTAACTTCGCAACCATAATACTTGAATTACTAGAGAAAATAATGGATTTCAATACGAATGAATGAAATACTGCTGGAAATTTCCAAAAACTTGGCAAACACTAGGAATTAGAATGTTGAAATTGTTGAAAGCTTGTTGAAAAGCTAGGATTTTTTGAAGTAGATTGACATTGAGTCGATTGATTTGTTGAGTTGTTGATTGATTAATTAGTTGGTTGGTTGATTGGCTGCTTCTAATCCTTTTATAGATAGATGACTTGCTGCCCCGAGTCTCCGTTTATCCACTCTATCTGCTTTCTAAAGCCCATGTCTTCCATTAAGGAAGCTTGTTCCTCAAGAACTCATCCATGTCTCTATTATGGAGTCTTGTTTCTCAAGAAAATTCTACATCAACACAAAACTGTCCCAATTATGATATTTTATAAAAGCTTCGTTTGACTTCCTAAAATTTTAAATTTTTCATAAATACTCCTAAACTTCTTCTATGGGCTTGTACCAATGGATCTGGGCCCCTTTCTATTTGGACTTTTATTCATGGGCTTACGCTTAGGCCTAACCCATTATGGAAGAGGCCAAATTTCAATTTTGGTGCAAACAAAGGGATTCCTTGAATTTTACGATGGCTTCTAATTCCTAATCCTGAGCAACTACCGGTAGTATGCGGGTATGTGAACACCAACTTTTATGGATTCCAAAATAGAAGTCATGAAACTAAATATAAGACTTAAATTATAAAGAACTCCTTTTCCTTTTTTGGGGGTGGGAGTGTTTCCTTTCTATGGTTTTGTTATACTATAATAGGGATCCTTAATTTTGTTTTGACTACTTGTCATTATATTTGGTTGGTCAACTTGCAGAGATATAATGATGGAATATTCAGAACATGCAAGCAACAAAATTGGGGATCAATCTGTTTGAATTATTGTTCCAGTTTTGGACTAAATCCAATAATCTGTTATTTGAAACATTATAGGATGTAAGGGCCTTTACCTTTTAGTGCATGTCCTAAACCACAACTCACCCTAGGCTTCATTAGCCAGACTGATGCTGACTTCATGACCATACTTTTATAAGAACAAATGGGTGGCCTCCAAGTTCTTCATGAAGATCAATGGGTCGATGTTCCTCCCATACCTAGAGCTCTGATCATTAACATGGGAGATCTTATGCAAGCAAGTTGATCCGTGTCCAATTAAGCATAATTTCTTAATTACTATTCCAAAACATTTTTCATCAAATCCAAATTGAGAAAAGAACCCCAAAAAAATTATTGTTTTGAGTCACTTGTCAGATTTTGTTTTTTAAAGCTCATAGATTAGAAGCATTGTTTTGGTTGTGTATGACATTTTCCTTTTGGTGCAGCTAATCTCCAATGACAAGCTAAAAAGCATCTTCCTCAGAGTCTTTAAGCAAAAATTATGCCCAAGAATTCAGTGGCAATTTTAGAATCCTTATACCTGCATGCAAGATTCTATGGTCTCATAAAGGAGTTTCTTCTAAAAAAGAAAACCTACTCCCATCTACAGGAAACAAACTATAAATGAGTTTCTTACTTTACTTTTATCAGATTGATTGATGTTTGCCATTTCACATTTGCTGTGAGGTTGCCATGGGAGACCCCATGCCACCTGGAATGGGTCGACTGGAAGTTCTCTCATAGCTAATTCCTTCCATGTCAATGTTTAAGACATTTTATTCATCTATGAGAATGCATTCATTGAACTGTAATACCACTTTGTATTTGGCACTCCAATTCCTTATTCAACTCCAATTCCTTATTCAATTCACTAAAAATATTATTATAACTTAAGTCGCTTATCCTTTCTATAAGTGTCTTTCTCCCATATTTCCATGAATCAGGCAAGGAATCGAGAAATATCCAAATATGTTGTTCTATCGACAACTAATAATGCTTAGTATAGATCAACTGTAAAGTCCACAATTTGTTGTTCATCACATGAATGTGTTCATGCAATGAATGACTTGGATCTTATCTATATGCACATAATTGCTCCAAAGAGATAAGCATTTGATTTCTCACTACATATAAAAATAAGTTGAAATTGACTTTAGGCATTTAAAGCATAATTAATTTCATTTTATCATAAATATTTGATGCAGCTAACATATAATGAGCTCAAAATCTGGTTTCAACTAATCATTCAAAATTATTCCAAATCACATGTATAATATTACATAACATTACCTTTTAAAATTTCTTCCAAAACGGAGTCTGAATGTGTCCTCAAAGTCCATTCAAAGCTTACTACCTTCCAGTCAACAATAATCAAGGGTGGTCAACACCGATCAAGGTCGACGGTGAAACGTGCCCCAATTCAGTCTTAACAAGTGGCACTAGTCAGGGTCATACATGTGGCCTACTAGATGTTTGACTCTTAGCCCCTTGGAAAAGTGACGCAACCAGATACTATCACATCATCAGACATTGGTCCAAACAAATGATGTTACGTCATCCAACCCGCATTGCCACGTCACCTTATCGTTTCAGAATTTGCAGAAAAAGTACAAATTTTCTAAAAAAACTTTGAAAATTCATAATAAATCATTCGGTGAATGAAAAAATATGAATAAATCATTGAAAAGTTTTGGACGAGATCTTTGTAGTCATATCATTTTTTAACTATGAAATAGTCATCATAATTCTTGAAAAAAAGAAAAATATTCAATTTTTTTGAAAAACATAGCATTGAATCATCCCAAACACCGGATGTACAAAAACACAAAGTGTAAGAATTCACAGTCGAAAGCAGAAGTTGGTACTTACTTGTTAAGCACGGATCTTGTGTCTTTAATGTTTAGGCCAAAAACATATGATTAGAATCTGAATGTGCAAATCATAGTACAAATACCTTTTACTGGTACTTGGATGATCAGAAGAACAAGATTAGAGAGAGATTCTCTTAATAAATGTATATGACCTTTTTAATGAATTGAACCAGAGAGGATTAGATTTCTATATTTATAGGTTCTGATACACACCCTCTTTTGAACACACATCCCTTAAATGTTTTGTCTTATGAGTCTCAGGTCGGGTCAAGACAATCTATGTCTATAACCCAAAAACAAATTTTGCCTTCAGATTTATAAAAATTGTTCAGCTTGGGGCCTGTTGCGCACATTACTTGAAATAATGAAAGAGGACAATTATTATCAATAGTCTTCACCACTTGCACGTTGTTTGGGAATTTTCTATTATGTGGGAACCGATCCACCACTTGCACGTTGTTTGAGAATCTACTATTTTGTGAGGACCGATCATGATAGATGATGGAAGGGGTTTAGATAAGTTAGGAAATCAATTTATGGTATTTTCATTGATAAAGCCCTGAACTCGTCACTTAAGAGAATTCATTCAAAAGATAAAAAAATTAGAGATATACTCTACTCAAGGAATCCACCTAAAAGATAAGAGAACAATAGAAACTCTCAAAATATTATTAAACTTCGAATTAATAAAAAGAGTACATTTGAGGCGTATATATAGGCCCCTTGTTCTCTTAATCTTACTTGGAATATGATTCTTATAATTAAAGTCTTTTAATCCTAATTGAAATAAGGCCACCTACAAAAACCAGACTACGATCGAACTACAAAAAAACCGGTTTACAATCTTAATTCGCAGACACGGTTGAACTATTAGTTGACCTCAATGGCCGAACTGCGCTTGACCAATGGTTGAACCGTTATTGAACACATAATGTCATAAATATATAATATATAAATTGAAAAACTTAAAATAATTTGAAAATTTTAAAATAAATGATGATGAATAAAAATTATATCATATAGTCACTGGATATTTTTAATTTTATTTATATCTATATATTAGTGGATGTATACACAATTTATTTGGGCTAACAGATCTAATCTATTTTAAAATTATTTATTATTAACTATCCATGTTTATTTAAATATTTATCAAATGTCCCTCTCATTCCTTATAAGAATGTAAAATAGTTTTTCCTATGATAATCCACAATGAATTTTGAATTTAAAATTAATATACTTAAAAAGAAAATCTCATTCTTGATGATTCTTTTGTTATTTTTAGTAAAATGGGGTAATAAATTTACAAATCATCATCCCATCATTTATAGTTATTCATTCATCTAATTTGTTTTATATATGAATTTAGTTTACAAAATAAAAGTCTCACAAAATTATTCTTAACAAAATACCTAAAATTATTGCACAAAGTTTAAACAATGGTGTAAATCCTAAAAAGTGATTGATGGCTATTAATATTACATTATAATATACATTTCACGAGAGGGGAAGCGCTGTCTGCCTTTAATGTGGCAAGATTCGTCCCACATCCAACACATATGTAAGGGTTATAGCCTTTAAATATATGATTCCACCTTCAGCTTTCAAAACCAGATATGGGCCATGGGCTAATGACGAGTTAAAGATAGGATGAACACAGTTTATAGAAGATGATGGTCCTTTTTCTATTGAAACTGATTTAGAGCCGCTGCTGCACCTTCAGTTCGCTTTTGATAATGAACCCCACACAGAGCATGGTGGTCCCATGGTATAAATCTTACTCACTTTCCCACGCTGTTCGGGCTACTTAAAAAGAAAGAGATCAACCGCTTACTCGCTTAGCGACGCGCACTTTCTTCAGCGGAATTGTTTAGTATTTATTGTAAGTGATCACGATGATTTTCCTTGTTAGACGGCGACATGTCATCTTCCCAATCAGTAGGAATCTCCTCTCTTCTACTTCTAACTCGAATATTGTTAATAAATTAGGAAATGTGAATCACAAAATCCTTCCCACTCAGAGACAATTCAACGCTTGAATGTCGCTTCCTTTCTTACGCCACAACCTGTGACACCATATCCCCTATCACTGTACCCTGCTTCCACCGGGCTTAGTTTTCAAATTTCCTGCTTGCGCCTCAGAGCAATCGACGTCATCAGCTGTCAGTCCCCATGGGAGGCCCCACCGTCGCCTTTATGGAGGATGTTTCAACCCTCGCTTTAGGCTTCACCGATGGCCTGCTCCCCGGGCTCGCATCCCGGCCTATGTAAATCGAAGCTTTAGGGCACTACCACTGGCTTCAAACCCGTCAAGGAAGCCAGTAAGGGCTAAACTGTTTCGGATCGAACAACGGATTCCACGCGGGTCGAATAGGTTTGTCGGTTCAGTCACCCTCCCGCCAACGACTGTCTACGAACACGGCTCTTTCCACTTCGCACCCATTTCGACCGATACTCTAGTGTTTGAAGACCCTACCATTCTGAATTATCTCCCTTTGCTCCTCAAACCTTTTCTTCAGGGTCTTCATTTTTCTTCTTTAATCTTTCTTCTTCGATTGTCGTCAAGCATCAGCTTCTTTCAATGCTTCATTAGCTCTATCTCGCCAGTGGTCGCCTTTGTTTTCTTCCCTACGGAGACGTCTTTCTTCTTCTTCCTTTGTTTACCTTTTCTTACTCACCTCCGCTGGTCCTCGTGGTCACCGTCATCTCCAGACAGCTTCAATCATGCGCATTTCCTTAGCCTAATCGCTCTTTCCCGGCCCACGCATAAGGGGAAGGCCCACTGAGGAGTCTGAGTCAAAACGGACCGGCGATGGATCTGATAGTCCTGCCACCGTGGTCAATAGAGCCCCTCTAACGGGTCATCCATCCCCGACTGGCAAAGGCAAGGGAAAGATTAGTGAGATTAGGTACCCTAGTGGTTCCGAATATCTGAGGGCTTTCGTGAAGTATACGGACGCCGTGGGTCCTAGTCGAGTCGAGCCCCATTATGAACAAAACCCTCTCACGCCCGCTATGCACCCTCTCAGCTCAAGTCTCGTGCTCATCTTCTCACCCCATACATCATCCAGTTCCTAAGATGGTCCGCTTCTTCAAGGCCTCTCGAGAACTGGGCCTCGTTCCCCTCGCACTCCCTTTACCTGAACGCCTTACAAGACTTCAACGCTTGCCTGGTCCCGTCTTTCTCCACGGTGTTTCCTGGCTTGCTTTCCGGTCGCTTAGACAAGGCCTGGGGTTCCTCATAGCTCTACTGTTGGACTTTTTTAGTGTAAAAGAGGTCGTAGAGGGCTTTTTGTATATTTCCAAACGGTCCAGTGCCAGTCTTATCATTTATGATCTTCCATCTTCCCATAAACATTGGAAGGAGCGTTACTTCTTCATCGGGGGTTTAATTTGGGGAGTACAACTCGCTGGATTGGAGGATACGTTGCACTCCTGACAGATGGACCGCCTGCAGAATCTCACAAGGCGGAGTTTCCCGCTCCATGCTAGCCTGAGTTAGCTTACCGGTTATGAGTCGCTCTTAACTTCTTTCGGTTATGTCAGCTTCTCTGGGCATTCCATCCCACTCCCGCCCGGTGATACAGGAAGGTAGCGTAGGTCAGCCAAGTGTTCACAGTTTACCTGAGTTTCATTAGACTTGAGTATTCACGCCTTCTAGCTAGGAACCCTTCTCGATCTTTCCCATCCTTCTGGTGCGATATCTTCTCGACCCTCCGCTTTAAGGCCTCCTCAATATTCTGTCATGAAGCCTTCTCGAGAAGAGCTTCAAGCCCGAGTCGAATTTTTGGCAAAGAAGAAAAGAAGCGCCAAACGCAAGGTCCCGACTGCCCCTAAGAGCAACCATGCGGCTCGAGGCAAAGTCCCAAAGTTGGGGGCGTTATCCGCCGACTGCCTATCTGTGGGAGCAAGGCCCACGCCCCATCCCTGTGGTCACGTGTCAAAGGTGAGACTGTGTCCACAACCCATTCCTCCCCGTCGTGCCGAGCTGAGAGTCCCTCCTGTAGTGAGGATCGTGGCGAGCTCCTCGATGGCTCTGCCCAGGTCCATTCGAGTCCCTACAAGCAGGGCACCAGCGCTTCCCTTCCCGGAGCGTCGAGGGTGAGGGGGAGGAAGCATCTCGTGACTAGAGAGGATGAGACCTGAGCTTTCGCGAATGTGAGCTTCAGCGCCGGGCCGTGTTGTCCATCCTACGGGACTCTGACCTCGGGAGGCGCATGCCAGCGTCCGCCGAGGAGGCCTGGCCTTACCGCCTGTGGAGCGGCCACCGATAACCGGACGCCTTTATTTGTTCATTCCATTGCTTGACTCCCTGACGGCCCTTACCTTTGTCTCGCTTCTCGCAGGTACCTACGTGAAAAAAGCCCGGAGAAGAGGGCTTTGCTTTAGGGGTCCGGCTGTATAAATAGAAGCTTATAAAGCCGAGGTCGCCTCCCTAACCTCGGAGAGAGTCGACCTGCTTGATCGAGGATGCCATGAAGCATAGATCCAACCTGATGATACCGGTCGATTTAAATCGCGAGTTGAAGAACAGCAGCGAAGGCCTTGAGGATTTCAGGGTCACGCCCAAGTTACGATGGTCAAGGGACGAAATGCAGATCGCCGAGGAGGAGCCAAGGCGTGCTATGCGAGTCGCGGTAGTCGTGGCCGAAAGCAGCAAGTAAAAAGGAGATTTGAGGCTAGGACGACAAGGCTCTTGAAAAACCACAACACTAAGCCGTCCGCTAAGAGGGTCACGAGGCCGAAAGACTGTGGCGCCCTGACCGAAGAACACCGCCACGCTTCGTGATGATCTCTAGAGGTCACGCCTCGTTGTGCAAAAGGAGGAAGTGATTTAGGGACGAGGCATACTTTATAGACCTTGAATTGGCTCGCTTTTCGGTGCAAGGCCACCCAAGGTCTCACAGCGGGCTTAAGGGTCGATTTCCAATTCCCGTAGAGGATGAGGTGGGAGAATCTGACTCTGACGAGGAGGATGGCCTTAGGGTGTCTTCGACTGTCCCTAGCTCTACTCTTCTTCTTGGCGACCCCGTGGGTGAGGCTGCCTAAGCTCCGGCTTTTGATACTTAGGCTTTTTCCTGTCGTCTTTTTTTGTTCTAGCTTCTTAGGCTCATGTATTGTGATTTTGACCCAGCTAATGAAGCATAAATCACGCAATATTCACACTTTTCTGGATCTTTGCCTTTCTCATTCCCTTTGTAACTACGAAGAGCCAAGCTATGTAATAAAGCCCCGAACTCTGTGATTTTCTTTTGCCAAAGTGGAGTTTATACGGCCTTTTAGTAAATGAGAGTCTTTGGGCTCTTAGGCCAGGCTTCAAGACTCCAGCAGACTAGGCTACATGGCTCCTTTGGACTCTGAGATACGTGGCTCTCAACAAACTAAGCTACTAGGCTCTTATTGAATTGAGCTATGTGGCTCTTACCAAACTAAGCTACTAGGCTCTTGACGAATTAAGCTACGTGGCTTTTAAACACCTGAGCTCCTGGGTTCTCATTGAAGTCTGGGCTACGCGGCCTACTAAGCTGCTAGGCTCTTAAAGACTGAGCTCTATAGCTCTTTTGAACTAAGCTACATGGCTCAGCTGGGCGAGCTCACTGGGTACCTATGGCGAGCTCGTGGCTCTTAATAAACTAAGCTACATGGCTCCTTCGAACTCTGAGCTACGTGGCTCCTTTGGACCGAGCTACATGGCTCCTTCGAACTCTGATCTACATGGCTTTTAAAAAACTAAGCTACTAGGCTCTTACTGATATGAGCTATGTGACTCTTAGCAAACTGAGCTCCATGGCTCTTTTGAACTGAGCTATGTGGCTCTTAGCAAACTAAGCTCCATGGCTCTTTTGAACTGAGCTACATGACTCCTTTGAACTGAGCTACGTGGCTTCTTTGGATTTGCTTCACATGGCTCCTTGAACTGCGAGACTCTGCGTGGCTCCTTTGGGTGAGCTACATAGCTCCACGCCCGAACTACGAGCTACGTGGCTTTTTAATGTCCGAGCTCCCGAGTTTTCATTGAACTAAGCTATGTGGCTCTTGTCGAACTGAGCTATGTGGCTCTTAGCAAACTGGGCTCCATGGCTCTTTTGAACTGAGCTACGTGGCTCCTTTGAATTGAGCTACATGGCTCCCTCGAACTCTAAGCTACGTGGCTCCTTTGGACTAAGCTACATGGCTCCTTCGAACTCTAAGCTACGTGGCTTTTAATGACGACTCAGAGTTTTATTAGAGGCGAGCTATGTGGCTATTATCGGGCGAGCCTGCGGGCTTCTTGACGGCCCGAGCTACGAGGCTCCCTTGAAGCCCAGGCTATGGCTCCCTCGAACTTTGAACTCGGCTCCTTTGAGTAAGCTACGTGGCTCCTTCGAGACTCTAAACTACGTGGCTTTTAATGTCGAGGCTCAGGGTTTTGTTAATTTGCTTTCCATTCTCCAGGACCTGCTGATGCTTTTGGGTTCAGACTTTTGTATATTATGGATCGCCAAAGCGAGTTGCGTACCTTTTGCTCGATGGTGTTACTTGATATGGCTCGGCCTTTGCCCATTTGTTGAAGTAGTCCACTCCTATAATGACGAATTTGCATTTACCTCTTCCAATGGGCAGGGGCCCGAGTATGTCTTATCCCCACTACTGAAAAGGCCAGGGGCTTATGATTGAGGTCAGTGGCTCGGATAGGAGATGGGAGATCTTGGCATGCTCTTGACAAGTTTTGCATCTTCTAACTAGTTCCATGGCGTCTTTGAGCATCGTGGGCTAATAATACCCTTACTGGGTTTTCCTACCAAGTTCAAGCTCGATATGGTTGCGCGGATGCCGCCATTAGAGCTCTCTAAATAACGTAGTCGAGGTCTTCCTTTCCTATGCATTTGAGGAGGGTATGAAAAAGCCCCGTTTGTAAAGGGTTCCTCGCAAAAGAACGAATCTGGCTGATCTGGCTCTCAATTTAGATGCTTCATTCGGATCGTGGGGTCCGTCTAGCTCGGCCGCGGTCATTACTGAAGGGACCGTCGGCGTTGGCGTTTACTAAGGTTCCATGAGGTGCTTTCGATCGGTACGGAATCACGTCTAGAATCTTCTTGCTATCTTGGTTGCTAGCTTAGCCAGGGCATCGGCCCGTGAATTCTCCGTTCTTGGGACGTGTTTGACCTGAACCCATACAAAATTTTTGAGTAGTTCGTACCTTTTTGAGGTAAAGGATCATTTTTTTCACCCATCGCTTTATAGGAGTCCTCTATCTGCTTCACCACCAACTGGGAATCGCTGCATACCTCTAGTTGATCAGCCTCCATGGAGTGGGTGAGGTTAAGCCCAGTAATGGCAGCTTCATATTCGGCTTCGTTGTTAGAGGCCTACAACTCGAATCTGAGTGCATATTCCACGTCGATCCCATCCGAGGAGGTCATAATCAAACCTACACCTCTTCTTTGAGCATTGGCGGCCCCATCTATGGACAACCTCAAGATGGGGAGGTCGAAAACGAGTTGGGCCGTTTCGGTAGGCTCTATCGAGGAGAATTCCATGATGAAATCTGCCAACACTTGCCCTTTGATCACTGTTCTTAGCTTGTACCTGATGTCGAACTCACTAAACTCTATTGCCCATTTTACCAGTCTTCCTGATGTCTCTAGTTTATGCAGTATTTGCTTCATTGGGTGTTATGTCGGAATCTCGATGGTGTGAGCTTGGAAGTATGGTCTAAGTCTTATGGCGGTGGTCACCAATGCTAGAACTAACTTCTCCATCTTCGGATACCTTTCCTCTGCCCTCTCGGGCTCGATTGCGAGTAATAGGCCGAATTTGTTGTGCTCACATCTGGTTCTGGCGAGGGTAGCATTAGATCGAGTCGGAGGCTTGGCTAAGTAGGCGTGAGAGTTCCCCCTCGAGGGCTTACCGAGGAGTGGGGGAGCTTAAGTAGGTTGCAGCGGCGAACGCCTCTTCTCGGTGGGCATCGATGGAAGGCCTTTCGGAACTTGAAAGAATGACTGCCTTATCCGGATCTAGACACAAAGAGACTTAGTGCAACTATTCTCCCGATCAGGTGTTGAATTTTTTTAGTATTTGAGGGTGGTTGCATGTCGAGCACGACTTTTATCTTGTCTGGATTTGCCTCTATTCCTCGGTTGTTCACTATGAAACCAAAGAACTTCCTTGCAGAGACTCCGAAAGCACACTTGGTTGGGTTTAACTTCATCTTGTAGTCCTTCAGGACCTGGAATGATTCAACTAGGTGGTCTACATGGAGCTCGGCCTTGACTGACTTCACCAGCATGTCATCTATGTATACCTCTATGGATGCGCCTATTTGTTTCTGGAACATCTTGTTTACTAACCTCTTATATGTGGCCCCCGCGTTCTTAACCCCAAAAGGCATCACCTGATAACATTACATCACAATACAGTCGAAGGAGGTCTTCTCTTAGTCATTAGGGTTCAAATCCCCCGATCTAATTATGGCAGAAGAGTACATAAGGCGGGGACCTCGTGAGCGGACGATTAAAATTCGACTATAAGGTCGTCCAGGGGTGGGAAACTATCTTTGGGCGAGCTCGGTTCACGTCGATCAAAGTCAATCGCAGTCGCCACTTGCCATTTCCTTCTTGGCGAGGACCATTAGCCCGACCGGTCGGGATAATCTACTTCTTAGATGGCGCTCGAGGCTTGGAGGTTTGTTGACCTCCTCGTTGATGTATACGCCTTTGGGGCGAAACTTCTTCTTTTACGTTTTGGGTTTGAAGGAGGGCGACATTCAACATAGTGCTTTGCTGGTCGATTCCTCCGAAGTATCTATTCTTCAGCCGAATACTCCACATTTTTCTTTAAGAAGCGGATGAGGAGATCTTTGACGTCCTTGGCCAATTTGGAGCTGATGTAGTGATTAGTGTCCAAAAAGTACAATTTTGAACCCTATATTAGATAGGTTTTGAGTACTTTTTGTGCATTAATCATGTCATATAAACCAATTGAAGTGTTCGTGTCATCTTAGTAACACTTATGCCATTTGGAGCATGTTTTTGGTTGTTTTGTAGGTGTTATGCACTTCTAGGCTTGACCACAATGCAAATGATCAATCATGAGGTTGAGTTTAGTCTCAGCCATCAACAAGCCCAAAAATCAATGGAAAAACAAAGGAAAAGTGGAAATGGGGTGCGAGTTGAAGACGGGGCCCGAGAGGCATGCGAGGAACGGCAAAGCGGGAGATTTCGCAACCTGTTCGCAACCAATTCGCAACCTTGCCAAATTCGCTACAACCTTGCCAATTTCGCTAGACCCTTGCCAATTTCGCTAAGCCATTGCCAAATTCGCTAACCATTGCCAATTTCGCTAATTAGCGAGAAATTCTCCTGTAATGCATGCCTCTGATCTGCTTTATCAGTGTCAGCAGCCTTCAAACATGGTGAGATTACTCTCTATCCTATAACTGCTTAAGTTATTAGGGTTTTGGTATTTTCATACCTTGAGAGGCCTATAAATACCCTCATGTTTGTAATAAAGGGGGATCGAGTGGAAGGAGTGAATACAAGTTTTTGGTGATTTGTAGTTTTCATTTTTCTTGCTTTTGTAAATAAATTGTTGTTTTTATTTAGTTTTGCTTTTTATTTCTCTTCTCTCTCTTCTTTCTCTCTTCTTTCTTTCACTTTCCCGGCTGCTAAACACACCTCTTGAAGATGACAATTCAAGAAGAGATGTAGCCTAAACCTCCTTCCTTTGAAGAGGAAGGAAGCTAGCTTGGCAGTAGGGTTAAGCATGTTGTCCTCATGTACTAAAAGTTATGGGTAGTGTATTTATGGCCCTTATCTTCAAAACTCAGTTGCATAACATAGGATGTTATTGTCTTGGCCAATACTCTCCATGCTTTAGATCCAGTGCTTAGTGACAGGTACTGTGGCTCTTTAGATGGTCCTTACTTGCCTATGAGTTAATATTCACATGTTAGGGTTCTTGAATTAGGGTTAAATAGCATTTGCTTTTATTGTTTGTGTCTCTCCATGCTTTAGGGTTCGGTGCTCGGGTGAGATTCTTGTGATTCTTTAGATGGTCTTTACTAGCCTAGTCAATACTCTCCATGCTTTGAGGTTCGGTGCTCGGGTGAGAGATGCAACGTGATTCTTTAGATCTTTACGAGCCTCAAAAAATGATAAAAGAATGTTAGGGTTTTAAACAAAAGTAATAACTACATCCTGTGTTGACTCACATAGGAGGATAAAACCTGAGGACATGTGTTTGCCCTAGCTTGCCAAGTTAGTGACCTAAATCTTCAAAGTAAATTTCTTCATTGTTAATTTCCAGTTTTTAACTTTCAGTTTTTACAATTTCCTGTTTTTCAAACCATTCCCACAGTTTTTGAATGAATTCAAAGAGTCCAAATAGAAAGCCTTACCTTCATGCCCTAATGCAAACCATTTTTATGAAGAAAGCCCATCCGTGTTCGGCCCTGAACCACTATCTTTGCGGTAAGCGACTCGGCAGTTGTAGAACTTAGGTATATAAATATTGTTGATTTTAGCTCAGCTACTTTGTAGCGCGAATCAAATGGCGCGTTCTTAGAGATGGTGCCAAACTACTTGTAGTAAGTTGAAGAGTACTGTGATCCACATCCGCAGTGAGGTAACCTTTTACCTCTTTTTGCAACTCGATTACGGGGAGCTTGCGATTTCTAGCACTTGATAGCGCATTGATTCAACCGGTTTTTCATTCGATCATTTTATTTTGTTAGATTAGTTTTAATTTTCTTTTAGCACTCTTTGTTGGTTCTATTCTTGTCTACACAATTGTGTAAGCGTATCTGAAGTGGGATAGAGATTGCCAGTGGTGAATAGGATTAGTCACGCAACTTGGCCTTAAGCTAGTGAAGTTAGTGTACACCACGAGATACCATGGATCATACGAGGAACAACGAGGCCAACGGGAACCCCGTGAATCCAATGCCTATAGAACCGTGGGGATCACATCCACCCTCCTAGAGTTAGTGCCCCATCCTGTATCATTCCTCCTGCTGAAGATGTAGCAGTGAGGCCATATTTGGTACCTCTACTCCCCACATATCATGGTATGGAAAATGAAAATCCATACACTCATATTAGGGATTTTGAGGAGGTCTGCACTACCTTTAAGGAAGGTATGATGGACATAGTTCTTGAAGCTAAAGGCATTTCCATTGACTCACAAGGACAAGGCCAAGATATGGCTCAACTCATTGAGCCTAGAACCATAAATTGAGGTGTTTTGCAAGCTGAATTCTGAAGAAGTTTTTCGGTACTCATAAGACTAATAATTTGAAGAGCAGAATTTATACCTTTGCTGACTCGGGATGGTGAGAGATTTTACCGGTGTTGGGAGAGATTTATGGGAAACCATCGAGTGCATATCCACATCATGGGTTTGACACATGGATGTTGAGTCAGACCACTTCTATGGTGGTATGTCTCTGCCCGTAGGCGACTCTTGAAACCATGTGTGGTGGAGACTTTTGAAGCGAAACATCTTTGATGAAGCCATGGATTTCTTAAGTGCGTGGTACGAAACTTCTAAGGGTTGGGATGAGCTTAACCCTAGGGAAACGGATAGGATGAAACCACCAGTCAACCAAAGGGGTGGGATGTACCTTTGCACAGACATAGAAATGAGGCTGGTTCCACCTAGCCGGGAAGAGTGGGAGCTTGAAGCGAGCAGCTCGAGGTGCATGCGTGGCCCAGAAAATCTGCCGCAGTCTAATCCTTGCACCAATTTTCAATCCCTTGCACCCAGCGAGCGATTGTCTATAGCTCACAGTGAAGGATTTGATGTCAGAATGTCTGAGCAACGCCCAGGACAATACAAGCCCGCAACTGATCGATGCTTATGGTAATACCTACAATTTCAATTGGAGGAATCACCACTAATCTTGCATGGAGACGACCCCATATGTACCCCAGTGCCAAGCCTCGGTTTGGTTTCCCTCCACAGTCACAACAACCAACATCCTCTTCTCCAGTAGAACAAGCTATATTGAAGTTGAGTAAGGTGGTAGGCAACTTTGTTGAGGAACAAAAGGAATTAATGCGTAGCCTGAAAAATTGATCTTTGTAGAAACACATTGAATAAAAAATTGGATAACCTACAATATTCAATTACAAACATTAACAAGTTGCTTGAGGTACAAGAGAAAGGGAGGTTTCCATCACAAACAGTTCCAAATCCTAAAGGAATTCATGAGGTAGGATCATCTAACAATTCGGGAATGGATGAGGTTAAGGCCATAATCACCATGAGAAGTGGAAAAGGTTGATCGGCTATGCGAAACTGTTGAAGAACCTAGGCAAGGAGAAGAGTGAAACACGAGCATATCCTCCTGGGAAGATTCAATGAAATACCGTATGCACCTCCATTTCCCTGGCACTTAGAGGTAAGAAGAAGGCATCTGTGACCCGGCATTCTTGAGGTTTTAAGGCAAGTGAAGGTTAACATACACTACTGGACCTAAATCAAAACAAGTTCTGCTTCTGCAAAATTTTGAAGATCTTTGTACAATTAAGAAGGATTAGGCATTGAGAAAGAAAGCATTTCTCACTGAACATAGTCAGTGCCATAATTTAAAAGCGAATACCACATCGAATACAAAGATCCTGGATCTCCTTGATACCGGTCAATATTGGTGGGAATTGCATAAATAAGGCATTGCTAGATTTAGGAGCGAGTGATCTTATGCCATTTTCAGTGTATACATGCGAGTTAGGTTTAGGTGAGCTTAAACCTACCTCGATCACACTCTCGTGGCCGATAGATCGTGAAAATCCTAAGGGGATTAGTTGAGGATGTCTGGTTAAGATGACGAAATTCTACTGCCCGGTAGATTTTGTGGTAGCGACAGACCAATTGCTAGTGAACCCGATCATGTGTCGATCATCTTAGGAAGACCATTTACGGCCCTTTGCTAATGCAATCATCAATTCTTGGAATGGAGTAAATGCAATTAACTTTTTAGTAACATGACCATGGAGTTGAATATCTTTCATTGAGCAACAAACATGAGTTGTTAGAATTGAAAATCAAAATTACGATGAAATTGTTTCAAATGATCAGTAATGCGGGAAAACAGTGTCCGAATGCAAGGAGTAATCAACCTTGGAGATAAAAGAAGAGTGGTCTTGCGACAACGCAGCGACAAACCCGATTGCTCGATTCAGCGGCCGTCGGTGAGGCCCGTTATGATTGGGTACCAGCGTCGTAGAACCCGGCCAGGGCCACTTTGCATGGGTTGAGAGATCATCCTCCTTGACCCCCGCCAGTATTTACGAACTTCGAGCCCGGATTCGGTGTTTTCAAAAACGGTCTGGAGTTCCGCGATTTTAATTTTTTGTCATATATTAGTCAATTTTGTCAGGTTGTAGTTATTTTCTAAAATTTTAACTTGGGATAATTTTTATATAGTTTTATAGTATCGTATTGTGTATTAGATTTTAATATTAGTACCTATAAGTTAAAATTCATAATATATAATTTTTTAGTATGTAATTTTAAAACTTTGATGAGTCAGTAGAAGGCCCACAATAGCCAATTACTGGAGAAATAAAAGACACAATGGACTTTTCTGCTGCCGAGGGATGCTATTTAAACAGGAGGGTTTGGCAACAAACCACTCTGCATTCTACCTCCTCCCTTTGTTCCCTAAACTAGCATTCCACCGCAGCCGTGGGCCCCGGAGCCCCCCCACTCCGCCGCTCGTGCCCCGGAGCCCAAACAAGACTCGCTGTGGCCATTCTCGCATCCTGGGCCATCAGATTACAGCCAGTCGCGCCGCGCCTTGCCTCGAAGCAGTGCCCAAGCCTCACCCACGTACTAGGCCCCGAGCCGGCCATTGTCGTAGCCCCGGGTTCATTCTCGTACCCCGCTCTGAACCTTTCTTAGGATTCATTTGAGCCTCTGATTATCCGCTCAGGCCCATTTCAGCTCAGCCACTGAGCCCCGGGTCTGAGGTATCTGTGAGAAGTCCAAACACTTTCCGTGAGAGATTCAGAGGTATCTGGGAGAGCTTCAGATCGCAGGTACAGGACCCTTACCACATTCAGCAGTGAGCTCCACGATTTTCAGCAGCTTTATCTGGGATATCTCGGGATATGGTCCGCACGAGGGGTGGGTCCCGTGCTCTCACTGGGTGATTTAGCACACCTGAGCGAGAGGCCGCAAAGAGACCGCATTTCAAAGCATTCAATGCTTATCACCTGTCCCCGAGGCCGCACCGACGAGCCTGGATCTCGACGTTACTGTGACGCTGATGGGACCCTGGGCCCCATCCCCGTGGCCTCAGAGGGGAGAGCTGTGGAGGGCTCCTGCCTCGCCCAGACTTCGGCCCAGCGAGCTCATCATTCCTGCACCCCACCATCACCGGGTCGTGATCGCACCGAGACGACACCTTCACCTCAGCTATCACCGGCCTCGCGGATCAGGAGGCCCATGTTCGAGGGACACCCCATTCCGTGGAATGCAAAGAGCACGTAGAGGTCGAACATTTCCCCAAAGAGTCATTCTACGAATGCTCCCGGACTGATGGTCGACCCTGGGATACCAGGAGTCGATGCGATTGATCGAGAGGTATTCGCTCCTCCCATTCATGACTCCACGACAGTTCTACTACCCGAGAGGAACCGGCTGTACTCCACCCGACATCCTGATGCGTATGGTTCACTAGAGATCCATTTCAGGATAGATGACCGCCGAGGTGTACTCAAATTCCACTGGGTTATTTCAAGAGCTTTGAGATTGCTATGATACCGCAAATAAGAATGTGCTGAGGTTACAGAGATTGGGCTCCACCTCCGCCCAGAGCGATGGTTAGGAGACCGCCAGGATGCTACAAATTGTCCAGCCTCTTATCTGAGGCGCTCCGCCTATCGATCATCGACCATCTCATTGCGCACTGCTTATCTCTCCGCAAGATTATGTGCGCAGGAGGGGACCTATCCCGGGCATTGTACCGATCTCTGCAATTTCTCTCGGTTTAGCCTATCCGAGTCGGGTGATGACTTCACTTCCATAGTCAAGAGAAGGTCCATAGAGAGACCTCACACGAGCAAAGAGCATACCAATTTCTTATACCCGAGGCTTCTTTCCTATGTTCTTGAGCAGATGGGATTTAAGAGGAGCCTGGGATAGAGATGCGAGACAGATGCCTACATGTAGTAGCAGTGGACCTGGTTATGACTATGCCCGTCCATTTCCATATACGCCAGCGAGACCAGGAGGAGGTAAATTTGATCGTGAAATGAAGGACCACCATGCGATGATATGCCCGCTCCCGAGCCCAGGGTACGAGGCCTCCCACTCCTATTTCCGCGATCGCTCACTCCATCTTCCTCCAATCTAATTACTTCACAAGTGTTCCTACATAATTCCCTGCCTTCATTCAAAGACACCAAACACCTGAGTATACACATGTCACCGAGGAGATGGTCGATGATGGATGCGATCTCGCACACTAGCAGCCACTCAGCAAATTTCAAAGATGCAAGACATGAGACCGTAGATTATTCGAGCTGAGGCCACTTTGGGACAAGCACATTCCATGCTTCACTGTGATCATGACCCACCCGGGTCTTCCTCATGATCCTACCCCCGAGAGGAGCCCGCCACCGATGCGTACTTCATCGATATCCTCGCTAAAGAATAAGTAGTAGTTACCCACCACCACACCACAAGAAGGAGGTGGTTAGGTCTCTTGATTTATGTATAGTTTCACTTTATCAACCGTTTACCAATTTTGATTATGATTTTTTGTATTGTCATAGTAGGCAAAGGATATGTTTTTTGTGTATTCTGTTATGCATTTATTAAGCCATTTTTAAGCTATATCAAAAGCTACTTTATTATATATATATTCAGCTTTTTGCATATTGTGTTTATCAGGTCCCCTATGTACAAGTATGTGTTTTCTTTCAAACTATTAATAATTGAATTGTTTCAAATTGAACAATTGAATTGTTTCAAATTGAACAATTGGAATCTGCTTTAAATCGATAATTTGAATCAATGTTTGTCACCTATATGCTAGAACAATGTTACAGCTTGAAACAATTTAGTTCAGTCACCGCTCCAAAGATGTTCAACTTGGAAATTTCCCCTTTATGCTATGTCACACATCGCACTTCGATTGTTTCAATAGGTTGTAGGGAATTTGTATGCCTCCTTCCACCTTTTGCAAAGCCACTTAGGGCATGTCGACAACCTAGAATAGGTTTGAGTTACCAACAATCAAGACCAATGTTGTCTTCCAAAAGGAAAGAAAAGAAAAAGAAAGTTAAGAAAAGAAAATAAAATCGTGAAGTTTTACGAAACCCGAAAGCACGGTCCGAGGGGTGTATGGCGAAGCCTTTGAAACCCGACATGCCCCAGTTTTTCCTATCAGTCAGAGTCACTGACAGGTTCGCTACATGGGTGGAGGGTAGAATTTCTAGCGAATTGTAGGTGCTTGATTTTCAAGTCACCAAGTCCCGGTAGCTCTTGTGAAAGAAGCAGGTCTGATCCTTTCGCTTGATGCCCTAAACCTTAATTGGTTGGGAGTCGGTGGACCCCGTTACATGGACTTTGGTGAAGTCGGATTTTTAAGCATTGCATCCTACAATATAATTGAGAAAGCAAGAGAAGTGTAACCAGCCCTATCTTAATTGTTCAACAAATTTTAAGCCATGTCACAATACTTAGGCTGTGGGGAAACAAATTTTGCATTTTATCGACCAATCTAGATACAAAATGAACCATTAGACTTAGGTGGAAATCCAAGTTGGAAAATCATGGAAACAAAGGTTCTAAAAATTGTTCCTCTTATGGATTTTATTCTCAGATATAGGTTTTCAAATGTTGATTTCAATTGTTCACTTTAAAAGTAATGTTAGTTTGTATATAAGCATAACAACCTTTCAAACACAACCTTGAAAATCACCATGCATCTCAATTCTATTTTGTATCACATGGGACTAGCAACGCTTCGGTTGGGGGTGTGATTAGTGTCCAAAAAGCAATTCTTGAACCCTATATTAGATAGGTTTTGAGTACTTTTTGTGCATTAACTGCGTCATATAAACCAATTGAAGTGTTCATGTCATCTTAGTAACACTTATGCCATTCGGGAGTATGTTTTCGGTTGTCGTAGGTATTTATGCACTTTAGGCTTCAAACTACAATGCAAAATGATCAATCATGAGGCTAAAGTTTAGTCTCGCCATCAACAAGCCCCAAAAATCAATGGAAAACAAAGGAAAAGGGAGGGAAATGAGATGCGCTTGAAGACAGGACGAGAGGCACGCAGTGAACAAGAAACAGAATTTTCGCAACTCCGTTCGCAACTAATTCGCAACTCTAAATTGCCAACCTTGCCACTTCGCTAGACCCTTGCCAATTTCGCTGCTGACAAATTCGCTTAACCACTGCCAATTTCGCTAATTAGCGAAATTCTCCCTTAGCTAAAAAATGTATGCCTCACATGCTTTGTAATTAATGCAACCGCCTTCCAAACTTGGTGAATTACTCTCCTATCCTATAACTTAGCTTAGTTATTAGGGTTTTTGGTATTTTCATACCTTGAGGAGGCCTATAAATACCCCTCATGTTTTGTAATAAAGGGGGGATCAGTGGAGAGAATTGAATACAAGTTTTTGGTGATTTGTAAGTTTTCATTTTTATCGTTTTGTAAATAAATTGTTTTTATTTTAGTTTTGTTTTTATTTTCTTCTCTCTCTTCTTTCTCTCTCTTTCTTTCACTTTCCTGCTGCCAAACACACCTCTGAAGATGACAATTCAAGAGATGTTTACGTTTCCTTCCTTGAAGAGAAGGGAAGCTAGCTTGGCGCAGGTTAAGCATGTCATTCCCCATATACTAAAGTTATGGGTAGTGTATTTATGGCCCTTATCTTCAAAACTCGCTTGCATAAATATAGGATGTTATTGTTCCTACAATACTCTATGCTTTAGATCCAAAGGCTTAGTGACAGGTACTGTGGGCTCTTTAGATAACCTTACTGCCTATGAGGTAATATTCACATGTTAGGTTCTTCAAAATTAGGTTAAATAACATTTGCTTTTATTTGGTTAGCTAATACTTCCATGTTTTGTGGTTCAAAGGTTCGGTGAGAGATGCACCGTGATTCTTAGATGGTCTTTACTAGCCTAGGTCAATACCTCCATGCTTTAGGGTTCAAGGTTCTGAGAGATGCAATCGTGATTCTTTAGATCTTTACGAGCCTCTAAAATGATAAAAGAATGTTAGGTTTAAACAAAAGGGGCCATAACTACATCCTGTGGTTGACTCACATAGGAGGATAAAACCCGAGGACATGTAAGGTTTGCCCTAGCTTGCCAAGTTAGTGACCTAAATCTTCAAAGTAAATTTCTTCATTGTTAATTTCAGCTTTTAACTTTCGCTTACAATTTCGTTTTCAAACTATCTCCCTGCTGAATGAATTCCAAAGAGTCCAAATAGAAAGCCTTACCTTCATGCCCTAATGCAAACCATTTTTATGAAGAAAACTCATCCCCGTGTTCGAATTCCTAGACTAATTATACCGCAAAGAGTTTGACTAATGCATTTGCAGGAGCTTAGGTATATAAATATTGTTGATTTTAGCTCAGCCTAATGTGGGTACGAATCATGTAGGCGAGGTGTTCGACGGGCCAGCTAAGTCAGACCGCTCCAACTCTTCTTAGGCATAGGTCGGTGTTTAATTCATCTTGCGTCGAGCTCATCCATGTGGATGTTGGGTCAACCGCTTCGTTTCATCGACGCTAAGTAGCACTCTCCGCTACCCGCCGGTCTCCTAACCGCTCCTATTCCATTATATGTATGGGAATTTGATAACCATATGATAGGCTATGAATGCACCCAGGTCAGGAGAAGGCCAACTCAAGAACATGTCAGGACAACAATGGGGCATCCACTATGATGAAATTTATCGTCGTTGTAGCCTGGCATGGGGGGTCCCCTAAAGTGAGTACCAACTATATCGAACCCAGGGGTAGCACTTTCTCTCCTAAGAATCCCAATAAGTGGGTGTCTACAAACTCCACTCTTCCTACGCCCATTTCACAAACATCGATGCGAAGATGATATTGCCGAAATTCCCATTGTCAATCGTGACCCCGTGAACTGCTTTGTCAACGCCAAATTTCTTTATTACCAATGGGTCATCATAGGGATGTTGCAACCTTCCGTCGAAGGTCCGAGAAGAAGAGGTGGCATCCAACCAAGGGATGGATACATCCCGCACCCAGTAGTCTCCCCGACCCGATGCCGCATATGTAATTTTCCGCCCAAACTAGATTCCCTCCACCGCGAACTCGAAAAATCACATTGATCTCTCCTATGGGTTGCTATTGGCCGAGGCCAATGGGCTAACGAGGTGGTGATGAGGTGCCCAACCCGATCTTTGAAGCCACGTAATGACAGAGGTGTCCAAGACCGGATTAGAATTCGATTTCTTCTTCATCGAATACACACCGCTCAGGCTCCATGATCTCCATGGAACTCGCAGTACTTGGTTGTGTCTCTTTTTGCTGGGTCCGTCCTCATCTGAAATGACCACCTAAAACTTCATGTCGCACCTCAGATAGGACCTGAGACACCGAGGTCACAAAGGGGGTGGAACCGTTAAGGCGGGCACCGCAGCCGCAGTTCTGGTCAGCGGACCTAAGCAGCCCCGCATTACTCTGTTATCTTTGGAGATCGATTCGCTTTCTCTGTCCCCATGGAGATCTCATTCCTGCCTTCTGCCTTTGGGCTTCGGTCCACTTTTTCTGCCTGCCTTTCTCCCTTTAGCGCCAAGGAGCTTCGCTTAGACATAAGGGCCTCCTCGCCATTTATGTATTTTTCTGCTTTGGCAAGTACCTCAGCCATGCTTGCCTGAGGGTTCTTCGAGATGGAAAACATCAGGTCTTTGGACTGTATGCCTAGCCCGACGATAAAGGCAGTGATGGTGAACTTTTCATCTAGAATGTCTACCCTCAATGACTCTGAGTTGAACCTCTGGATGTAGGACCTCAGGTTTTCTTGTGGGCCTCGCTTTATGGTCAACAGGTGGTAGCTAGGCTTCCGGTACGTCTGGGCTTCGATGAAGTGGGACATGAAAGCAATGGAGAGCTCTTTGAAGGATGAGAACGAGGCTGGCAGGAGCTTATTGAACCATGCCAAGGCAGAGCCCTTAAGCTTGATGAAGGCCTGTGATATCACTCGGTCTTGCATCCATGCAGCCCATCCGATTCAGAGGCCGAGGCAATGGCGGGCCTTTCGTCTGGCCGAAAGTTTAAATCTATGTGCATCTCCGAACTTTGCTGGAGGGAAGTATAGAACCTTGGTCGTGAATGGGGATTCCGTCTGCTATACCAGAGCGTCCATTGATACTGGGGTATGGCCCTTTACGGCTTCCTTTATTTTGCCGAGCTCTTGTTGGATGCCTCCGAAACGATGTTCCCAAGATTTGTGGTTCGTTTTAGGTTACGGACTGATTGTCGCCGGTCATTCCCGCCTCGCGCCCCGTCAGGGCCATCACCGGGTTTGTAGGGGTCATGCTTCTTGGTCTGGCTATTTTCTCCTCCTCCGTCAATGTCTCGGGGGGCGCCGAGGTATTGCTGTTCATCCCTTGGAATGGTGTTGCGGCCTTCACGGGCCTGTTGTGTCACACCCCTTTCCCGGTCATACCCGAATAGCGTGATCCACCCGTCCGGGTGCGATGCTATAATCGACTCTACTCCGCGTACATTGGTGGGCCTAAGTCTTATAACTTAATCAGAAATCCATAAACAAAATACATATACAAAATCGCACTACCACCGTAGTGGTGCTCATAATCTTGTACACATATACTGAGTCCCAATTACTTATACATATACAAAACTGTACATTGCATTTACATAATCAGAGCAAAACCTATTGGTGACTCGACTATTGCATGTGTGCCGCCTGTGTTAGAGATATGGAATATCATGGACGTCCATTCGCACTCTACACGGATTAAACCCGTGCTTAACGCTTTGAGCAGGAAACATATAACTTATACTTATACACATGCATTAATATAACCATTTACAAACTTGTACACATGCTTATATATCATATACGTATTTCATATCCTATTACATTAATCATGTAACGATTCTTATTACTTGTATCATGTTACGGTACTTATCATCACATAGCGGTGCTATGCTTCACATATCATCTCATATCATTTCATATATCATGTTTTTGTTCTTTGCATATACATATATCATTTGTTTTATGTTTCATGCTTGCATAAACCTTAGAAGTGGATAAAGGAAACTATAAGGACCCGAAGGCGTTGTACTCATTGTACGAGACAATGGTCTATAAGGGCCCGAAGGCGCTGTTATCATTGCACAAGGCAATGACCATCTATAAGGGCCCGGCATCAGAATGACCCAAACTGGTCAACTGACGTATAGCCGCAAAATTATTTTCCCTTCTAATAGGCATGCCCATCTATCCTCTACCGTGTACTAAGGCATAATCCGCTTTATTACATAGTCCAATCTATATCTCATCCCAATAACTATTGTTATTAGATACACATATGATATTACATCAAGGTTGTTCATCTTTTTCTATAGTATTTTGTGTATTTTATATCGTATCACTTATCCATGTATGCTCTATTATGCTCTAGACTCTTTGTATTCTCTTATTATACTATTATGAAATAACTAGATGGTCTTAGGAAGCAAGGGAAACAAAAACAAAATAAACGGCTTGAATAGTGGCTCACCACCACGCTCAATTTCAGCGGTTTTGAACCACTTGTCCTCCATGTGCACAATCTATTCTTGACTCAATGGGCTTTCCATAGAGTCTAAAAACACCTCAAATGAAGTTCGGACGAAGATTTCCATAAAATTGGAAAACAAGACACAGGGTGAGAAAATTTCGCACCCATGAATAGTGTTGCGAAAATTTTCGCACCCATGAACAGTGTTGCGAAAATTTCGTACCCATGAACAGTGGTGCGAAAATTTTCGCACACAGTGCAAAAATTTTGCCCTACGAACTTTCGCACACGCAGTAGGCAAACAGAAACTAAACTACACTGAGATTTTCACTACACTAAGTCCTAAATTGAAAACAACATAACACCTTCTCAGTTCGACAACACGATCCATATTGAGCAAAATGGCCATTTACAACCCTTAAAGCAAATACTAGCCATTGAAT
This sequence comes from Tetrastigma voinierianum, assembly GCA_016808115.1. Taxonomy (NCBI): domain Eukaryota; kingdom Viridiplantae; phylum Streptophyta; class Magnoliopsida; order Vitales; family Vitaceae; genus Tetrastigma; species Tetrastigma voinierianum. The sequence continues at coordinate 255,769 of JAEQBH010004242.1, read as the reverse complement.
GGCGAAATAAACTGGAGAAAACCCCTACTTAGACATACTCAAAGAAGGTTTTCATTATGAGAAGAAACACTCAAACACCCTAAACCCAAACCCAAAACTCATTATAGGGTTTGATTTAAACCTGCATAAGAAGGGGAAACTAATATCCGCACTGTGTGTACTCTCTTCTTCTTTTCTTCTTCTCTTTCTTCTTCTTCTTCTTCTTTTCTTCTCTTTCTCCTTTCCTCCTCTCACAAAGCCTAATTCCTTTTTTTTCCCCTAATTTGACTTCTAAGACCAAATTGGTCTTATACCATTTTAATCACAAGGCCAAGTGCTTAGCCAAAGACCAAAACCCATTAATTTATTTAACTTTCCTTTAATTGCTTAATAACCACTCTAATTCCATTTATTTTCCCATCAACTTTCTCATATTCTCATTTAGCATATAACTTACATTCTATGACCTTTAGGGTCCCGATTCGTAAATTACCAATTTAGCTCGAATTCTCAGATAATCTTGGTTTTTAATTATTTTATTTTTTGTGCATGAATATCCCGCTTAAAATTTAATTTAACTTATATTACACCATAAACATGTTATAAACCGTTAGGTATAATTGGGTGCTGTTATGTCAGGCCTCTGTGGGGTGTTGTCCTCGTCAGAGCCCTCCAACCCTCAGACGTTGATCGACGAGACTCCGAGGCCTTCCGTCATTGCCAGCAAGATGAAGATCTTCGAGCGCCCCGGGTCGTCTCGCTATCAACATCGCTCTACCGGTCTTGTGCTCCTGAGGCTGGCGTGGATTCAAGCCATTTTTCAAGTCAATACCATCGGTCACTAAGAGATCAATTGATTTGTAAAGGAACAGTCGTTCCCACATACAGCGCCAAACTGATGGTGCTTTTTCTATCGAAACTAGGCTAGAGCTTGTTGGAGTCGCTTGGCCGGTCATTCAGGCTTGTATGATACATAACCTGGATAGAAATGGTGGTCCAGCGGGGGGTATACCGACCGCCTCTTCGATGACTAAGTCAGTTTCTTTCTTACGAAAAAGAAATAGATCATTTGTTGATGGTTTTGTGGAGTCGTGACCTTTCTCGGGAATTACTCTGCATTTATCGCGGTGATCACGAAGAGTGACTGTTAGATCGATGACACGTGATCTTCTAATCAGTGGGCGAAACCCTTCCTTATCGCTAACTGAATATTAAAGGATAATTAGGGAGCCATAATCGGGAGGGATCCTTCTTCTCTTAATGAGTAGATATCGAATCATGGAGATGGAGTGTTTTCCTTTCTTACACCACAACTGGTGGACAGCGGGTTATCCCCATCACTTGTCTTGCCCATTGGGCTTAGTTTCAAACTCTCGTGCTCGCGCCTCAGGAGTAATCAGACGCCATCATGGGCCTAAACTCTACGTAGCCCCATTGTCACTTTATGGAGGACGCCTCTAACCCGCTTTAGGCTTCCATCGATTGCTCAAGCCCGGCTTGCATCCGGGCTCATGCAAATTGAATTTTTAGGAACTATCAGAAGATTTGGCATCCTTGAACCATTTGATTACAGGAAATTCAGAACTTTTTTAGTTGTCTATTTTTTTATTTTATTAAATTAGTATTTGAATTAAAATAAATAAATAGTCAAACTCAGTGATTTAACATAAAGTTGGATCTTTATATCACAAAAAGTCATTTCTAACATCGCTTCTAGGAAATTATGGAACCTAGCTCATCTTTACATTGGCTAAGATGCAGCCTAACCACCTATATTTTTAAATTCTCCAAGCCACTGCTTAGTACCGTCTCGCCTTCGTCACCGTGAGGTTGTGTAAACATACTTTCTCCACGCTCTGCTTCATTTCTTCACATTTATTTAAGAAAAATAAACAATTCTCTGAACGCCAATCTAGTTTCAGTTTCCACTAATTGGGAAAAATCATGGAGTGCAGAGATACTATAATTAGGATCCTTTTGTTTTGACGCCTTGCCATTATATTTGGTTGCTCAAATTGCAGAGACACTAGATGGAATACTCAAAACAAGTAAGAAAAATAGGACTCACTATGTTACAATTATCACTTAAGCTCTGGACTATGTCCATACCATTTGAAAGACATGGGATGTGATGAGGGCCATTTCCTTATGAGACATTGACGGGCTCGTAGTGAGTGTGTAAAGGTTAAGTAAAAACGTAGGCACGTACGCGCAAGTATAGCATAATGCTGAGTTCACGAGATAGCGGCTCATTGCCAGTCGTTCCCATCTAAGAGAAATCGTATCAATAACTGAAATTTTTAACATCCTAGATAATATTTTGATCGAGTCTATAGGTGAATTATGACTAATTTAACTAATCTAAGGAAAACCTAATATTAAAATATTGATTTAAGACAACGATGAGAAAACTAGGGTTTGGCTTCACCCGCCACACCGATGGATTTTAAATCTAGATAGAGTATTTATTTAATATTTCATATGATTTTATGTTAGCGGGCTGATCATATGCCTATAAGATATTAACCTAGGGTCCTTTGTTTCACGCATTATATTCGCTGCCCAAATTGCGTAGACACTAGATGAACACTCAAAACAAGTAAGAAAAATAGACTCACTATGTTACAATTATCATTTAAGCTCTTGGACTATGTCCATACCCATTTGAAAGACATGGATGTACGAGGGGCCATTTCCCTTATATGAGACATTGACGGGCTGTTGTTTGTGTGTAAAATGTTAAGTAAAAACGTAGGCCTCAGACGCCAAGTATACTGGAGTTCACGAGTATAGTGGCTCGTCAAGTGTCGTTCCCACGAAGAGAAACGTGCTGAATACTGACTTTAACATCCTAGATAATATTTTGATCGAGTCTTATAGTGAATTATGACTAATTTAACTAATCTAAGGAAAACCTAATATTAAAATATTAATTTAAGACAATGAGAAAACTAAGGTTTTGCCGTCACCTGCCACACCTGATGGATTTTAACCTAGATAGAGTATTTATTTAATATTTCATATGATTTATGTTAGCGGGTTGATCATGCCTATAAGATATTATCTCTCGAGATATATCTGCCTATCTCAATTAAATAGTGTATTGCATCTCTGCCTCGACCCCTCGACTTCGAAATGCATAAATTTTCAAACCCTAATACCACACTTGGAACTCCTGGATATTCTATTCCCGACGACCGCTGTTGCTTTACCCATGTAGCTAGGAGCTCATCTCTTCTCGATCTCGCACTTAGTAATAGCATGCCAAAATCACAAACAATAACATGTGATTACTGTGAGTAAAGCAACCATATAAATTGTCAAGACCTCGATCCCAACCCGACCTGCCATGATTCGAACCAAAAGCCTGGTGGACGCTGCATCAAGCCCTTTATCAAACACTTTTATCAAATACATTTCATTAATATAAGCATTTTCGTTCTCAAATCTTTGCGAAAGTGATTTCAATTTAGGGCAAACCCATAAACATTTACATTTTCAATACAATTCCTTTGCAAAATGTGCATTTAACCAAAAATGGAATTTTATGCCATTTACAACATAATATCCAAAATAGTATTCAGACATAGGTACAAAAATAATTTCGGAGTTGAACTCTTTTTGTTTACAAAACGGTGTCATGCTAAAATGATGAGGATGCATGTGATGGAGCATACTCCGTGAACTTTCTGGATGACTCTGAGCTCCTCGACCTTGGGTTTGCTTTCGATCACTATCAATAACTCTAAGACTGCAGGTATCGATAAATGAATACGCTAAGCATTTTCATGCTTAGTGGTTCTATACGGTTCTCTTTTCCATTTCAGTTCAATACGAATCATGCATTTATCAAAATAATGCCAGATATTGTTATCTATGTGTAATGTAAAAGATACTTATACAAATACACCTTTCAAATAATTTTTCGATTTTCTAGCTTGGTACTCACATATGACTATAGAGTCAACATTCACGCATAAATTCAATTGGTGAATCATGTCCAAATTTGTCATTCAAAGAGCAAATGTGATTTCACATTCAATATTACCAACTCACATATGACTTATAGAAGTTTCCACATTCACTTACAAATCTAGCTGCGAATCCTGGTCCCATGGTTTCATTCAATAACAATGTGATTTTACATTTAACAAATACGGTTACCTTAATGACGAATTCAGTTGGTGAATCCCATCATGTTGGTTATTCAATAATGCATTTCAAATCAATTTACTTTCTTGCAATAAATTCACTTATAGTTCAAATACACGCACACATGCAGATATTTGACAAACATTTCGAATACTAATAATTCAAATCGAGATATATATATATATATATAAATATATATATATATATATATATATATATATATATAGATATATATATATATATATATATATATATATATTTCACAAATAGAACTTGAAATGGGAATTAAGTCACAATGAACAAAACAGACAGAGGACAGAGAACAGAACAAACCAATTTATTGATCCCTTGTCTCGTTCGATACCAGTCCTTGGTTAGGTTGTCGTCTTCACCCACACCTAGTCAAATACAAATTCTCCACTCTTAGTGGTTAAACAAATAATCGTGCTAAACGAATATCGTGGAGAATTTAACCCCTACGATACGTTTTTTACTTAGTTTCATTCTTATTTTAACCCCCATTAGTCATTTATTAGGGTCCTTAAACAATCGGTGTACGAATATAGGACTTAAAAGTGCATAGCATGCAAAAATAGGGTTAAGGTGAAACATCTAAGATCAATACTCACTGGACCTGACTGCACTGCACTTACCGCCAATGGGTACCGGTACCATACTGCCAATGGGTACCGGTACCACTTTGAGTGGTACCGGTACCACTTCTCCTCTGCATAGTGAGTATTGGTACCACTCTTTGGTACCGGTACAACTTGCGGGTTTTGCCTAGAAAATGGTAGATTTTGCCATTCTCTCCCATTTTTCTTCAATCCAACTTCCTCCAATTCATCCCATATCAAAAATCCACCTTGGAATCTACCCAAAACAACTCCAAAAGTAGTTTAGAATCAATGAAACCCCTTACCTGCTGTGGCTTTTCCCTTAACCAAAATCACAAAGATGAAGCTGTGGTTTTGTTTTCTTACCTTAGCCTCTTCAAATCCCACTTCTAAGCTGCTTGATCACACAAGGAGCAAGAAGTGGAAGAAACCCCACCTTAGAACTTGATTTCTTCAATCCTCAGCCTCTTCTCCCTTTTTCTCCTCCTTCTCTAAAACTGGATTGCTCAAGTATGAGTCTCTGGCAAAGACCACATTTTTGTCTTTGATTCATTTAAGTGTAAGGCCATGTTTGGCCTTCCACACCTATTCTCATTGTCTCATTTTTTTTGTCTTAAGTCACTTATTTTTCATAAGGCCTTATTTGGCCACAAAAAAAAAAAAACATTCTTTTGACTTAAGTTTCTTCTTAATTGCTTTATAGCCCATATTTCATTTTATTTGCACTTCAACTTTCATATTTACGCTTAGACATATAAACTTATTTACAATTGACCCTTAGGTCCTCATTTTACAAATTTCAAATTTGGCCTCTTACACTTGCAAATTTCCTCGAGTCCAATCAACTTCATTTAGCATATAATATTTGCATCTCATTTTAGCCATATAATCATTTATTCAATATTCATTTAACAATTCCTGGAAAATACCTAAGTTGGCTCAATTTATACCCGAAATATATAATAATTTTTTTTATTATAAAAATTCTAGGGTATTTATGGGGTGTTACATAAATTCATACTAATATTAAATAAACCAAAATTAATACATTAATCCATAATGGTGAGGCTAGGCTTGACAAAACCCTAGAAAGAAGAGTTAGTTTGTGGTGATATTCATTACAGACTGAAAGATTTTTAACATAAAATAAATCAGGGAAAGAACTACAAAAGAAGCCGTCTTCGTGATCTCTTGAAATCTGTCTCAGTCATTCTTCCTCTGTCCATACGTCCTTCTCTCTCTGTCTACCTCTGAATGCTCACCTCTGAATGACCCCCACCTCCAGAAAATGCCTTCTTTTATGTTCAGAGCGGCCCATCATTGGCCCAAAATTCTAGGTCGTTTAATGCTCGACCGTTTCTGAAAAACCCATGCTACGCCGCAGAAAAGAGGTCCTACGCCACGGCGTACCCGAGACCACTAAATGTGTTCTCACGGGTTTGCGTATTAGGACCTCCATCGCCGGGTGCGATACACACAAGAGCATGGAGTGCTTCACACCGCATGAGTGCTCCGATTTCCTCATTTTCCGCTCGAGTCTTCCCTTTGAGTTATTTAGCCTTTTGCTCATTTTAATACCATGTCTTGCAAACATTATAATATGGAGGATTAGCGCACAGATGATATGAATGAATCATGTAATTGCGCTATAAGAACACATCGAAATCTTAACGAAACGCATGCATAATCTACAATGATCGATTACTACCCAAAGATGTTCAACCACAATTGACCATGGGCACTAGAAACATTAATCGATTCCGCCTCGACCATACTTTTATGAGACCAAATGGGTGGCCTTCAAGTTCTTCATGAAGATCAATGGGTTGATGTTCCTCTCATACTTAGAGATATGGTAATTAACATGGTAGATCTTATGCAGGTGATTCGTGCCACAGTAGGTGTTATGAATCAACAAAAATTATATCCTAAATCCTACTGCCGTAGCGGAGCTACTACAGTATAGCGGCTCTAGGGTCGAACACAGGGATGGGTTTTCTTCATACAAATGATTTACAAGGAAGGCTAAAATGGTGAATTCAATTTGGATTTTGGGATTTTGTGAAAACAGGGGGTGTAATGGTTGGAAAACTGAAATTTAAATAAAATAAAATGTAAAAGAAGTCTCCTTGAAGTGTTAGGGCTAATGGATCTGCCCCCAAAGTTCATCGAGGGGTTCAGTCCATTTCCTCAATGTTGTGGAGGATGGCCTATAGTCATTTCCTAAACCGGATCTTCATTTAGCTTTAAAAACTAAACCCTAAAATTTTCCCTTTTGAAAAACAGCATTTACTGATCATTCATGGTCCCCGGTAGTGAAAAACAATTCTCCCTAACTCACCTTACAATGATTTGCCAGAGGGTAACTAATGAATCTCATGGATCTAGCACATAACCACCGAACCCTAAAGATTACCAACATTAGTCATTCAAGGTGAATCTAGGGATTTAAACTAGCGTGAAGAGAAAACCAAAATAACAAAGGGAATACCTACTTTGAAAGCATGAGAACCCCGTTATGCCCGGCCCTTGTCTAAGAGCCTTCCTCTTCAAGGATGAAGGGGGGTTAGCCAACCATCATCCGAGTTGTCATCCTCATGGTGTTTCGTCGCCTAGAAATGAAAAGAAAGCCGGAAAGAAAATGAAGGTGAGAAGAAGTGAAAAAACGGGAGGCTGAAGTTTATCCCGCTTACTATTTGATTAAGTGATGTCTCATTACAATGTCATTGGCAACACGCCTAAAAGTAATACAATTACCAAATGAACAAAAGAAACGAATTGCTACAAGGATAAAATAGGAAAAGTGGTAGCAGGAATTCAAACGGGCAGCAGGAATTCAGGGCAGGATGAATAGTGGCAAAAGCTGTGAATAGTGTCAGGAGCATGAATAGTGCGCGCAGGAAGCTAATTTCGCAGGTGCTCCAATATCCTTGTATTTTCTGCTCTTCTTTCCTTCTGGTCTCTGATCTGCAATGCTAAGTTTGACTCGAATTCTTCGTGCTTGGACCGACTCAACACTTCGCATAAATAGCTTGCAAAACTACAAAATTAGCCACAAATGCGATTTGTAAGAGAATAGCAAGGACTTTAATGTGCAAATCGGGTTAATACGCTGATAGTACATAGCAAGTGCTCAAACCTCGTAATGTGGTTCAAAATAGCACTTTTTGAGCACTAATCACACCCCCCAACCTACACATTGCTAGTCCCTTAGCAATGAAAGAAAGAAAGAAAGAGCATACAAAACAAAAATAAAAATTATGTTCATAAAAAATTATATTTCAAAAAGGTTGTGAATGAGTAATGCCTAACCCTAAGTAAGAATTATCAAGCCCTTTCCCAATAACTATCTCGAGAGAATGAATGTCATACAAAATTGAGTATCAAAAAGAGCCCCTTCTGTTTAATCAACCAGATCACCAAACCTAAGTGGCTTGTTTGATCAGCTTCAACAATAAATGCTAAACTCCGCACTCTCCTCTAACCAAAGCATACAACCTAGCACGCTAACCAACCCAAATAGATCTGGACCCACTTTTATTCCACAACTCTTTTTGTGTTGTAGGGTGTAATGCAGAGGGTTTGACTTCACCAAAGTCCGTGTAATGGGGATTAACCTACGACTCCCAAGCAATGAAGGTTTAGGGCATCAAGTCATGAGGATCTTTCGACCACAAACTCTATAGGTTTCACCCCGGACTTCGAATGATTTCGAGCCTCCAGCACCTACAACTCGCTAAACTTCGCCCATCCACCCATATAACAAGCACTAAGTCGGTGGCTCCTAAACTGCCTGGCTTAGGCAACTACAAGGATTTCTTCATATACCCCCATCCGTGCTCGGTTTGTGGCAAAGCGCTGCAATTTTCTTCTCTTTTCTTTTTCTTTTCTTTTTCTCTTTTCTTTTTTCACTTCTTATTATTTTGGGACACATGGGCCTTATATTCATGGGGGGGTCCTAACCTATTAAAGGTGGTCAATGAAACTAGTGGTATATTGCAAAGTTTAGGAGGCTAGGCGCTTTTTCAGCACAAGAACCTGATGTGCACTGTGTGTGGTTAGCTAAAGGTAGAAGAAAAAGGTCGAAAGTAGCAATAATTCAACTAATCATCCACTCAATTAGGCATGGAACCGATCTAACATCAATAGAATTTGACAAAGTTTCAATTTTTCAAACTACAGGCTAGGCAAAGCACAAAAAAATTTGGGTGCAAAATGGGTCCAATTTTTGAAAAAGTAAGTTGTATAGTACAACAGCTTCACAAAAAGGAAAACCAGCAAGCCACTGAACATCACAAATGGGCTGTTTCAAAATAATAACAAAACATAATGCAAAAGCCACTCTTTCGCTAACTCTCCAAACCAAATGTCTCATTGTCCGTAATGGGCTCTGATTGAAAGTTAGAGGCTGAAGTGCTACCTCCTTGATGAGATGTGTCACGGATAGGAGACTTGCATAGCTTCCATCGACACCTTATTCACTCCGTTGGGCTTCAAATAAACAAGTTAGGAGAAGAAAAGAGAGAAAAAAGGTGATTAGTTGGATAATTTTGAATATTACACCTTCATAATAATTTCAAAAGTGTTCTTTCTGGCTATATTTGGATTCTACACTCTCTAATCTTTCCAACGAAAATTAAAAACACCTAAAACGGAGTCGATTAGAAAAAGTTACGCTTAAAACAAAATCGTGATAAGAACAGGAGAGAGCTTAAAATTCGCATAGCGAAATTCGCTATAGGAAAATTTGCTACTAACGCAAAGAGCGATTTTTTTTATAAAATAAAATAAATAATTAATTATTATTTATTATTTTATTATTATTATTTTTTTTGAGAGACAAATTTTTTTAATAAAAATAAAATAAACTTTTATATATATATATATATATATATATATATATATATATATATATATATATATATACAATAATAATAATAATAATAATAATAATATATCATAAAGACAAAAAGAGGCACAGTGCACCAAAAATCAAAACTCAAGTACAGCCTTGTAGCGAAATAGTCTGCTATGCCGAAATTTATGTAGCGTAATTATACACATACGAAATTTCGCACAGCGAATTCTCGCTATATTACGAAATTGCCCTCGCTCTCCCGCTGCTCCCGCTGGTTCTTGCTTGCTATTTCTTCATTCCTGCTTCTCTGATCTTCATTCATGCTTCAAAATTTCACTCAAACTGCAAAAATTAATACAAGAAAAATTGCATAAAAGTGAAAAACAAGGTAGAACAAAGTGATTAACTTAAAACGAGAAATCTAAAAGAAAATTAAAGAAATCAAAATAAACTAAAATAAAACAAAAGAAAATAAGAAAAATCAAAACAAAAATGAGTGAACTTTGTTCACTCAAACCAGTTGCTCAGGTCTTGTCCAGTGGTGCAAGAGGAACTGGTGGAGCTTAGAAATGCCGAGGTTTGGGTGCTCCAAATCCGAACCAGCACCCGAACCATCCACTATGCCATGCGATATGTGTAGCTGCCATTGTTTTTGATGTAGTGGCAAAGGCTTGTACAGTGGCCACTAATTTCTTGAAGTTTTCAAAGATAGGCAAAGGATGGGGTGGCCTCTATGGTGGGTGCTTCGTGGGTCAGGCAAATGTACACTCGGGTCAAGGATGGCCACTGTAGTGGGTTGTCAGGGAAATGGATTCAAAACAAGCCTGGGCTCTTCCACTCGTTTCTTTCCACTCCGCCTCCTCAGTTATAAAGGGAAGGATTTCTTCTTCTTCTCCCTTAGAAAACAACAAAGACACATATCCGAGGATTCACAACCCTTCGCACAATCCAATAAAATCCTCTATAGTTCCCCCGTGTGGCTGCTGGCTGGACCGCTTCCTCTACCATGGTACATGGCACTTTCCTCTGGTGGACATTGCTGGGCCGATCGATGAGGTTTTCAATGGAGTAAGGTAGGTTGTCCCATTTATGCTCAAAGTCATTTTTCAAATTTATCTAATTTCTCTTGTTTAAATTACTGCCATAATTTCGATTCAAAATGGGCATTAATCCCCTTCTGCTCTGCCACAAAGTCATCCACTATCTGGGTAAGGTCCAAAATGGCTTGTTCAAATGGAGGGATTGACTGTGGTGGCTGAGGTGACTGAGGAGTTGAAGCATAACATGGAGGTTCAGGAGGTGCATACTGTGGAGGTCTTGGTTCCCATGAGGAATTTGTGTGATTCCCCTAACTATGGTTGTAAGTACTACCATATGGTGAACTCATCCATTAGTTTCTATAGTCCCTCATGGACCTATATTCATTTGGATTCCTCTCCACGGGTTGACTTTGCCATGGTCAGGTTCCTCAATCCCTCATGGACATATATGCACTAGGTTACCCCCGCCTACATGTCGACCGTACTATCCTCTTCCATCAGTTCAAATTCAACCTTGATTAAGAAACTCTATCCCACTGGAACACGAACCCCTGCAACAAGAACAAAGAAAACACCAAACAAGGAAAAAAAACAACTCTACCAAAAAGGGGTAAAGTTAGCTAAAAACAAAATAAAATGAAACAAAATTAAACATTAATCGAAAACACTCAAAAAGATATATATACAAGAAGACTCACTTAACTTGTGATGAGGATCACAAGTGTTCAAATAAGTCATCATTCGCATTTAGGCACCATCCCCGATTAACGACGCCATTTGATTCGTGCTACAAGAGGTGTTATGAATCAACAAAATTATATTTAAATCCTACCGTCAGAACAGCTACCGCAGATAAATCGCCTAGGGTCGAACACTGAGATGAGTTTTCTTCATACAAATGATTTACATTAAAGGCCAAAATGGTGGAATTTAATGGATTTGGGATTTTGTGAAAATAGTAAGTGGGCTGGTTGGAACTAAATTTAAATAAAATAAATGTAAAAGAAGTCTCCTTGAAGTAAGCCAAAGAATGGATTCGGCTCCAAAGTTCACCGAGGGTTCTCGGGTCCATTTCCTCGCGTTGGGGAGGATGACCTATAGTCATTTCCCGAACCGGATCTTCATTTAGCTTTAAAAACTAAACCCTAAAATTTTCCCTTTTGAAAAACAGCATTTACTGATCATTCATGGTCCCCGGCAGTGAAAAACAATTCTCCCTAACTCACCTTACAATGATTAATAGAGGTAACTGACTAGAATCTCATGGATCAGCACTAAGCATCCACTGAACCCTAAAAGATTACCAAATACAGGTCATTCAAGGTGAATCTAGGGGATTTAAACCTAGCGTGAAGAGAAAAACAAAAATGTTGATTACCGCTGAAAGCATGAGAACCCCGTTATGCCCGGGCTCCTCACTTAGAGCCTTCTTCAAGGAAGAGAGGGTTTTAGCCAACCATCATCCGAGTTGTAATCCTCGAAGGGTGTTTGGTTGCCCAGAAAATGGAAAAGAAAGGGAAAGAAAATGAAGCAGAGAAGAAGCGGAAAAAACGGGAGTGCTGAAAGCTTATCCCGTCACTTTATTGATTAAGTGATGTCTCATTACAATGTTGCTTGGGCTTTAAATACTGCCCCTAAAACAATACAAATTACCAAAATGAACAAAAGAAATCAACTGTTACAAGGATAAAATAGGAAAAGTGGTAGCAGGAATTCAAACGGGCAGCAGGAATTCAGGGCAGGATGAATAGTGGCAAAAGCTGTGAATAGTGTCAGGAGCATGAATAGTGCGTAGGAAGCTAATTTCGCAGGTGCTCCAATATCCTTGTATTTTCTACTCTTCTTTCCTTCTGGTCTCTAATCTGCAATGCTAAGTTTGACTCGAATTCTTCATGCTTGGATCGACTCAACAATTTCGGCATAAATAGCTTGCAAAAACTACAAAATTTGCCACAAAATGCGATCAGTAGAATAGCAGGGACCTTAATGTGCAAATCGGGTTAATTACGCTGATTAGTACATAAAAAGTGCTCAAAACCTATAATAAACAGGGTTCAAAATAGCATTTTTGAGCACTAATCAGCAGGAAAGTTGATCTATGTCTCAAATATTTGTGTCACAGATCTTTTGGTGCAGCTAATCTCTAATAACAAGCTCAAAAGCATCTTCCATAGAGTCCTTGCTAAAAACGAGGCCCAAGAATTTCAGTGGCTAGTTTTTTCATAACATCTTTTGACCGAGCGAATACAAGACTCTATGGCCCCATAAAGGAGTTGCTTTTAGAAGAAAACCCACCCATATACATGGAGACAACCATAAATGAGTTTCTTACTTACTTCTTATCAGATCGACTAGATTAGAACCATGCACTTTGACCTTTTAAGTGGTGAGGGTTGCCATGGAGACTCTATGCTGCCTGGATGAGATAAGATCATCCATGTGTTAACAATTTCTAGTATTTTTTGAAGGAGTTTACTGTAGTTTCTCTTAGAATAATTTCCTGGTTTTCAGGAAAGTCCTATGTCGGTACCTGGTTCGTCTGATCTTCGAGGCATTAGCAGAGCGACGTGAACTTGCAAAAAAGGGAACTATCGTGTGGTGTGCCTACGCCTCCGATTATTAAGTCAGCAAAGACGGAGAAGATGAAGAAGAAAGTTTGTGCAGCTTAGGAATTGGCCTACCTTCCTCAGGGGAGCCTGTTTTATACTTGATTTCTCCCTTAATTTTGGAAAGATAATCTTGTGATTTTGGTAATATAATCTTTCTTTCCTTATCAGAAACCAATTCTCCTTTATTTTTAGAGAGATAATATCACGAACTTAGCGATGAAGTTTGACTTTCCTAACCAAAGACCAATTCTCCCTTATTTAGGATTATTGTTTTGAGACGTACTGGATTAAGAGATTTGTGGATAAACATCCTATAAGCGGTAGGACGACCAACTAGGGGAATCGGGACTTCAAACGGGATGCAAGTATTTCCTGTCTGAATAGTTCCCGTATGGTTTTGATGTAATAAGCTATTTTGAGCCATATTGGGGTTCAAATCGGGTAATGAACCCGTGCGGATGCTGGGCCTATTGAGTAGTGAGTCTTGGGCCCAAAAGCCATGGTACTTACACCCTATTCTTTAGGGACAACTACTTGTATTTGAATTGTATCAAGATTTTTTTTTCCATGCTGCTTTCTATAAAGATTGTATATTGATTGGCTATCTTGCCAATGTTATTGTCAATAAAACTAAGGGGATGTTTGTTTTTGATTTTTTTTTTTAATACGTTATGTTAGGGTAGAGATTGTCCATATCTTCATCTCAAGGGTTCTACAAGAAGATGTCTACCTTAGAGCCCCAGTTTGATGAAGATTTGATGAAATATTTGTGAAGTCCCTGGGTGAACCAGGAAGTAGTTCAGACTAAGGCAGTCCTGTGGTGTAAGGACATACCACACTCAAGAAGTCCGGACTAGGAGCAGTGCAGACATGGGCCGCACGAGAGTCTGCAAACTTGGAGTGCAAGGAACCTATGGGCCTGAGATCGATTTGACAAGAGACTAAAGGTCAAATCAAAGAAGATCCGGACATCTAAGCTATCGAACAAGAATTAGAAACAAATCAGGTTTATATATAGAAGAGGATACTTAATCAATAAATTTCCTATTTTCGCTGTGATAGCTTACAAGCAAGAACATGAAATAGAAGGTAGATTTGGAGTCATATTAGGATAATGATCCAGCCCCATCAAGACTTCCAAGATTGAATCACAAGTGCTAGATTCACATGCTCAAGTTCTGCATCACGTATTTATGAGCAAGAGCTTGAAAAAGAACAAGTGAAATCCGGACGTGTTGAAGAGTGTAGAGTGCATATACACGGTTGAGGTATTGTGTTAAAAGGCTTTCACCTTGTGTGAAAGATGACGTTCTTTTTATTTTTCATCTTATATTGATGTAATGTGGATTATAGCTGTGCAATGCTATAGAGAGGAGAATGGAGAGAGTTCATTATGAATTCCACTAGGAGTGATTAGATTTCAAGAAGGACTGTGGGTAAAGAGGGAGTCTCGTACCACATAAGACTAATATTAAACCTTGAATTAGATCAGTGGAAATCCTTGCATATGGGCCCAACCCCATGGATGTAGGTAGTTGCCGAACCACATAAAAACTAAAAAAAATTGTGTGCGCTTTCATTTTACTGCTTAAATATTTTATTTGGGTTGCACATTGACAGTCCCATACCAAAGTTCGGGATTTAATTCTACAAAGTTCGACATGAACATTAGCCCCAACTTCGTGAATCAAGCTCTAGAACACACTTGTTTTTGTCAATCAGACAACTCAGGTTTCTCTAAGTTACTAAGTGAGATCCTAGGTTGCTCTACTTGTGTGTGTGTGTGTGTGTGTGTGTGTTTCTCTAAGTTACTAAGTGAGATCCTAGGTTGCTCTACTTGTGTGTGTGTGTGTGTGTGAATATCAGATGGATCCAATGAAGGATGGAATGTCCATAAGATGCTCCCCCACAGATGCTTGATTTATCAAACTACTGACTAGAAGGTACATGAGTATTTTCATCAAGTCATTAGGAGTGGAAGTATAGTAATCTGTAGTGATATGGTGGTCTACTCCAACCAAAACAGAAAAATGGAGAACAATGCTCAAGCCTGATCGACGGGAACAAGAAGTGAAAAAGAAAGCAGTGACAAGTAACTTCACTACTCTCCATGTTATCCAATGTGGGATGAATAACAGGATGTTTAGACTCATTGCCTCTTTAGAATCTGCAAAAGAAGCATGAGGTATCAAGAGGTGGATATATGAAGAAAGAAGAAAGCGACAGAACCTCGAAAAAGGTTAATCTCAAGTCTCGAGCGAAAAATATCATGGAGACCAAGAAAAAATCAGTCATCTTAAAGCTCTTACGTCAATTGTCATAATAGAAAGAGTTACTCCACAAAGGAATGAAAAGATGAAAAACAAAATCGTCAAATTGTCAAGTACGCCTGGACTTGATAACAACCTCACATGATAATTTGATATCCCACATTAGTAGTACATTGAAATGGAGTAAATGGTCCTCCCCAAGTCAAAAGGTATAGTCTTAAAGACTATGCAGACTGAAGTCTCTAGATTAAGAAAGACATTCTGCACCAGTACAAGAACCAGACCTTCTAAGTCAAGAAAGACCAAAAGACACTTAGAAAAGATGTCGCATGGTATTGTGAAAGATCTTAAAAATGATTCTTCTCAAACCAAGACGATCAGGGATGAACAAACAAAGAGCCTTGGTGTCTTCCCTTCTACCAAAAATATGATCAAAGAAGAGTGGTATTTCGACAATGGCTACTCATAACACATGACGAGAAACATTTGTTTCTTGATTGATATTCAACCAATCAGTCAAGGCTAGGTGATCTTTGGGGACAGTGGAAAAGGAAGAGTTTTGGGGATTTGTCCCTTGATAATTTCAGGGTTATCCAAGATAAAGAATGTGTTGCTTATCAAGGACTTAAGGAATTTGATTAGTGTGTCTCAACTATGTCGCGAAGATCTACGTGCAATCTAAAGGACAAGTGTATAGTATATAACAAAAATCATCATCACATCATGGAAATGAAAGGAATTTCTACAACTATTACCTACTTACCAACACTTGCCTCTGTAGGAATGAAATGAAGCAAAAGAGAAGAACGTGGTTCCAACTGTCCAGACATATCAATAGCAGTGACTTCTCCATCGCTGGACAATGAAATTGAAGTCATCCAGATCTGAAGCAAAACATGATCAGATAAATTATCTCTGGAAGTCAAAGTAGTGTACCTTATCATCCTCTACTAAGTTCCAACTTAATACAACTAGTGTATTGGAATTGCTACATATGGATCTAACATGCATTGGGGGAGGATAAAGCTTTAATAGAAAAAGGATACATCCATGTAGTTGTTCACACGGTTTGTCTCCATCTTGAACAATCCTACCAACGTGCTAGAACTCTCATAACCCCTTATGTGATCAGGAAAATGATGTAGGTCTAAATAAGGAATAGAGAAATCCATCTCAGTAAGGAACATGTCAAGTAAAGATCATGACATCCAATTAGAGGGAACCCTTCTTCTCAGTAAGAAGATTAAGGAACTTCTTAATCAATAAGCCATCTCAGAAGAAAACAAAAGAAGGAAGAATGCCTGTCAGGGCGATCAAGAACACTTCAATGAGTAAAAGAAGGCTCCGTGTCTCATAAAAAATTGGGACTACACCCGAAATTAAGCATCCAGTCACATAAGGTGTCCGAACCATCAAAGGAATACATTAGGATCTAGACTATCAAGACACTAAGTTCAAAAATTTTCCTAGTTGTCATAAAGATTGCCAAGTATGGAACAAATGGTTTGGGTGGAAACTTAAAAGAAAGGAAGTATATGCCTGGAAGCTGTAAAAATGAGTGTAAGTGATGGTTCAATAAGAAACAGAACTGCATATCACACTCCATAGCCTTGGGATGACACATAGAGTCAGCTAAAGGGTAGACACATCTGGTGTGGTTGAAAGGTATGGTTAAGAACTATGTCATTCCAAAAGGAGCCTTAACTTCCGATTGTGAAAATCCTTGGAGGATTCGGATCTTTACCCAAGGATGGATTCCACAAGGTATGAAGTTCTTAGTATCATCCCCGAATGAGCATCAGTGATTTTTTTAAAAGAAGTGGAAAATCAATTAGACACATGGTGTTCAATTCATTCAATTGTTGTAATGGGTAGGGTATGGGGAGACTCAACACCTAATGAGTCTAATACTCATCTATTTTTAAGCCCATTTTTCAAGTATATTTCAGTTTGAAAGTTTAGTTTAATGTAAAATCATGGAGCTTACCTAGATTTATGTTTTGTAGAAATTAAGAAAGAAGCATAATTCAAGATAGCATGAGCAAATCAAGATTATGCGTAAGCGCCAATGTCACTATTAACGATTTCTAATGTCACGGCATTGTGTGGAGGTGTTGTCCGATGATTCGATTGTGCAATGTCGCTGACATAGTCAATGAGCATCACCAAGAGGGGAAGGCAAAGATATGTCAATATCGCGACATCAGTATGACATGATGGCGACATCAAACCAAAGTAGCCAAGGTGGTAAGACTTATCGTCACCGTCGAAGATCGCTAATGACATCAGCGGCTTACATCAAAACAAACCTCAACCGCGCATCGCTACACAATGTCGCAACACCAAAGCAATGTCGCGGACATCGATCAGCGCGTACTGAGTAAGAATTTAACAAGCCAATGTCGCCACATCGCATGCTAGTTAATCGACAAACACGCCGCACATCAACCGTGGCTTCTGAACAATGGAGATCTAAACATCCAATGTTGCGACATCGGACCAGCAATATCATGACATCCACCACGACATTGACAGAGGGCTTTAGAACATCAAGATTCAATGTCACGACATCAACTTAAGAAGGTCAAGATGAACTTAACTGACTAAAATCACGACACCGGTTAGCAATGTCGCAACATCAGCTTAGGGAGGTCAAGATGAACTTAACTGACTAACGTCAC
This sequence comes from Tetrastigma voinierianum, assembly GCA_016808115.1. Lineage (NCBI taxonomy): Eukaryota > Viridiplantae > Streptophyta > Magnoliopsida > Vitales > Vitaceae > Tetrastigma > Tetrastigma voinierianum. Next base: position 237,563 of record JAEQBH010004242.1, on the reverse strand, counting down.
GACACCAGTTAGCAATGTAGCACATCAGCTGAAATGATTAGAGCAATAGGTTCCTGTAATGGACATCGTAACGATATCAAATTAATCACAATGGTCTAATGTATCATGGCATTAACTAAAGTAAGTAAAGTCATACAATGTCACAACATCGTAAAGTAACCCCAATATTCTAGAGCAATGTCACAACATCAACTCACGTAGTAACACCAAAAGGTAATGTCGAAGACGAGTTGGATCTACAACACTACATTTTAGAGTGTCACAGTAACATCATCACTTACATTTTACTAAACATTGAAAATTAAGAAATGCATAGCGCTTCTTCAATGTCGCTGACATCCGATGAAGCCAATGACATTGACAACTTCGAGTGTCGCAACATCACCACAAATAACTACTCATGACATTAGCCGCGAGCGTAATTCTCTGGGCTTTTGAAGTGCGTGATTCTCGCTTTGTTTTTAGGGCCCAAGAACCGAGCCTATAAATAAGCCTGGGAGAGCGGAGCTTCCAAAGTGGGCTTTTCATCAAGTCTTCAGGCTTTGGGAGAACTCAAATCTCACAGTTATATTTTTCTTTCTTTTAGTCTACTTTAGTTGTTTCGGATTTGCCTTCTTTAGATTGGGAGAAATGATTTGAACTGATTTCGAAATGGGAATTAATGTAAATCAAGCTTCATTTATGTCTGAACTTCAATGGAATATGGGAATTTTCCGAATCTATTTTTTCTTCGCTTTTGATTGCAATCTCACGAATTTGTATGATCAACTAGTCATTGTCATTTGTGATCTTAGATTTGAAAGGCTAAGCTCCCTAGGAAGAATCTGTTGCTGGATTATCAGATTGTAATAGTAAATGTTGTTTTCGGGGTAAGAAATTCTGGGAGTGATTGAACCGGGGGTATTACTCCTACATTGAGTCAGTTCGATTATTAGTGCTCGTACCTAGGAAAAGATGTATCATTGTCTCCGACGCAAGAACTCTTAGCATATAGAGTTAAGACTACCTCGAGGGCAAATGGCAATAACTGGGGTAAATTACACTAATATTATTCGAACTAATGTACTTTTTAGATTACTTTGATACATCACTAGTGAAGATCTAACTTCGCTTCAAGGTTCCCTCATGGGTGATGTAAATAGACAAAAAGCTGAAGGTATGATCCACTTACTCGATCTAAAGAACTTAATTATGAGAGGTTTCACCTCAAATGAGAGGAATAACTTCAACCCTGTGTTAGCTAAGATTCTAATCAAGGGGAGAAAGAATTATTGTCTAATTGATGGTTGAGATACCATTTATTTTGGAAAGGGCTTGTATTATCCTGTCTATGGGGACAAGCAATTTCTAGTCCTAAGAAATGGTTGTAAAGTACTGAGAAAGAAAAATAGTCGATCTAAAAAAGATGCTCCCACAGCAGTTTCAGCCCATTTGCCTAGAGATAGAAGTGTGGTAAGCTGGAGAGTGAAATGTGTAGTATTAGGAGAAATCCATTTCTACACTAATATGCTCTTGGACAATTCCAAGGCTCAGATCCCATACTTTATCTTATTTGGAACTTGCAAAGTGATGGTCACAACACTGTTTTCTTTCCCAGTGTTATTTCAGTCTAGTGAACTTTCTAATCATGTATTTTAGAATTTCATTATTACTTAGATTCATTTTATTTAGAAGATAAAATCCATCCTGAAATTTGGAAGTTCAAATAGTGAGGATCATGAGTGAGGGTAGTTAATCATTAAAATTTTCTAATCTATCCTCGTGGGAGTGATATATGGACTTAAAATCCATTTTATTACTTCATGCACTGCAAGAATTTGCGTAGATTCTTGACTAAAAAACAATTTTAAATGCAAACTTTGACCTACAAAGTAAAAAACATATTTTATATTATGAGTTAAACAAAGTTTAGGCATTAATTGGGGATTGGACAATTTTTGAAGTATCACAAAGATTTAGTTTATTTTAGTTAACAAAACACACACATCAAGGGTCTTACCAAGTTTATGGCGTCGTTGCCGAGGATTGAAATGAAAGTCGAATTTAAAGATCAATATTCTTACCAAAGAGAAAATTGCTAGTTTGGACATTTTTCTTTTAACTTTAATCAAAAAATTTCAAAAATAGTTTTAACTGTAGTAGCTGACTCCTTCTAGTTCATTAGGGAAGCAAAGAAAATGAGCCAAACTCCTTCTAGTTCATAAGACGGAACTTGGCTGTAGAGATTTTGAGATCCTAGTTAAAGCGTCCTCGACAATTGATCGATGAAAGTTCAAACCTTGACTAGTCTGAATCAAGGAAAAAGGGTGTTTCCTGCTTTTCTGGGTCACTACGTCGCCTTCCTCAACGAGAAAGTCCACCCACATTTCTGCTCAATTGAAGAAGCCTAGATTAAGGAAACCATTAGTCAAGAAGTGGTGTGTTCGAACCTCTGCACCAGTAAGCGAATCACCGTCCATATTTTTCAAATTCGCCTCCTATGCAAAGTTGTGAGCCTCTGTTTCAAAGAGGACCCTTGTGAGTGAACAAACCTTCCATACCAAGGACTTCGAGCGCTTTAGGATTATGGAATTTCTTAGGGAAACAAACTTGTTAGACACCATATCAAAGCTACCCCCTTTTGTATCTCATATTTTCCTAGAGTTCTATGTGAACCTGTCAAAGGACATGGTCCCTACCAATCTGAACTTCCAACAGATGATTGTGTGGGGACACACATTTGAATTCTCCCCTAGTATCATCCATTAGTAATGTGATTTCCCTAACACTTCAAATAATGAGGTAGAGGTACCCGAGACTGATTCAATGGTCTTCGTCATCACTGGAAGAAAGGTAAGAACATGGTCGTATAAGTACAACCTTCGCTCCTCTTATCTCACCTCCAGATAGTCTTGCACAAGATCGCTGTGTAATTAACTGCCTACCACCCATCGCATAGTTGTAAAAAAGAGCTTAGCCACCTTGCTCTTCCATATAGAGGTCAAATCAAAGAAGATCTGGACATCTAAGCTATCTAACCATAATTAGAAACCAATCAGGTTTCTATTATGAAGAGGATAGTTGATCAGCAAGTTTCCTATTTCCATTGTAATAACTTAAAGGAAAGAACAAAAAATTGAAAGTATAGTTGGAGTCATGCTAGGATAATGATGATCCATCCCCATCAAGACTTCAAAGACTAAATTGTAGTGCTATAAATTCAGGGCGTTAGAAGTCTCATCACGGAAATAAGAAGCAAAGCATGAGGAAGAACAAGCGAAGTTCAGACATGTTGAAGAGTACGGAGTGCAAATACTCAGTTGAGGTATTTCATGTTAAAAGCCTTTTACCTTCTGTGAAAGATGATGTTCTTTTTATTCTGCATCTTATATTGATGTAATGTGGGTTATGGGTGTGCGATGTTGTAGAGAGAGGAATGGAGGGGGTTCATTCTCAATCCCTCTAGGAGTGATTAAGTTTCAAGAAGGGTCGTGAGTAGAGAGGAGTCTCATACCACATCAAACTAATTGTAAACCTTTAATCACATTAATGGAAATCCTTGCATCTGGGCATAGCCCTGTGGATGTAGACAGTTGTCGAACCACGTAAAAAGATTATGTGTGCTTTTATTTTATTGCATATATATTTTATCTGGGTTGCACACTGACCGTCCCACACAAAGTTTGGACTGCCCCCACAAAGTCTGAACGTGAACACAATCCCAACTTTAGGAACTATGTCTAGGAACACACACTTATTTTTGTCACTTTCTGAAAGCAATTCTCTTTCAAACTTCATATTGTTTGGTTTTTTTTTTTTTTTTTTACTTTTTCATGACTTATTAATGGATTTGAAATTTTTGGCTAAACAAAAACCAAAATAACTCTTAAAATAAGAGTATGAAAAAATCATACTCTATGATTCAATTGAAACTCTCATGATTCGTTGCTAATCAAATAAAAACACATGTTAAAATGTATAACATACATTTCAGGGGTCCCTTGGTACTGAAAAAAAGTTCACGGGCAAAGTGGGATATACACGTAAAACTCGGGAGCATTTGTGCACCTTATCCCATGTATTCAATAATAGTAAGAATGACCTTTTCAAAAAGTAATCTTAAAAATGACACCCTTTTGAAATGTCATGAGTACATAGTTATAACGAAAGGGATGAGACAAAATTTCTATGAGATGTAATTATCATAAGGTAATTTATCCTTACACTTTTTAGGGATGTAATTAATGATTATCGTATAGAGGATTTATCCTTACACTTTGAGGGACATTTTTGTTTGAAACTAATGACATTTTCAAGATTACTTTTTGGTGTAGCACCGGAGAAAGAATGCTTCATGGGATAAGGCAACATTTAATTTAACCATCTTTAGCACGTGAAATAAATTTAGAATTCAATCCAATCACATTTTTTAAGAGTGTTCCTAAAATTAAGGGTTTTTATTTTCCATCATTATCTTGATTCTTTTTCTTACTTATAGATTTTCCTATGAGTATTTTTATTTCCGGATTTTCTAGTTATTTCCTTTTTAAAGGAAAATTTTCTGGCTTTTAAAGATGTAAGCCTAGAGGTTTAGGAGCAAGGGTTTTTGAGATTTGTCCTTGCTTTCACCACGTACGCTACAACATATTGGTATTAGAGCCATAAGATCCTACACCATGGTGTCATGAAGATGTGCCAATATTGCCTAGATCGATGATGCTTTGCAGCAAGATGAGCTTGATCACTTGCGCCAACAGGTGGACCAATTAACACAACAACTTGCCACTTTGCAATAGCTACCACCACGTCAAGACCAATAATTAACAGATGATTCTAACCTTAATGATAAAACCCTTGTATTACCTTTCGATGTTACCCACAAGAGGATCATGTTAAATAAGTTTCAAGGTGGATATTCCTAGATTCCATGGTGGTCTACCGGTGGATGAATTTTTGGATGGGTTGCAACTAATGGAAGATATGGGTCATCGTCAGGAAGATTGTCATCTTATTAATCGAGAGTTGCCTACTAATGATGTCAATGTCGATGATGGGCCAATTTTTTTATGATGATGGTGACTTAGATGTTGAGGAAGAATTTGTTGAAGGTAATATCGGCGTGTTATTAATGCTATGACAAACCATTTTGAGTCCCCACGGCGCTCCCGATGATGATTGGCATCACTCTTCTCTTTTCACATCTACTTGCATGATTAAAAACAACCTTACTACTACCCCTACTATTGTTCAACCACTGTTGACAGAATTTGCAATGTCTTTCGAAGAGCTCTAAGGGTTACCCCATTGTGCGAAGGTCTTAACATCATGTTGATATGGTTCTAGGAGGTGCCTTACCAAATCACCCTCCTGGGATGAGTCCGAACAAATATGATTGATCAAGAACTAAGGCGTCGGGTCTGGTGGAAATCACTGAGAAAATCAATCAGAAAGCCATATTGTAGTAATAAAAATCATTCCAAATTCGAGCATGAATTTACTTTATGGGAGAGAATGGAGCAGCACAGGAGAAAGAAATTTTCATGGGATAAGGCAACATTTAATTTTAACCATCTTTAGCACGTGCAATAAATTCAAAATTCAATCCAATCACATTTGTTAAGGGTATTCCTAAAATTAAGGGCCTTTAGTTTCCATTGTCTTCTTTCTTCTTTCTTATCCCAAAATACAGTTTCAATTTCAGTAAGAAGAAACAATGGTGATTGGTAGCAGAAAGGAAGTGAATCCAGTTATGATTGAAAAAAGTGAATTGAAAGCCTTTGATGACTCAAAACTTGGAGAAAAGGGACTCCTAGATGCAGGGATCATAAAAATTCCCCAAATATTCATTAATAAAGAGCAACATATGCTTGACATCAGCTCTGATCCCTATAATTCTCTCTTGAGTATTCCTATCATAGACTTGGAAAACATTTTTCAAAGAGGCAGTTTTCCGGGTTGAAATAATCAACAAGATCGGAGATGCTTGTGAGAAGTAGGGGTTTCTTTCATGTGATTAATCATGGAATTCCAAAAAGCGTTTCGAGTGAAATGATTGATGGGATAAGTGTTTGGTTATTTAACCCGATAATGGGCATATATGTAGCTATTATCTTTTGATAGGCTTTTATGCATCAAGGTTAAGATGTGGTCCTCAAATTATGTGTAGAGACATTTTGTTTTTCTATTTTGTTGATGGGCCAAAATAGAAAACCCTAATAGAGAAGTGACGCTTTGTGAAGCGTCACTTCCTTAACACAAGAGGGGTCTTGGTCCCTAAATTAAATGTAAGTTCATTCTTTTGAAATACCCATTCAATCAAAAATAAAAGAGAGAAATTGAGAAACTAAGGAAACTCTCTCTAGAACTGCATTAAGATTTGGAAGGCCAAAACCATTTAGATTCAGGTTTATTCATCTCCAATGGATCGTGCTTTCCTTGAAGAACGGTTGATTCCTAACAGATTAAGCATAATTGATCCTAGGGTTTTCGGGTGTGTGATGGTTTTCACCATAATGATTCAGTTTGTTTTCCACATGTATCGAGTTAGGTTTCGATCCTAGGACCTGATAGTGTGCTTTGAGATCGATCGAGGCCAACGCTACAGCCTTTCAGAGATAGAACAAGTCTTGCGTTAAAATGAAAAGGCAAAAACAAGCGCTCTTTTTTGAGAAAAAACTTGTTGGGCATGAAAGACACAAACAAGGAGAACATAAGGGATGGAAATGTCAATATTATAGAAAACTAGCACTTAAGTTACAATTGTCTAATGACTTACTGAGTATAGAGCCATATTCTTCCTACACAATTCACCAATTCCTTTGAGTTAAAATAACTCGAAGGATAAAATGGACTTTGGAATGAGTTGATTTCTCTACAAAGTGAAGGAAGAGGAAAGGATAAAGCAGCTATAAGACAAAAAGTGCTCATTTAGCATTAACTTCTCCGAAGAAGAAAATGAAGAGAGCTAAAGACTCTAATAAAGACACCGCATAAGGTATATCCAAGGTACAGTGCAGCAGACCTAGATATGAATTCACTTGCTATTTCTATAAGAAAGGTGTCACATCAAGAAAGAGGTCCCAAGTTTGTTGTCGTGTATTAAAAGTACTTTCTCACTCTAGCTTTGTTCCGGGTTAATTTAACTTTGTACCTATCCATACTTTGTGTGTAGATTCTGGTAGTAGTACTCATTAAGTATGTCCCAACAGGGTTGTCTTCGGAGCCACTCGCCAAATGATGTTGAAAGTAGAGGCAATAAGGACATTTAGATTGTTATTAAAAGTCGTGTTTATTTGCATTAGCTGAAAATTATCTATACGATCCTTGTATTTAACTCGATTTCAATTTCTATATTGGACAAATCTGGATATCATTGTTCATTTGGAAATTCGAAATTTAGTCTATCTTTAAATTTAAATGCTATTGGTACTAGTTCTTTATCTATGCATGACAACCTTTATTTGTTGGATATTGTTGCCTCATTTAATGAAACCTTGTATACAAGTACACGTGGTACAAAACATAAATTAACTTATAAGGATTCTGTAATGTTATGGCCCAAACAATTAGGCCATATCTCTAAACAGACAATTCAAAGGCTTGTATCATATGAAATTTTTTATTCCCTTTGATATGTTAAATTCTTCAAGTTTGCATTATGCATTAAAGGGAAACAAATAGGAGAAAAGGAAATTAGGTGCCAATAGATGTGCGTGCATGTCTTGTAACTAATTCATAATGATGATTCAGGGACCATTCCCCATAGATTCTTGGAATGGTCCACGTTATTTTATTACGTTCATAGATGACTATTCAAGGTATGGGTACCTATATTTGATTCATGTGAAGTCTTAAGCTTTGGACGTGTTCAAATATTTTAAATCCGAAGTTGAACTCTAACTTGGCAAGAAGATTAAAGTCACAAACTGACTCGTGGTGGTGAGTACTAGGCAAATATGATGGTAATGAGAACAACGTCCGTGACCTTTCTATCTTCCCAAAGGAATGTGGGATCATCCCATAATAGACAATGGGTCGGGTAAGCCTAGCATGAATGGTGCTGTGTAGACAAACCAAACACTTCAGATATGATGAGAAGTGATTAGTCATTCTTCTTCTTTACTTGAATCACTTTGGGGAGAAGCACTTAAGACTGTAGTGTACATTCTTAATAGGGTACCAAATAAAGCAGTAGCTAAAACCCCTTATGACTTGTGGATTGGAAATAAGCCTAGTATTAGGCACTTACATGCCTGGGTCATTCCAAATTCAAGCACTACTTTATAGGCCAAATGAAAAGAAATTAGATGAAAGAACAAAGAAGTTGCCACTTTGGTTACAGTCAAATGCTCTGAGGCTTGGGGTTTGATAATCCCACTATTATTTTATTTTTTGAGACGAGAAATACAAGATTCTTGAGGATGTTGAGCTCGAGGAAGATAACAAAGAGTTGGTTTTGTATAGTGCAACAGAAACAATCAGATCAAGTTCCTCATATCCGATGTTGTTTTTGTCCTAATAATGCTCTTGATAATGTTCAAACCATTTACCTAACATTGTTCAAAAGTTCTTCTGGCACAAGACAACATTGATCAAGTTATTTTACCTGATATTGTTCAAGATAATGCTCAAGCACAAGACGACAATGAAGTTCTTCCTCAAGAACCTATAGTACAAACTCAACAACCTCAAGAAGTTCCATTAAGGAGATCCACAAGAGAAAAGAGAAGTGCGATTTTGGGTGATTATATTGTATTTCTTCAAGAACATGAGGTTGATGCAAACTTAGCAAAAGATGATCCAATCAATCTTCAGCAAGCTTTACAAAGTTCTAATTCTTGCAAGTGGATTGATGCCATGAAGGATGAGAAGAAATCCATGGAAGACAACGTCGTTTGGGATCTTGTTGAATTGCCTTAAGAATCGAAACCTATTGGTTGTAAATGGATATTCAAAATGAAAAGGGATTCAAATGGCAATGTCAAAAGATATAAATCTTGCCTAGTCACCAATGGTTTCACTCAAAAGGAAGGCATGGACTATAAGGAAACTTTCTCTCCGGTTTCTACGAAAGACTCCTTTAGGACTATAATGGCACTTGTGGCTCATTTTGATTTAGAGCTACATCAGATGGATGTAAAGACATCATTTCTCAATGGTAACATTGACAAAACTATTTATATGGTACAACCAGAAAACTTTGCACGTATGATCCAACATCAATGGCTCAGATTGTTAAACCACATCTATGGTCTTGCAGTCAGTGCCTCTCTCGTGAATGAAAATACAAGTTTCATCAGTTTATTAACCTAAATGATTTTAGGTAAATTTGGTTGAAGATGGTGTATATCATAAGTTCAGTGGGTGTAAATTTATCTTCCTGATTTTAGATGTCGATGATATTCTACTTGCTAGTAGCGATATAGGCTTATTGCATGAAACCAAGAAATTTCTCTTAAAGAATTTTGAGATGAAAGATCTTGGGAATGCCTCTTTTGTATTAGGCAAACAAATACTATGAGATCACTCTCAAGGTATTCTTCGGTTATCACAAAAGAGGTAGATCGAAAAAGCGTTGAATAGATTCGGCATGAAGGATTGTTCATTGGGATATACACCCGTAGCTAAAGGAGACAAGTTTAGTCCAACTCGGTTCAAATACATCTTGAAATTGGAGGAAATGCAAAGATTCCTTATGCATCAGCCCATGGGGAGTCCTATGTATGCTCAAGTATGTATGGGTTCGATATTGTGTTCATAGTTGGTATTAGAGCTGGTAATTTGAGCCCTGATTTGTTGGGTTAGCTCACTAAACTGAAACTGTATCGGTTTGGCTCGTTTTTTTCACATTAGCTCAAAAAATCGGGCCAAATTTGGCCGAATCTGACAGTAGCCTATTAGATCAATTAGCATTAGGCCGGGTTGGCCCGGTTTTTTCGAAATACCTGGTTTCCAAATTTAAAAAACGAATTCCCATTTTCCCTACATCTTTCTCCACTTTCCACCTCATTTCCATCTCTCCATCCTCGTCTAATTTCTATCACATCTTGTCTCTCTCCACCACCACCCTTTTGCCATCCTCCCCACCCCCAAAATTTTTTCTTCTCTTCTTCTCTTGTTTCAGATCTAATATGAGAGGGAAGGGATGTAAGAAATTCGTTTCTAGGGTTACCATTTTCTTTTAGTTCGAGGTAGTTTTGGATCTATAAATCTGAATGAATCGTTTCAAAGGATCTTTTCAGAGATCTAGTGAGATATCAAGAATTTTTACCCGAGATCTTGATGAAAGCCAAGAACCGTGTTGATGATCTATAGGGGATGTTCACGAATCTGCAGTCTGCGTGGAAAGAGAGTGGATCGATGGATATTGCAATCCTTATGGATCTGCTTCATCAGATGCTTCAGTGAAGTGGTCAGAATCACTAATGAGCCTCCCGCTCTTTCTACAAGTATGCATTAATTTTGGGTCAATTTTCTCTTATTGTTTGTGGACTTGTATGGATGGAGAAGTCTTATGGAGCATGGGGTTGAATAGTGATTTTAATGGATGATTTTGTAAGGCAATAGTCTAGGGTCGTTTTCATCGGATATTTTTCGACTAATGAGATTTCAAGAATTTTTGCTTGAGAATTTGGTTTGGTTAGGAAAAAAGCTTTGTGTAATTGTGTGTGAGAATTCAAAATTAGATCTTGACTGTTTATCTGGAAGGTTGTGGATTTTAGGATTGGCTTTAGAGCTAGATTTGTTGTATCTCGTAGTTTATTAGTAGTGGTTTTCAAAGAATTAATTATCTTCCTACGAGGTTTGGGAGCAAGTGTTCGACTTCTTGACGTCGCATCGAGACCGCAATGCAATGTCTTTGTTTTCAAATTTTCATCCATAGTCTTTAGATAGAGAGCAATAAAGGGAAGAAGAATATAATATTTGATCATGCTTCGAAGGCTTATGTTTCTTTGTGGCTTTTCAACTCTTTCTTCTCTTTTGAGAATGGGAGAGAAAGTAACAAATATATGTTATGTTTAGGTTTTTGTTGGCGGGCGAAGCAAACTACACTATAGATTGTGTTACCTTATACTAGAATTGATATGTTTTATGCATAGATATACATATATGTTTGTCTTGTTCTCTAATCTATCTTTTATACTAATCAATCCTACTGAATAAAAAGAATTTTTTTTTTTTGTATACATATAGCCACGCTTGGGCTGTCACAAGAAAAATGGCAGCCTAATGTAAATTAGGCTTGGCTTAACCTGGCTCGATTTTGCTCTTAGCTCGATGTAGGCCTAGCTCGATTGCCTGCCCAAATTGCCAACTCTAGTTTGCATGTGTGGGCAGATCTATGAGTAACCCTGGAGTTGATCATTGGAAGCAGCTAAACGAGTCATGCGGTACTTAAAGAGAACAAAAGATTCCATGCTCACGTATTGAAGATCATTGGGTATTATGATTCCAATTTTTCTAGATGTCAAGATAGCAAAAGATCCACATCAGGTTATGTTTTCATGCTAGCTGGAGGAGTTATATCTTGGAGGAGTGCCAAACAGACACTTATAGCTTCCTCAACTATGGCAGCAGAGTTTATAGCTTGCTATGAGGCCTCCAACCATGGATATGGTCAAAACTTATTACCAGGGTCAGATGTGGTAAAAGGAATTAAAAGACCATTAAAGTTATATTGTTACAATAACTCAGCAGTGTTATATTCTAACAACAATAGAAGCTCTTCGAAGTCAAAGCACATTTACATCAAGTTTCTTGTTGTTAAAGAAAGAGTTCAGAATGGCCAGTTGTCTATAGAGCACATTGGGACAAACTTTATGATTGTTGATTCTCTTACTAAAGAATTGCCACCTAGGTCTTTCTACCAAAGATAATCGCTAGTATGGGTACATTGTATGATTCACTTAGTTGGAGTTTGTATTTGAGATGCTTTTGTTATAGATATATTTTCATATATTTTAGTTATAAATATTTTGAGGTTTTATGTTCTGTAGAACTTCAGTTTCTTGTTTATTGACAATCTGAACTAATTTTGGTTTGATCTCATAAAAGAATAAAGTCGGACCAATTGGAAATAGGCATGTTAAGATCACATTACATGAAATTTCCATGCTACACATCCACATTGTGATCCTTGTCATTTAATCATATCAATACATGTGATCAATGATAGGTCGAAAGCAAAGCGTGACAAAGGTCATGCAGGATCTTGTGTTGACAATTGATGGACTGATTATTTTTGATGGCTGTTTTGGGTATTAAGTACTTGAGCTCATATGTTTATTGATTGCAATACATAATTATAAGGTTGTACATATAGCCCAAGTGGGAGATTGTTGGATTATTTAGTCTAATAATGGGCTTATATGTAACTATTATGTTTTGTGCACTCAAATAATAATATGCCTTTATTTTAAGTGATCTATTACAATTAATCTTTTGATAGGCTTTATGCAATCAAGATTATGATTTGGTCCTCAAATTATGAGTAGAGACATTTTGTTTTTTTGTTTTGTTGATGGGCCAAAATAGAAAACCCTAATAGAGAAGTGATGCTTTGTGAAGTGTCACTTTCCTAACACAAGAGGGGTTTAGGTCCCCAAATTAAACGTAAGTTCATTCTTCTGAAATCCCCATTCATTTAGAAAGGAAAAGAGAAAAACTGAGAAACTGAGGAAACTCTCTTCAAAATTGCTTTGAGATTTGGAAGGCTAAAACCATTTAGATTCAGGTTTATTCATCTCTAATGGATCTGTGCACGCCTCTTTGAAGAACGGCTATGACCCCTAATGATACATGATTGATCCTAGGTTTTTTGGTGATGGTTTTCACCATAATGATTCAGTTTCTTTTTCCACAATAAGAAGATTTCATGAGCTAGATGATGAAGCCAAGAAGAAGTGGTATACGCGTGAGTACACAAGAAAGGCTACATATAGTAGTAATTTTGATCTTTATTCAGCACCATCAACTAATTGGAGGAACACTTTTAATTTTACTTTGCCTCCTGATCCACCTCAACCCCGAACAATTGTCTATAGCCAGGTATGTTATAGCATCCACAGCAAATTTCCTTGCATCAAACCTATATTGATGGATGTATCATGGAATTTTCCCGTGCAAAACTTGATGACCTGCACTTCTAAGGTATCCAAGGGTTCCATTATTCAAATTCAGGGCGGAGCCAGCTTAGTGCCCGTGGGAAAATGCCCCTAAATTATTATTTTTCATACAGATGGCGTGGGAAATTCTATATAAGAACAACACTGCATCAAAGAAGGAAAAGAAAAATTACAATAAAACAAATGGATTTTATAAGGAACTCACATAAGAAAACTCTGCACAAAGAGGAGGAATCCATTATATAAAAGTTTGATACAAGAGTAGGGTAATACCGTATTGCGACTACAACGAGAGAAAAAGCTAAGAACCCCTAGATTTATTTATATCAATATGATCCCTATCCCAAAAAATCCATAATATCACACCACAAACTTTTTAGGTGGGATAAACAGAATTTTGTCATCCAATCTAATAGGATTCTATAATGATACAATCATAAAAATATAGGCAGATCTTATTTACCCCTTTTGGTGATGAATATATTTTGGGTCCAGTAATAACTGATGAAGTGGAATCATACGATAAAGTGATGAGCCGTGATATATTGTGAGGGGCATAAACTAACATTCCAATATATTTTCAGGGGGACATAAGCCAACAAACATGTCTTTATAACCTAGTGGTGTAGCATCCCATTGTTGCAAAATATGTCTAACCCCCACCCCCTGTGTCTTCATTGGCTCGCCACTGTGAAGTGATAATCCCATTTTTTTTAGCCTTAGCATTGTTGGTTTAATCATCACTGTTAGCTATCATTATTCTTTGAATAGCCCCATAGAGGACGGAAGTATAATGCTAACAAAAGATTTGGGTTAGTGCTAAATAATAAATAATTTCTTGTGCAAAGTTACATTTAATCTAATTCATTATATAATCTTCTCTGGGTTTCCTACTGTGAATGCAAAAGAAACCTTCAATTTACCCATTCCATGTATGATATATGCTATTCCGACTGATAACCTATCACTCAATTGTGGTGTCATATTGATGAATTTGCAGACATATACTGATGGAATACTCAAAGATAAGGGAGACCGGGTTTGAGCCCGCTTGAATTGCTATCGTAAGCTCTTGGACTCGATCCAACCATTTGAAAACATGGAATGTGATGAGGGGCTCCTTCTTTTCTGGGCAATTACTATCCAGCACATGCTCGAACTAACCACCGTTGGGCACGGGTACCACACGTATTTAATTTCATCACCATATTTTTACAAGACCATGGTGGCCTTCAATGGGTCACATCCAACCCATACCAGAGCTGGTAATAAAAGGGAGATCTACTAAGGTGTTATTAGCCTACCTCTCTTCTGTAATTCATGATTTATATATTCCATTGTTTCTGGGCTTGTCAACCATTAAACGAACTCTAATTATTCGTAATAATACCTAAAAGGAATTTTTTCATTTGATGGAAATCTTGGGAAAATAAATTTTTGAAGAAGGCAAAATGATTTGTCGAGCACTGCATTTGCTGAAAACTCCGAATTTTTTAGATTTCGGATGACGAAACGTACCTCACCATTGGATTCATCTCACAAACTCTAGTTACCAAGACGAATTTCGTTGAATTCCGAGATGATCAGATTTTTCACGATTTTCGAGGCAAAAAAATAACCCAAAAGAGTGGGTGACACATGGTATGATGCCTGCATACCATGTGGGTGACACATGGCATGGTGCATGCATGCCAAGTGGAGTTGTCCAACCTATAAAAAGGGGATTAGTGGAGGAAAAGAGATGGAGAAAGAGAAGAAAGGGAGAGAGAAAGAGGGAGATGAAGGAAGATTTGGCAGCTTCTTCCTCTGATTTCCGATAGTTGAAGTTCGTCAGGACGAGAGTTAAAGTCTGTTTACTCGATGAGGGCTACGCCCCAAGAGGTAGGGATTCTTCCTACTTCAGTTTATTTCCACCCTAAGGGGATTGGTTTTTTGTACTGATTTTGGGACTGAAATTCTGGACTGAGGTTTAGGACTGTCCCGTGGCCGTGTGGGGCCAGATGTGTGGCCTGAGTATGGCATGTTTGTGGCCTGGATTTGGCATAGATTTGGCTGATTCGACAAGCTCTGGGGCTAGATTTTGGGGCTGTTCATGCCCTGTGGTGGCATGTTTGTGTTGTATGATGTATAGTATGTGGACTACTTTAGGCATCTCTTATGCCACAATTGGTTGTGAAAACCTAGTTGTCTTTACTTTGCTCTGATTGACTTTGTTGGTGATAATTGTTCGATTGAATGTTGATATATGAACTCTAATATAGCTGACATTGAGATGAATTAGTTTGAAATTATATATTTTGATATAATTGTCCATGATACATGATAAATTATTGATCTAAGGCTGGCATCTTGCATTACAAAGTGATAGGAAATGGACTTGTAATGGCATAATGCATTGCATATGCATTGAGGCATCGCATTCATGGGTGGTGCATGGTGTCATCAAACACCATCCTTAGTGATTGATGAGTGGGCTGAGTACAATTGAACAAAGTTCAGCGGAGTTCCACTGTTTGCAGAGCATAAAAACTTGTGTCGGGTAGTAGCAATCAGGGATAGATACCCCCTTGGGTGAAAGCCCAGGTATTTTTGGTTATACATATGTGTCTAATGGTGAAAGCCCGTGAAAGTGTAGGAAGGTGTGCGAAACCTGGGATGAGACCCCAAAAATTCGCTATCCAAAAAGACACATGTTTTGTTAATAAAATGATCCTTGGAAGTGAAACATCCAATAAGTTTTGATTCCTAAAAACTTGATTTTGTTTCAAAGTGATCATTGGATTAAATCCATTCATCATGGATGTTAATACACATTAATAATGTCAGGTGATGGGAGTCTCTGTGGATCACTCGAATCTTCATGCATTGAGTGAAACCCATTCAGTCCCTGCTTTCATGGCATGACATGTAGTATTCCATTAGAATTGCATCATTCTATTGAAATGTGTGAATGTGTCCAAGTGAACATTGCATGTGCATTTAGGGAGGTAATAGCCTCTGTAGGAGTCTCTCTACTGGGCGTGGCTCACCCTTTATGGGAAAACATTTTTAGTGCATGTTATACACTGGTAAACAACTTTCATTCGAGACCGAGAGGTTAAAGAAAGCCAACATGTGACTATTATACTTTTGTAAAACTGAAAGAACCGGCTCTTGCATATGCCTGTATGTAATAGAGTTTGTAATTAAACTCACAATAATATGTTTGAAAATAACATAAAAAGTTTATTGAATGTGGCTAAACGGATCCCGATAAATGGGATTGGACAGTATGGTATCGAGACACATGATATCCACAGGAAATTTTGACTCTAGCTCGTTTCACAGCTTGGTGTCAAGGAGTAGGTATGTAATTACCTAAGACTCGATAAATGGATCCCAATTAATGGGATTAGACACCGTGGGTGCCGAGATATACCTTATCTACAGGTATTTCCATGGGTTGATGGTTGGTCAACATATCCTCGGGTTTTGAGGTGTCATGAAATCACAACATAGGCTTTTGTGTAGCTATATTATTAGAGTTGTATGACTCGAATTCTGTTGCATTTGACTCGAAAAGTTTCATGCTAAGTCATTATAAATATTGTCTTTTATTTTCTTTGCATATTCCGTTTGTTTTTTCTTTAAATATTAAATGAACGGATAAGATCTCTTCATCAAATCATCGTTGATGTCTCTTTGCAGTTTTCTCTAATGACAAATTCACAAGCCCGGTACACAGAGCACTGGCAAAAAATGTTGGCCCGAGAATTTCAGTGGCTTGCTTTTTCAGAGAAAATTTTCGAGCAGAGAATGCGGCAAGGCTGTATGGACCAATCAAGGAGTTATTGTCAAAAGAAAACCCACCAATCTACATGCAGGAAACCGTCCCAAATGAGTATCTTGGTTACAATATTTTAGGTTGTGAAGTTAGCCATGGAGAATTGATGTCAGCTTCAGTGCTCACCAGAAGTCCAAGATAGGTCAGCGAGTTTTCCTACTTTGCAGGATGCAAATAATCTGGAAACAAAGTGTTTCTTGTTTGTTATTAATGTATGTTTACTGCCGTTTGGTAAACAACTTAATTAACCACTTATTTTACAAGAACTTATTAGATTATCAAAGTTTATATCATATGTATTTTATTTAATAAGTAATTTGGGTTAGGATGCATATTTTAAAATGCACTTATACATTATTTTAAGGTGTATGGATGCATTACTCAATAAGCACTTATAATAACTAAAATTACTAAGACCCTGTTTGGGTAAACAGTTTAATTAAGCACTTATTTTATAAAAACCTGATTAGATGAGATTTTATGTCATAAGTACTTTATTCAATAAGCTATTAGTGTTTGGATGCATATTTTAAAAAGCGTTTATGCATTATTTTAAGGTGTTTTGATGCATTACTATACAAGCACTTATAACAATTAAAATTACTGTAAAAACCATCATAAGAACTTATAAAATTGAAGTGTTTAAATAAATAAGCACTTGCCATAATTTTTAAAAAATTTTAAAAACTAAAAAATAATATTATATATATCATAAAACCATTATAAAAATTTAAAATAAGGTAAAGATTGATATATCTTGAAAACATTTATCATTCAAATGTAATCTTTAGTATAAAAAATAGCTAATGAACCATTCTCATCTTCACTTTTGTTTGATATGCATCTAAGAGATTATAAAACTAAAATATAATAATGATTTTTCTTCATTCATACAAAATCTTTGACGGCTTTATAAATTGGGTGTGATGTCTGTGGGTCGTAGATATTTAAAATGTAAGCATAAAAGCCTCTTGGGGCCTTGAGGCTCAAGACACATTTGAGGTGCAAGTTTTTTTTAAGTGATGCACACCCTACCTAATACAAATAAAAATTATATATCTCAATAAATATTGTCTATATTTTTTATGTAATAATAAAATACAATAAAGTAAAGAACATCAAACATAAAAATTAAACATCACTAGTGTCTCCCATCCTCATAAACATTTCCAAAACAAAATAACAAACATAACTAGTGCTTCCCATCATCACAAAAATTCTAAAGTTACAAAACAAAATAAACACTCATGGATCAGTATCAAATTCTAAATCAAGAAAATCATCATCAATAGAATCTTTTTCTATTTTTAATTATATTTGATTTTTTTCTTATTTTACATATATTTTAAAAATTTTACCTATTTTATATATTTTGAAATTTGTTTTTCTATTTTTATTATTTTCAAAAAAGTTTACTAGTTTTTACATAATTTTTTCTATGATTTACATAATTTATTATAATAACAGTTTTGTCATTAAGATGATCGCTTTTTAGACTTTGTATAAGCTTTTTTTGATAAGCTTCTACATGAAGCTTATTGAAATAAGCTAAAATGGGCTTGTAGGAAGGTCATAAGCTATTTTTATAAGCTCTTCCAAACACCTATAATTTTTATCAAAAGTACTTCCATGAAGTCTTAGGATAAATAAGAATTTGTCATAATTTTTAAAATTTAAAAACTAAAGAACTAAAAATTATATATATATATATATACATACATACATACATACATATATATATATATATATACTATATATATATATATATATATATATATATATATATATATATATATATATATTAGCTAATAAGATGCCTCTCCTGTACATTTTTTTTTTTTTCATATCTGAGAGATTATAAAAACTAAAATATTCAAGTTTTTTCTTCATTAAAATTTTTTTTGGGTTCACTTTCTATAAATTGGAACATGATATACCATGAACTTTATAACATAGATTTAAGAGGCGCTGAGAGGCACAGAGACCACAGCCGACATCCTTGGGGCCTTGAGGCCTGAGCGGCTTGAGGCGCGAGAGCTTTATAAACTAATGCGCATCTTACCTAATATAAATAAAAATTGTATACTTTACTAAATATTGTCTATGGTTTTCATCTAATAATAAAACTGATAAAGTACGGAGACTGATGAACATAAAAAAATCAAACCTCACTAGTCTTTGTAAGGCTTTGGGAAAATTCCGTTTTTTAAAAAAGAATAAAAACAGTAATTTCGGTTGGAAACCGGAAATTTTCTAAATATCGGATAGTGAAATAAGACTTAGCAGATTTAATTCTTCTCCACAAAATCTAGTTACCTGTCGAATTTCATGGATTCACGGGCGGTCGAATTTCCGCGATTTTGAGCCCAGCGGATGTCAGGTGACACATGGCATGATCTTGTGGATGCCCTTGGCTTATAGGGGGTGACACACATGGCGTGTTGATAGCCATGTGGTGCACTTGTGTGAATGGCTCACATTGAGCCAAGTGGCAAGTGGAGGGATTAATGGAAAAGAAAAACAAGAAAATAATAGAAATTAAGAAAATTGTGGGGATGACATGTGGCAAAGGAGGAAAGTGGTGAAGTTTGCTCCACTTTTGATCCAATTCGGGTGCTCCCGAGAATCAAAAAGGGAGAAGGAGGAAAAAGAAAGAGAGAAAAAGAGGAGAAGAAAACAGATAGAAAGAGGAAGAAAAATGGGAGAAAAGAAAATGGAGATTTTAGGCGTTACGACCCGGTCGAGGATCCGACAATCAGGGTTAAAGTCGGTCCACACAGCGTGAGCCTAGTGTGGTGCAAAATCTGGGAGTTTCGACAAACTCCAAGAGGTAGGGGATTTTCCTACTTTGATTATTTCTAGCCTAAAAGTCATTTAATGGCATAGCTTTTCTTTGGGGCCATGATTGGCCGTGTGATTTAGTCCCAAGATTTTGGGACTGAATATTGGGGCTTTTGGGACTGGTTCAGACAGTCCGGATTATTACATTACGAATTTGGTTTTGATCAAGGGACTGATGTCTTTGGGTTTTTGTTGTGTGTTTTGAGTATCATAGTGATTAAAATGATGAATGGAACGAAAATGGTTCATAAGTGAAGGGGCGAGAGGTACCATTTATTTTTATGGGTTCGAGATTGGGGCCATTTTGTGTGTTGTTGCTTGATTGAATAACATGCTTTGTGTGTAAAAAGATCATGTTGATATATTCTCTTTTGATGGATGTGAATTATATGTAGAAAATATAATTATCCATGTTTTGGTAATGTTGCATGTAGCTCTCATTATGCATGTAACATGATACGGCATAAAATGGCATATATGTATTTCATATGCACGGGGACATCGAATCAAATCGTAATGTGTGAAACGCAATGGTAGTTTTTCACACTTGGCGTCGCAGGTGTGAGGGAGTTGGTTAGGACTCAGGTTATGGGCCTGAGGAGTCTCATCTCATGCATGACATTAAATATTCCATATAGGATTGCATTTTCGATATGGAATGTGGTATGATGTATGTTTGCCATTGCATGTGCATTTTAAGTGAAGTATGCTGTAAATTTTATATTGGCATTGCTCACCCCATCATGGAAATATTTTTAAATCTTGGAGGTAGCGGGAAATTTGAAACAAGTATAAGAGATTAATTGTGAAAAGGCTGGGTTTGGCTATTCATGTGTTTTGTAAGTGGATTGAATATGCAGTTTGTTTATGTAAATAAGAAGTTTTTAGCAATAAAACTTAGTTTTGGACTTGATGCGTGTAGTGTTAATAGAAGTTTTCAGTTTTTAAATTGCACGAAAAATGAGAACAAAGATCGTCGTATTGAAGTGCATTTGGGGAGAATTTGGAAGTCACGGGAAAAAGAGGTAGGCTCTTACCATTTTTCGAGCGTAGCTCTAGCAGAAAATTCACGATCCTATGAGCTTGTTTTGAGCTTGTGTTGCAACATAAATTCCTGTGTCGCGACAACGGTTCCATTTGATGGCAACGGCGGTGTCTTGGCGCCAAACCGCGACTCAGCAGGCGTGCCACGACAATCATGCGTGCGCGACATGGCACTGGCATGACAAAATAGCTCTATCAGCGATAGAGAATCTTAGAACATGGAATTTTCCATGTTTTGGTGTTGTAGGTGTGTTGCGGCGATAAGAGGAGGCTAAACTGCTTGGCGATGGGCGGTCGGCAGCGCCGCGACGGGACTGGGGAGCGTGCCGCGGCACAACAACTGCGTCTTGACGGGGAGGTCTTGTCGTCTTGCATACCAAAGAAAGCACTCTTTGTGCCACACGATGGAGCGAGCGCGTTGCAGCGGCACACCTTAGGAGCCTGGCGTGTGCGCTTGAGAGGAGGGGGGTGCCACCAGGAGTGGGCGAGATGCGGGTCTTTGCGGAGACAGCAGCCTTCTGAGATCGCGCCTGCGTGGCGAGGACACCTATCCGCGACAGGCGTCTAATAGCTAGAGGAAAAAAATTGACCCCAGGGGTGTAAAGTCCTGACTTAGTATTAGAGCCTAGGTTTACGAATACCTAGGACTCGTTGGGCACAGGTTTAAATCATGCATCATTGTACATTTCATGGTGTGTTACATGATTGTGATTGGGTGGTTGTGTGTTACAAAATTGCGTGAATTATATATATATGGTAGATTGTATGTAGGAAAAAAATGAACACTAGGGCTAGGAAAGCATAACCTTAGGGGTTCGAAGAACAAAAGGAATGTGATAGTTTGGGATGTGAGGTCTAATAGTAGTGGCACATACACCGCTAGTTAGCGAAAGAAGAAATCTCAATTTGCTATTTGACTTGTGTAGATGGAAAATCAAGGAAGAGGACGTAGAGGTCGTCCACGGGATAATAGTCAGCCACCACCTGTGTTTGACCCACAAGCCTTTATAAAGGCTATAGAAGACTCACCGGTTGCCATCATTGTGCGAGGGGCTAGAGCTGTGGGCGCTCTGCCCACGAGATCTAGTGAAGCGATGGAGCGAGGAGGGACCCGACGATCTCGAGGAGTTTCGGGCACATAAATCCTCAGGCGCCACATGGGAGGGAGGGGACTCGATAATTCGAGATAATTTGGCCATTGAAAGAGAAGTAGATGACACACAAAGCATCTAGGGCATGGGTACTAGTGCTAAGAGGGAGGAGAATCAATCTTCTTCTAGCTCTAGGAAGAAGCAGAAGACACGCGTGCGGGACCCCAAGGCAGTCGCGGCTATCGGGGCTAAGACGAATCGGGCTTCAGCCCAGACGAGGGAAGATGACATGCTACCATTGTCATCAGCTTGGGTACATGAGATGGGATTGTCCACAGAGGCAGGGATCCAGGAATTATGAGACATCACAGTCCCAATCATCAGTGGGACATGCATGGACATAGTTTATTCCTCCTTACCCCAGTATGGGCCAGGGAAACCAATATTAGTCCTAGGGTGCTACACAAGCACCTACTATTTCGCAGATGGGCCACATGGACCGAGGCATGGAGTCGAGTCGGGGCGGGCTTCCCGGCCCCGAGTGCTGAGGGACCGGGGAGTGTCTAGGCCCGGGGAGTGTTAGTAGTCCCGGTGAAGTATATAGTGCGTTTCAGTTCCGTGAGTGTTGTTTAGAATTAGAATCATCACCATTCATGCTTATTCTTCTGCAATGTGTCTTGATATTCAGTCTCAAATCCTTGGAAGAATTAGTTGTGTGAGTTCTCCGCAGAGCCCAGGGTGAGGATTGACCAGATATGTCGAGATTGTGAGTTAGAGATCTTAAGGATTCTACTCACTGTGGACCTGAGGGTCATGGACATATCAAAGTTTGATGTCATCCTTAGGATGGACTGGTTGACAGCACATCGAGTCGTCATTGATATTGATAGTAGGAGAATTACTGCCTACTCATAGGACGGTATTCGGGTGACTTTTCAAGGGGGGAAACATGATGCAACACCACGAGGCGGGTGCCGCGACTCGAGTGGAGTGGACAATTGATGGGTTGGCTAGCAAGCCTTACAACAGACCCGGCCAATGAGGCAGTTGAGTGCCGGTTGGTTTGTGTGAGGTATGAGGACGTTTTTCCGGACGAGCTATCGGGATTACCTCCACACAAGGATGTAGACTTTGTCATAGAGTTACACCTTGGTAAGTCGCCCATTTCTATGACTCCTCATAGGATGGCACTAGTTGAATTGCAAGAATTCAAGGTTCAATTGCAGGAATTGTTGGACAAGGGTTGTATTAGATCGAGCAGTTCAACATGGGGCGCTTCGGTTCTGTTTGCTAAGAAAAAGGATAAGACTCTTCGACTGTGCAATGACTATCGACAATTGAACAGGGTTACAATCAAGAATCGTTATCCATTACCGAGGATTGATGATTTGTTGATCAGCTGAAAGGGGCGTGAGTCTATTCCAAGATAAACCTTCACACCAATTATCATTAGTTGAGAGTTAGAGAGTCAGATATCCCTAAGACAACGTTTAGGACGTGGTATGGGCATTTTGAGTTCATAGTGATGCCTTTTGGATTGACGAATGCTCCAACGGGATTCATGGATCTCATGTCACACCCACTGGCGGCATGTGTGCCAGAATACCACGAGAAACCATTAGTTACTCCGCTTGACTAGAGGATCACCAGCCAAAATGAAGCCGTGTTACTTCTTTGAAAACATATAAAAATTTTTCTTTTCTAAAGTTATGAGTTTATAAAATTTCGACAACATAACAGCTGCATACAAGACATATCCCAAACACAATATATCGGTTTACACTTTTTAAAATATGGCAGCCAACACACTCATCCAAGCCTTAGGCTCATCACATTTCTGAAAACAAAACTATGTACATACATATGCTCAACTGTATAAATTCAAAGTATTTCCTTACACAAGTTATTTAAAACAACACTATACTAGAAGTCAGGAGAATCCTAATATGTCCCAGCGTCCAGCGTGCCTGTACCTAGAAAATAGTTTTTAAAAGAGGAAAATAATGAGCTAAACAAGCTCAGTGAGTGCATGATTTATAAAATGCTTTAACTTTTAAAGAAAATATCTCAAAGCGTAAACTATATTTTACAAGACAATTTCTAGAAACCTTGCTTGCTTTGCTATAAAAGTTTCTAAAACTTTTCAAGAATTGCTTGCTTGCTTTGCTTTAAAAGTTTATAAAAACTTTTCATACTATGCTTGCTTGCTTTAAAAGTTTCTAAAATTTTTCAGAAACTACTTGCTTTCTTTTGCTGTAAAAGTTTCTAAAAACTTTTCATAAAATTCTTGCTTGCTTTAAAAGTTTCTAAACAATTTTCATAAACGCGAGAGCCTGGGCTTTGACCGCTTGCTTTAAAAGTTTCTAAAGCTTCATAAAATGTGTTCTTACAGTGGTTGAATTTTAAAGCGTGTGTAAATGCTTATAAATCGAATCAACCCTTTGGGGCCTTTCTTGCTTCTTTTTATTGCCCTAGTAAACCGGGGCACAGAGCTGGTATGCCGGAGTGGAAGGACTGGTCCATCCTGAGTGGAAGGGCCCACATCACCTTTTCCGGTAAATATGGTGGAAAGACCTTGGTCTATGTCACCATAATCTAGCTAGCGCGCTAACCCTATATACTCCAGTACGTGCCA
This sequence comes from Tetrastigma voinierianum, assembly GCA_016808115.1. Lineage (NCBI taxonomy): Eukaryota > Viridiplantae > Streptophyta > Magnoliopsida > Vitales > Vitaceae > Tetrastigma > Tetrastigma voinierianum. The sequence goes on along the minus strand of JAEQBH010004242.1, from coordinate 213,026 downwards.
CGGTCTCCTTTAAATTCCATGATGCATGAACTAAGTTTGTCGACCAGGCAAATCTAAAATGTATGAAATGATGTCCTAACACCACCGTGCACGCACGGAATACCTCTGACCGGTATGCTTGCTCAAAACTAGAGATTTCTTAAGGCATGTTTTATAAAACACACTTTTTGCTTGCTTGCTCTTTGAAATATGGTTTTACAAATCAAAACCATTGCTTGCTTGCTTTCTAATATGGTTTGATAATTCAAAACCATTTCTTGCTTACTAAAACTCATTACTTGCTTTCTAAATCACATTGCTTGCTTTCTAAATCACATTGCTTGCTTGCTTTTCAAATATGGTTTACAATCAAAACCATTGCTTGCGTGAAATATGGTTTAATACTTTAAAACCTGTTTATGCGATATAAAATGATTTATAAATAATACACTAGTATTTAAAAATGAGTTTTGTTTCCTCACTCAGGTTTGGCCAATGAAAACTGACTTCAAAATTTCTCACGCCTCCACTTTTTACCTTTACATTCGATGTATTAGACCAGCGCTCGTCGGCCTGACTAAAATTTGCACGCTTGGTACTACGATTAATTCGGAAAATATGTGGGCCTAAATGCTATTCCACGGGCATATGGCTAGATTCTAGACTCAATGGACTTTCCATAGAGTCTAAAACATCGAAAACATTTACGAAAATTATGTCCCGGATATCTGAATAAAATCCACAAGAATTTCAACTGAAGCTGTTTGAAAACTGATCCGAAATTCAACGGACTATCCAGAAAATAGTTCCAAAAAATTCCCTAAGCTCAATCAAAAAATTTTGGGATGGAAATTTACTACCTCTGAAAATTTCAAGCTATTACTACATAGCTAGGCTCGAAATAACACAAAGTAAGAAAATTCCTACCTCTTGAAGTTTGATGAAACGCTAAGATATTGATACCTCGCACTTAACTCTAGTCGCGTAGTCCCGACTTTATGCAGCAGATAAAAATCTTTGTCAAGTTTATAAATCTAAGAAAGAAACGAAGAAAAATAAAACAATCTAAATTAACTCTCTCTCCACACACATCAAGTAGTACGCTGGCTTTCACTTTTTATTTTTATCATTTTTTCTTTCTTTATTTGTTTATTTTATTTTTCTACTTATCCACCCGAACACGTTTGCTCCATCCCCTTTTCATTTTTTTTAATTATTATTATTATTATTATTATTATTATTATTATTATTATTTAGATACATAGCTTATATTACCTCATTCGGATCCATTTTTGTCCCGAAAAATTTTATTTCTTTTCAATTCAATTATTTTAAATGAACTTTAGCTTTCAATGCATTTTCTAACCCGAGATTTTTCGTAAAAGTCTAGGTCCACACAGCAGAATCACGCGACTTATCACGAAATTCGTAAAATATTTCTCTTTGTCTCGAGTCAGGGCAAACTTTTCTAGGTTACTAGATTTCACAAAAAGAATTTAACGACGCAGTCCGTTTCGTCATCGGAGATCTAGAAAATTTTCTAGCATTCCCTGAACCATTATGGCAATTTATTATTATTATTATCCTTTTGAAATTCCATAATTTGTACTTTCACCCCTCCACTTTCCTTAATTGCAAAAGTGCCACAATGCTTTGAAAACTTTATAATTTCATCCTTAAAAACAACTTTCAAAAATACTACCATGACACTCAAATAATTAAGGAAGCCCTTGGTGCATATATGTGACCTTACGGTTACACATACCGTACACCCTCTTGGGACGGGGCATTACAAATCCTCCCTCCTTTAGAACATTTAATTCATAAAAATAGATTAACTAAAGTCAAATGAAAGAAAAGTACCTCATTCGGAAAATAATTGGGGATACTGACGGTGCATCTAAGCTTCTGGCTCCCAAGTAGTTGCTTCCCTCTCATGATTCTTCCACAGGACTTTAACTAAAGGAATCACCTTACTCCTCAACACATGTTCCTTACAATCTACAATCTGCATAGGTGTTTCCTCATAAGTCAGATTCTCCTTTAGCTGCACTGGAAGCTCTCTCAGCACATGTGAAGGATCTGGGATGTACTTCCTTGACATCGACACATGGAATGTGTCATGAATCCTTGATAACTCTGGGGGTAACTTCAACCTATAAACTACTGGTCCCACCTTGCTCACAATCTCATAAGGTCCTATAAATCTCGGACTGAGCTTGCCTAGCTTTCCAAATCTCAAAACACCCTTCCAAGGGGAAATCTTCAAAAAGACACGGTCACCTATCATATTCTGAAGAGTCTCTACGGCGGTTTCAGTATAACTTTTAATCTCTATATCTTGCTATCTTCGAGTTATCACAGAACAACTTTCACTTTACGAAGTGATGCACTAACAGGGCCTACCGGTCTTCTCTCCTGACCTCGTCCCGGCACAGGGTTCTGCATTTCTGCTGTGGCGCCTCGGAATAGAGGCCATCATCTTAGCGGCCGGTATTGTTGTAGGCGAACTCCATCAATGCCAAATGAGTATCCCAACTCCCTTTGAATTCCATCACACAAGCTCTCAGCATATCCTCTAACGTCTGAATGGTCCTCTTTTTGGTGACCATCGTCCCAGGATGAAATGTTGTCTTTGAAATGAAGGCGAGTACCTAAAAATTTGTTCTGGCTGGGCTGACACAGACGTGAACCTAGGGTCTCGATTTAGAAATATCTCGAAGCTGGAACCCCGTGATGTGAGACCAGGAAAATCCAGTTTCTAAGGAAGGATAAAATGATAATTTACATCAAAATCAGGATTTTCACAGATCTCGGATAATGAAAGCAGACGGCGCAGATTGGAATCGTCTCACATGAAAATCTAGGCTACCACGTCGAATTTCGTTGGATCGAGATGGTGGGAATTACACGTTCCGGCGTGGTGTCAGATGACAAATGGCAAGGCTATGGGATGCCACATGCCACACAAGAGTGACACTTGGCATGGAAAGAATGGCTCACAATTAGCCATGTGTGGAAATGGATCCATGGCTCGCGTTAAAGCGAGTATAAGTAGTGATGTCGTAAGATGAAATAATGAAATAAAAGAAAATGAAAAGGAAAAAAATTCTGATAGCCACGAGGTGGTTGGGGGGAAAAGGAGGAAATTTCCTCCTTGGCCAGGATGTGGGATGTGCTCAAGGAGGAGAGAAGGAAAAGAAGGAAAATGAGGAGAAATGGGGAGGAAAATGAGAGAGAAAAGAAAGAAGGATGAGAGGAGAAATGAGAAAAGGAAAGAGAAAAGCAAATAGAGTAAAAATAAGAAAAGGAAAAAGCATTAAGGGAGAAGGAAAGCAAAAATATCCAGTAGCCATTTTCATTTGGTTTTAGAGAGAGAAAATGCATTCTGATCTACGGCAATCGGGCCAGTCGGCTCGTTTGATCTGGCAAAGTGGTCCTACACATCGGGGAGCTCGTGTGAGTACAGTTTGGGAGTTTCGACAAACTCAGAAGGTAGGGTTTTCTCCTACTTGCTTTACTTTTCGGCTTGGGGTCGTGTAATGGATGGGGATTTGTTGAGGCACGGATAGTAGTGGTTTCGTTCAGCTTTGGACCGAGGTTAAAGAAAATCCCCAGAGTGTTTCAGATCCACGGATTTGTTTGGGTGTTATGATTTGCGTGGTGTTATGTTATTGCCATGAGAAAATAACATGTTGTGTGAAATTGTGGGGAGTACATTCCCGAGGCAGGCCGCCGGTTTATTACTATGCCAGTGTTTGAGTTTATGTTGTTATTATAAAATGAGATAGCATGATCACTGTGGAATTAATTTTGTTAATATATGCCAGGTGATATATTAACATGTGTTGGATGTTTGTGTGCCATTGCATTGCAGGTGGGAGTAACCCAAGTAGGGAAATTCCCGCTGCGGGCTTTGCTCGCCAGGTCGTGGGGCTATTTTTTTCGGGTGACGAAGACGGTGGGGATGGGACGACTGCGAGGGGTTTTAGGCGAGAAGAAACGGCCAAGATGGCCTTATCTTATGTTTTTTTTTTGTAAAATTTGGGGCTAGTGACCCAGTTTTGTATAAATTGTAATTAAAAACAATTGTAAATAAATCATTTTTGTATAAAATATATAATTGTGTTGAATGGATATACGGGCCCAATCGGGCTGGTTTACACATGTACGTGCCTCACGATGTGAGACACGTAGATTTCCGCGGGTTGACGGGTAGTCAACGGACACCCCGGGATTGGGGCGTCACAGCATGGTATCAGAGCTAAGGTAAACGGTTACCTTGGGAGCTCGGTGGGTGTAGAGTTAGGTATACAATATACCTAGGACATTGTGGGCACGGGATAGATCATACATCAGTGTGCATTTTTGTGAATTAAATGTGATGTGTGATGGTGTATAACATGTTTGTTATGTGTGTTATGTGTTTGTATGCTTGGAGAATAGAATAGGAAAAAGTGTTGAACGCTAGGGTCGAGAAAATCTAACCTTAGGCGTTCGAGAAAATTTAAGCGAAGCAGTCAGAGAAATAAACGAAAAAAAAAAAATTTTGGACGGAGTGCTCAGTTTTGGTTTTATGGCCCGAATGGAATTTGTGGAAATCTGGAAAATGATTCTAGTTTTTGCACAAAGGAAAGAATTGATAGAAAATTCTAGAAATTTAGAAGTGGGTAGAAGCGGAGTTTTTAAGATCTTTGCATCTTTAGGAATCGCGAGGAAGGCTCTTTGGAGGAATTGAAAAAAAAAGAAAAAAATTTTGATTTTCTTGGCGGTCATTCAGTTTTTTTTTTTTTAGATCTTGAGTAGATGGGTGTTGTGAAATTACGGAGGTTGTTCTGGATTTTCATGCATGGAAAAAGAGTTGAGAATTCAACTCTTACATTTTAAGATTTATATGAAGCGGAGTGGGTTAGGCTCTTGCATCAGTAAGTAACGAGAAAGAGGGTTTCTTGGAGGATGAAAAAAAAACTTCGTTGTGGGTTAGGACTGTTGAGGTCAGCGACGCGTGGATATGGTCGCGACCTGGTTTGGTCAAAGCGTGAAGTCGCGACCGGGAAATGGGCGTCATGACTGTTGGTTGACGAGGGTTGGAAGCTTTGAAATTTAGCGAGGTCGCGACATCAAGTGGTCGCGACATGGGTGTAATTTTACGCAAAGGAGGTCGCGACATGGCGTCGCGGCGATAGCGAAAGAAGTGGCGGGTTTGATGTCGCGACATCGATACGACGTCAGCGACATGGCGACAGTCGCGAGTCGTGACATCGTTTGGCGTCAGCGACTGGCTTGTTAGGGTTGATGTCGCGACATGAAGTTGATGTCCGCAGTAGGCTTTGTCGATCGAGGATGTCGCGACATGGAGCTAGCGTCAGCGACTGGCACGTAGGGAATTGATGCGACATGGGGTTGGCGTCGCAGCAGCATGGGTTTGTCGTCGGGGTAGCGGCGTGGGGTGATGTCGCGACATGGGTGGCGACACGGCGAAATTTGGGCGGGGAGAGGCGGTGTCGCGTTTACCGATATGATGTCGCGACGCCGGTGGTACCTTGATGACCAGCGACATCGAAGTAATCAGCGACGTAGAACATTGGGTAGGCGGCGGGGAGAGTCGCGACATGCGCTACGACATGGGGTATCTTGTAGTGACTGCGCTCTATTGTGTAGCGACTGTATTTGTCTGTGGCGACATCTTGACATCGGCGTTGTGCGCAGCGTGACATGAGCCTTCTTGTGGCGGTGTGCTTTCGCGACATGGGCGCGGGTGTGCGCCAGCGTGCGCAACCCAGTGCGGTTCGGTGCTATTCACGATCCTTTGTTTTGGATCCAGCTGTTCATGGACATTGTTCATGAACCCGCTGTTCATAAAGGATATTAAAAAAAAAAAAAAAAAAAGAGTACAAAATTTTAAAAAAATTTTCTTGTGTATGATTTAATATATAAAATATTTATATTGCAATTATTATAAATGCAAATACGTGGTATGTGGAAAAAATTTTTTTACGGTGTGTGAATAGTGTCTCGAGGCTGCATTTTCACCCTTGAGACACGTTATTGAAATTAATTGCCTTGACATGATGTATGAAAAAAAAAAATTTCCGGTGTATGAATAGTATCTCGGGGCTGTGTTTGAGCCTTAGGGATACTGCATTGAAATTTAATCTACCATTGACTTGTGTAGATGGCTAGTAGAGGACAAGGACGTGGAGGACATCCCTTGGGGGCGCTGGTCGAGACACCATGGAGCATTGACCCGGCCGCGTATTTGATCAGCATGCTTTGGCGGCGTAGGTGTTGCGGTACCCGCTATCGCCGCGGGCGATAGCGGTGGTAGGGGAAGTCTGAAAAGTAACCTCCGGGGTTTAGGCGCACCATCCTCCAGGCGTTCACGGGGAGGAAGTCAGATGTTAGCGGACCATTGGTTTATGCAGATTGAGAACATATTGGGGCTATGAGTCACCTCCAGATGCGACCGGGATCGGGTTAGGCTGCATTCGGCCCCAGAGGCGGGCCGGGTATGGTGGAGATGGTTAGGACTTCTAAAGACTTAGAGTTATGACATGGGCGAGTTTCAGGAGGCTGATTCACGTGGGTAAGTATTCCGAGAGGCTGCGAGGCATGCGAAGGCTGGGGAGTTCCTGGGGAAGGCTGAAGCAGGGCGATGGCGCGTGGACTCGTGGCTAGATTCCACGAGTTAGCCGGTTTGGCGATGATTACGTGGCGTGGTTGGCGAGGTTAGGAAATTTGAGAATGGGTAGAGTTGTCCGTCGGGGTAGGATGTAGGACTTCGCCTGGGACATGGATTTCATGGTTGGGACGGCCCGACCGTAGAGAGATCGAAGGATGCTGGGAACACTCGAGATACGGGTGTTGGTATTGCTTGAAGGGAGGACCGACCTTGCTTCTAGTTCGGGAAGAGAGCGAAGACTTACTTCACGAGTTCCAGGACCAGGGCGAGGATTGGGCGGTTAGTCAGGCAAGGCGGGTGATATGTATTTCTGTAGGCGGCTTTAGGCACATGTGAGGCAGATTGCCCCCGAGGAGCGGGGATCGAGTTTTGGGACCGGCGCGGTCCCGAGTTAGGCGTAGAACACGGGCGTACGGTTCGTTCCTCCACACCCTAGTGCGAGATTCGAGGAGGGAACCGGTTTTCGGTTCGGGCGCTATACGAGCACCTTCGACAGCACATGTGGGCCAGAGGGGCCAGAGTGTGGAGTCGGTCGGTCTGAACTCGCGGTAGGGATTTCTAGTGGGCGGGCAGCCTCATATGTGTTCTGAAGCGGCTGGGCATATGAGGCGAGATTGTCCTGAGAGGCGAAGTATCTCGTGGTATAGAGGCGGCGTTCGATTAGCCGGATATGCGGGAGTGCGTTTCTACTCTCTCCTTGTTGGCCAAGTAGCGTCTAAATTGGATGCATCGTACTCATTTCGATTTGCATCTTGTGTGATAGACTTGGGCTTAGAGGTTGAGACCTTTAGAGAAGCCAGATATGGATGTTTTCCCCTAGGAGATAGGGTGAGAGTTGACCGGATAGGTCGGGATTGTGTTCATGTGCACGGTGACGTCACGTCGAGTCAGGCGTGGGTGCACGGTATGGTGGATTCACATTTTCTTGGTGAGTGTGGAGTTGAGTTAGTCTTTGGGATTCGTTAATGAAGACTAATAGGACGAATCGAAATGAAGAGAGTAATGTGTGTTGACAACAAGAGGGAGCTAGTTAATTCCTTAGGTGAAAGATCCTAAAGTGGTGAAGGAGACCGTGTGATATCAGAAAGATCTGTATGGATTGTAAGGGCAGGAAGCTATTAAATTTACGTGGTGTGGGACTTGGGAAGGTATTCAATTTGCAGTATGGGTGTGAGACCGGGGAGGGAGATCTTTTGAATTTACGTATGGGTGTAGAGTGGAGATATCACGAATTTACGTGAGGGTGTAAAGAACGGGGAGATATCCGGGCCCGTGGTGTAAGGGCCGGGAGTGATCCCATTTACGTGTGGGTGTAAGAGACCCGGGGAGTGATCCCAATTTACGTGGGTGTAAGGGCAGGGGTGATCTGAAATTACGTGTGGGTGTAAGAATCCCAGAGGTGATCCTGAATTTTACATGTTGGTGTAAGAGACTGAGAGGAAGCGTCCGAATTTACGTATGGATATAAGATGCTTTCGATGTAATTTGAAAAAGTTCTATGACTCGAGAGGAAAACATAGGGATATGGTTATCACCCAGACTTAGAGTTGAGTGATAGGAGTCGGGAGAGACTCGAGATGAGGACATACTGATATGGTTATCACCCACTTAGATCGGTGGATAAGAGCCTGGAGAGACTCGAGACAGGGCATACGAATACGGTTATCACCTGTGACTTAAAGTCGAGCGACAGAGTCGAGAGGACTCGAGATTCGATAACCATTAGAAATTTCCATCGGGTGTTAGTGAACCAACAAGGGCCCTGAATGGATGTCATTCAAGAAATGGATTAGCCGACTTAATCTAATAGGTCACTACTAAGAATCGTGGACTGGGAAGGCTCGCTACACACACCCCAAGCAGTGAATCGGCTGGTGTAGTATCGCATACGCACGTGGTTGGTCAAGCAGAGGTGCATGGAATTTCGGACGAAATTCTTTAAGGGGGAAGAATGTGAGAGTCCCTGAAAACTGCATTCTAAGGAAGGATAAAATGATAATTTCACAAAACTGAATTTTCTGGGGATCTCAGAGACTGGAACTTGATCAAGACCGCTGAATCGTCTCAAGGAATCTAAATTTACCACGCCGACCCTCATTGGATTCCGAGATGAGCCTGTGGACCAACGTTTTTCGAGGTAGCGAGTGTGCCTGATGACAAATGGCAAGGCTATGGATGCTACATGCCACACCAAGAGAGTGACACTTGGCATGGAAAGAATGGCTCACAATTAGCCAAGGTGTGGAATGGATCCCCACGTCACATTGCCATGTAAGGGTGATGTCATAAAGATGAAATAATGAAATAAAAAGAAATGAAAGCAAAATTGATAGCCACACAAGTGGTTATGAAAAGGATAGAAATTTCCTCCTTGACCTGATGTGGACGTGCTCCAAAAAAGGAGGAGAGAAGGGAAAAGAGAAGGAGAAAATGAGAGAACTGAGAAAATGAGAGAGAAAAAGAAAGAGGATGATGAGAAATGAGTAAAAAATAAAAGTTAAAAGCAACGGAATGGGGCCGTTAAAAGGAAAAGAAAAACGCGTGAGAAGGAAAGCAAAATATCCAAAGAGCTATTTCATTATTTGCAGAGAAAGACTGCTTCTAAGATTCACGACGATCGCAATCATTTACTGCTTCAAGCAAGAGGCAAATTGGTTTACACGTCGAGGGCTACGTGTGAGTACTGGGGATTGGGAGTTTCACAAACTCCGAGAAGGTAGGGTTTTTCTCCTACTTCATGCATTTTCTGGCTAGCGTCATGTAACTGAAGGATTTGGCTGAGGCCTCGGATGGCCGCGGCTCTCTTAGCCCAAAAGCTTTGGACCGAGTTAAGAAATCCCTAGAGTGTTTTGGACAGTCCACGGACTGTTTGGGTGTTTTGCTTGATTTGCGTGGTGTTATGTTATTGCCATGAGAAAATAACATGTTGTGTGAACAGGTCGCTCTGACGAACCACCGGACAGCCTACCTCATGTGAGCCGAGTTTACGCTGCTATTATAAACCGAATAACATGATGTATGGAATTAATTTTGTTAATATATGCATGAGTGATATATTAGCATGTGTTGATGTTTGTGTGCCATTGCATCGCGACTTAGCGGAAAGAACCAAGTAGTGGAAATTCCACTACCAAGCTACTTCACCTGGCCTGGACTATTTTTTCGTGTATTGAAGACGCAGCTGATGGACGCAGGTTTTGAGGCTAAGAAACGCCAAGATGGCCTTATCTTGTAATTTGTTTTTTGTAAAATTTCGGGGCTAGAGACCCATTTTTTCAGATAAACTGCACTAAACACTGTAAATAAATCATTTTCAGATAAAATATATAATCAGGTCAATGGATATACAGTCCCACCGGCCGTTTACATGCACGTGCCTCACGATGTGAGACACGCAGATTTCCACGTTGATTCAGTAGTCAACGGACACCCCGGATCAGCGTCACACATGAAGTCTCACGGAGATTTCATCCACATACAACTCGGGCCAATCCTTCCGAGAGAATCCTCAACATTAACCAGCGTAAAACGAGCGCACTTCATTAATCGATCAACTATCATCCATACATCATGCTACCTCGAGTCCGTGGGAACTGGCCATAAAATCCAGGATCTTCTCCCATTTCCCATACCGGAATAGGAGAATCAGATTTTCCCACGAGCCTCTCGATGTTTCGCTTCACCTCGCTAACAGTTAAGCATCTAGAGACGTAAACTTCAGCGATCTCTTTCTTCATCCCATTCCACTAGTAATGTTCTTCAAAGTCTGGTAATATCTGGCATACCCGGATGCATAGCATAAGCAAATGAATGTGCCTCTTCCATAATGTCTCTCTTCAGCTCGTCATACTCTGGCACACACATTCTCTGTCCTTTCACTATCATGATGTCATCTCTGATTTGAAACTTTGCTTTCTTTCCCTTTTCTATCTCTCTTCCCTGTTTTAATCATCTGTGATCTTGCAACCACCCGCCTTAATTTGATCCAACAGAGAGGTCTAACAACATGAAATGTACAACAAGACCCATGAATCTCAAATTCCTCCAATATCACCCCTAAAGCTCTCAGATCCACCAACAGTGGAAGATAACCTGATCTCATATGATACAAAGAACTCTCTGGTCACCTACTCAAGGAATCTACTACGACATTATCTTTTCCTAGATGGTACTCAATAGTACGCCATAGTCCCTGAGTTAACCGTTTATCTTCTTTGCCTCAGTTTAACCCTTTCTAGGTGAAAATATATCAAGACTCTTATGATCAGAAGATCCTACAAGGAACACCCCATATGTTGGGCTGCCCCATATCTTCAGTGAGCAAACACGATCAAGCAAGCTCTAAGTCGTGTGTGGTAATTCTCCTCATGCTTCTTCAAATTGCCTAGAGGCATATGCAATCACCTATCATTCCGCATCAAACACAAACCAAGGCTCTCACTGGAAGCATCATCAGAAACCACAAATGCATCTCTCCCATCGGGCAAAGCCAAAACCAGAGCTTCGAATTCAATCTACTCCTTCAACTCCTCAAAACTCGCAGGGCATCCACCCAATCATACTTACATCTTTTCTTGTCGCCTTGGTCATGGGGTCGTTTATCCCGAAAAACTCTCAACAAACTTCCCTGTACACTCATAAACAAGGAAGCTTTTAACCTCTGACACATTCTTTGGTGGTTTCCAATTTACCACAACTTCTATTTCTGGGGATACACACTCACCCCCTCAACTGAGATCACATGACCTAGGAATGCCACCCTGTCAAGCCAAAACTGGCACTTGCTCAACTTAGCATACAACCGCGCTCCTTGTGGTCTCTGCAACACAACTCTCGTGTGCTCAATGTTCCTCCGGGCTACCCGAATACACTAGATATCATCGAGCAAAGAATATGACAAACCTATCCAAATACTACTGAATACCCTGGCTCATCAAATCCATAAACGCCATGAGCATTAGTTAAGACAAACTAGCATCACTAGAAACTCATAATGCTCGGGGAAGGTGGTCCCAAATGCTACCAGACATCACTTCCCGCACCCTCAACTCGATGATACACCCGACCTCAAGTCTATCTCTGAGTATGCTCGAGACCCGGAGTTGATCGAATAACTCATCGCATCCTAGGAGGATACCGATCGCGATGGTAACTCTATTCACCGTCGTAATCTATACACAACCACAAACTCCCATCTTTCTTTTCACTAAAAGAACCTGAGTTCTCTACTGGGATATGTACAATGAATGAACCTTACTCAATAATCCTTCCAACTCGGGAGCCTTAAGCTCTTCAACTTGGCCAGAGCCATCCTATAAGGAGGAATGGAAATGGGCTCACAAATTCCTCGGATCAAATCAATGGTGAATCCACTTCTATCTAGAGGTAATCCTGTACAATATCATATTGGAATACATCCGAACTCTAACAACCTGAATCCCATCCACTAGAGTCCCTCCTTCCCCGTCTCCACCATAGCTGATAACCATGACAACCCTTACGCAAAGATCCTCATACGCATGGCGGATCATACTGAAGATAACTCTCTGTGTATTCCCCTTAACTTTACCTCCAATTTCCCTGGCCTATGCAACTTTACTTCCTTTATGGGTCAATCTAATGTGGCTCTATGGCGAGATAGCCAATCCATGCCAAGAACCACATCGTATCCCCATATCTAGTGGCCAAGATCCGCCGACCCCTTCCCAACTCGAACTCTACTATCTTCTCGACTAATTGGCCCGAGACCAACTGGATCTCATACAGGAAGGGAAACTCTCATACGACCCTCTAATGGCTAGGTCTCTATCTGGAAGAGATCTAAGAAAGGCCTAGATGCAAATGAATGCGTGGCTCCTAGGTCCACTAATGTATATGCATCATGATCAAGGATAGAAATAATACTAGTAACCACATTTGGAGCTGCATTTGCATCCTAATGAAGTCACAAAGATAAACCTGACTAAGTATCGGTCTCTGCCGCATCCCTGTGGCATTACTCGCTTTCTACCACGGCCGCCTATCCAAGGCTGAACTGGCCCCTCCGTCAGAAACTCCCCGCTCGAAGACCTCTCGAGTGCTCATCTCGTACGTGATAGCTTAGCCGGGCATCGATGTCTCACACCAAACAATCGGTGACACCTTAATAAAATGGCCTTCCTGGCCACAGTGGAAACACCCTTTACTATATCTCCTACACTTCTAATGGTGTCACCTCCGACATATGATGCACCCGGGAGGAATGCTCTCGTGTCACTCCCGCAACCGAGGGCCCACGATCCCTCGACTGTGAGGCAAATCCTCGACCCGCACCTCGTCTCAGAACTCCTTCCCTTTGCTTCTTTTCGCCGGATCGACCAAAGCTTTAATGAGAAGGCCCGTGCACTCCTCTTACTTTCCCGCCTACTTTGATACGCCGTAGTACTTTTCAACCTCGAGCGACCTCAACCAAATCCCCAAACTCCATTCTGGTGTCCGCAGACAAATGAACTCGAACCGAAGGTCAGCATCCCGCTAAAATCGCTTGCACTTCAGACTACCGCCCGAATATATGGAACCAACTGATTAGCCTCGAGAACCTCTTCTCATACTCGACATCGACATGTTCTTTCGTTTAATCAAGAACTCCTCAATCTTCGAACTTTAGACTCGAGGAAAGAATCTCACAAGAAACTCTTGTTGAAACCGGGTCCCATGATATACCATCAAGAAGCCTCCTATCCATAGCATCCCCACCAATCCTAAATTTCGCCCCTCCATCAAAACTAAAACAAGACTCTCTCGATCATCCGTGTGCCCCATAACTCCGTGAACCTCGTTTACTCATTCAACTATAACCAGTTACCTCCTGACGCTCACTATCAAGCCATATGGCTTGGCGCCCAACTTCTGTGCTCTCTCTATCGACCTCCCAAGTTCTTCAAGAACCTCCCAGTGGCTGAGGCCACGACCGCCGATGAGCCACTATGGCCACTATCCGAAAGCATAATCCGCGCCACCCGGGCTGGCCGCCGGTGAACACCTGCACTTCAGCTCCCGTGGCCCAAATGGTCAAGCCCGACCCGGGCCGCTGAGGTTATCCATGGAGGCTGTGAGGTGGAACCAACTACGCAGCTTCATCTCTCTCGTGCACTCGCAGGACGCCGGAAGCCTCTCTCGAATGACTCTCCTAGGGACGACTCCTGGGCCTCGCCAACATAGTGCTGTACTGCAAAAATCCAATTGTTTAATACTTTGAAACACCTCATATGTATGTACTTTGAGTTTGAAAATGCATTGTTGCTAGTAGTGTAAAATAATGTATACGAAAACTACGATGTTTAATAACACAGGTTTCCTAAGACCCTGCTCTGATACCAACTTGTGTTGGTATCATATCCCCTCAAGCCTTAGGTTATCGTATACCTATGCTCTGATACCAACTTGTCACACCCCCACCCCCTACTAGCTAAGCAGTGCAGCTCTACCCACCCCACACTGTGTTGCTTGGTCGAAACCCGTATAAAAATTTTCTTTTTCTAAATTTATGATTTTGAGAAATTCTGCTGGAAGATAATGTGTACTTACACAAGACATATCCCAAAACCTCAGATATCGCTTACACTTTCAAAATATGGCAACCAACACACTTATCCAAAGAGCCTCACGCTTATCACATTTTCAATAAAAACAAAACTATGTACATACATATACCAACTGCATAAATTCAAAGTATTTCCTTACACAAGTTATTTAAAAACAACATTATACTAGAAGTCGATAATCCCACATATGTCCTAAATAGCCCAAATGCGGTCTGCACTTTAAAAAATAGTTTTTAAACAGAAAATAATGAGCTAAACGAGCTCAAAGTGGAGTGAATGATTTATAAAAATGCTTACTTTTTCCTCGAAAATATCTCAAAACTGTGAAAACTATATTTTACAAGACATTTTCCCGTAAACCTCGCTGCTTTTCTATAAAAGTTTCTAAAACTTTTCGAATCGCTTGCTTGCTTTGCTTTAAAAGGGAAGTTTATAAAACTTTCATACTATGCTTGCTTCGCTTGCTTTAAAAGTTTCTAAAATTTTCAAAACTACTATTGTTTTTGTCGTAAAAGTTTCTAAAACTTTCATAAAATGCTTGTTTGCTTGCTTTAAAAGTTTCTAAAATTTTCATAAAGCGGGAACTGAGCTTAATAGCTTGCTTTAAAGTTTCTAAAAACTTTTCTTAAAATCTTGTTTATACGGTGGTTGATTTTAAAGCGTATTGTAAAATGTATAAATCATGATCAACCACTAGAGGCCTTTCTTACTTCTTTGTACCTAGTAAACAGGCACAGGCTAACCGTGCGGTGGAAGGACCTATAGGTCCACATCACCTAGGTGGAAGGGCGCCCAGCGCATCATCTTTTGTTAAATATGGTGGAAAGACCCAGGTCTACGTCACCATAAATCTAGCTAATGGTAACCATATCTTTGCGAATGCGTCTGTGAGTGCCATTTTAAATTCCATGATGCATAGGCAAGGATTTGCCGGCCAGAGCGATCTAAATGCATGAAATGATGTCCTAACACCACCGTGCGTATGAAATACCTCTGACCGGTATGCTAGCTCAAAACTAGGGATTTCTTAAGGGTTGTTTTATAAAACACACTTTTTGCTTGCTTGCTCTTTGAAATATGGTTTTACAAATCAAAACTATTGCTTGCTTTCTTAATCACATTGCTTGCTTTCTAAATCACATTGCTTGCTTGCTTTTCAAATATGGTTTACAATCAAAACCATTGCTTGCTTGAAATATGGTTTAATACTTTAAAACCATAACATGCCGATTATTTCATCCAGCCTGACAAGAGAATTTGCACCCTTTTGGTACTATAATTAAATTTCGGGGAAAATATGTGGGCCTCAAGTACCCCATTCATAGGCATATGGCTAGGTCCTAGACTCAAAAGGGACTTTCCATAGAGTCTAAAAACACCAACATTCGAAAATTATGTTCGGGTATGCGAATAAAATCCTAAAATTTCAACCGAGCGTAAGCAGTCCAGAAATTCGGCTGGTGTCAGAAAATGACTCCCAAAATTCCTAAAAATTCTAAACTCAATCAAAAAAATTTTTGGGACTGAAATTCCTGACCTCTAGAAAATTTCAAGCTATTACACATAGCCTTTAGGCTCAAAATAACCTGAAGTAGGAAATTTCCCTCTTTATCTTGAAGTTTGACCAAGGCTTTAAGATATTGAGTACACCTCGTGTAACTCGTCGCGTAGTCAACTTTACTATACAACTCCAATAAATCCTACAATCTGATTTCCATAAACGAAAAGAAGAAAAAAATAAAAAAATCTCGTCATTCTCTCTCCATGCACTTTGTCCGTCCATCTGCTAGCTTTCCTTTTTTATTTTTATCCTTTTTTTTTCTTTCTTTTTTTGTTTTATTTTTGTTTTATTTTTTTTTCTACTTATCCACCCGCACATGTTTGCTCCATCCTCTTTTCATTTTTTTAATTATTATTATTATTATAATTTGGATACATAGATTATATTACCTCATTCGGATCGGGTTTACATACAGAAAATTTTTATTTCTTTTCAGTTCAATTATTTTAAATGAACTTTAACTCAAGCCATTTTAGACTTACGATTTTCGTAAAAATCTAGTCATAGAAGAATCAACGCGACACTATCACGAATTAAGTGAAATATTCCGACTATCTCGATTATGAAACTTTTTGGTCACTAGATTTCCTGAAACCTGGTGCTACTTGATCCCAGTTTAGGTCATCAGAGATCTAGAGAATTTCTAGGCTTCCACCCGAACCATTATGGCAATTCATTATTATTATTATCTTTTGAAATTCCATAATTGTACTTCCACCCTCCACTTTCATGGTACCAAAAGTGACATAATGCTTTGAAAACTTTATAATTTCATCCTTAAAAGCAACTTTCAAAAGAAATACTACCATGGCACTCAAATAATTAAGGAAGCCTTGAGTACATATGCGACCTGCGGTTACAACATGCGATTACCCTCTTGGGACAGAGCGTTACATCTCATGCATAAGGTATTTCAACCCTACTTGGATCGGTTTGTTGTGGTCTTTGTTGACGACATCTTGATCTACTCCCAGTCTAAGAAGGAGCATAAGGATCACTTTAGGATTGTTCTCTAGGCCCTCAAGGAACATCAGTTGTATGCCAAGTTCAGTAAGTGCGAGTTTTGGCTTATTGAGGTGAAATTCTTGGAACACGTCAAGTCGGTTTCAGGTGTGTCATTAGACCTTGAGAAGGTGGAGGTTGTTATGAGTTGGGAGAGGTCGAAATCAGTCTTCGATGATACGTAGTTTCTTGGGACTAGCGGGGTATTACAGGAGGTTCATTTAGGATTTCTTCCGGCTAGCAGCACCTATGACTAGATTGATCCGGAAGGGGATCAAGTTTGAGTGGAATGACTTGTGTGAGAAGGCATTCCAGGAATTGAAAATGAGGCTTACTTCAACTCGTCGATAGTCCCGAATGAGACCGGAGAGGTACAAGGTGTCTTTGTGATGCCTCTCTGAGGACTAAGCAGGATGTGCTTTGATCTGCGATCAGGAGGTTGTAGATATGGTTCAGACATTTATTGAATCGAGCAAATTACCCTACACATGACACAGGTTAGCGGCCATTGTCTTTACCTTAAAAGATTTAGCTTCACTACTTGTATAGTGAAGCAGGTTTGAAGTATTTTCAGATCACAAGAGTCTAAAGTATATTTTCACACAACGGGACCTCAAATTGAAGTAGCCTTGGTGGATGGAGTATCACGGAGGATTATGACTTCACTTTGCATTACCATCACGGAAGGCGATATGGTAAGCTAATGCGTTAGAGTCGGAAGTCGCAGAGATGCGGCTAGTGTAGCTTCCCGAGAATAGCAGATGCTCGAGACTGTGGGATAGTTTAGGCTGCAGTACAATGATCAAGCTCAGGGAGCATTAGGGAATTTGGTGGCTACGCCATCCCTACTGATAGTGTGATTGAGTCCTAGGGGCAAGACGCAGAGATATCGTCCATCAATCAGGTACGGGTGACAAAGGCTGGGCCATCCACGCAGATGGTAGTCTTTGGTATAGGGGATGGAGTGCGTGGTTTCCTCGATTCTTGGAATTTGAGAGAGAGATCCTGAGGAGTTCCACTTTGCTCTCATTTCTTTTGTGCATCAGTAGCACGGCTTGATGTATCGTGATCTTCGTCGCGATGTGCTAGAGTAGAATGAGCGACATGTTGGAGATTTTTTGTTCTGATGTCTCACATGTCAGCGGTGAAAGTTTGAGCCAGCGGGGAGGACTATACAGCGGAGGTGGGCCAGTGGAAGTGGGAGCATGTCACGATGGACTTGGTGACCCACTTACCACGGACACTGCGGAGGCACGATGAGGTGTGGGTGATAGTGGACCAGCTCACTAAGTCGACACATTTTCTAGCAGTGAGGATGACCTTCACCTGGAGGAATTCTGCAAGGTGTATATTCGAGAGATTGTCTAGCTTCATGGAGTAGTGTCCCATAGTATCGGAGAGGGATGTCAGGTTTACGGTACACTTTTGGAAGAGTTTCCAAAAGACTATGGGGACACAGTTGACGATGGGCACTGCATTTCATCCGCAGACAGATGGTCAATCAGAGAGGACCATACAAGTTTTAGAGGACATGCTTCGAGCATACGTCCTGGATCTTAAGGGTAGCTGGGATGAGCATTTACCCTTAGTGGAATTTGCCTACAACAATAATTATCAGGCGAGTATACAAATGGCACCCTATGAGGCTTTATAAGGGAGGCCATGTCGATCCCAATTTGTTGGACCCAGTGGGAGGGATTCTATCCTTTAGTCGGATCGATTAGGAACACTTTTGAAGGTAGATTTGATACGAGGCGTCTTCTCGCGACTGTTTGGCCTGAAACAAACAGTCGCCTCTAGAGTTTGAGGTGGGTGATCACGTCTTCTTAAAGGTGATGCCTAAGAGAGGAGTGATCTTATTCGGCAAGCAAGAGAAGCTGGCGTCGAGGCATATTGGGCCCTTCAAGATACTCAAGAGGGTGGGCATAATTGCATATCAGTTGGCACTACCACCGAGTTTATCAGGTGTCCATGAGGTGTTCCACATCTCCATGCTCTGAAAGTATACTCCAGATCCATCTCATGTAGTGGATTAGGGAGAGATTACTATTGATACTGATGGGACCTTCGAGGAGGGACCAATGCGTATCTTAGCCGGGATCAGGTTTTGCGACGCAAGACCGTGAAGCTAGTGAAAGTGTTGTGGCAACACCGAGGAGTGGAGGAGGCAACGTGGGACCGCGAGAACACAATGCGAGCCACCTATCCTTTCTTATTTAAGGATGAAGGTGCGTTTTCAAATATTGACAGTCTAATATTGGAACTAGAATAACAATTGCATATGCATGTGTTTGTGTATCTGGTATGTGTGAATTTCGGGGATGAAATTCTATTAAGGGAGGAAGAATGTAAAGCCCGAAAATTCAATTTTTCACAAAACATGAGTAAAGCAGTAATTTGGTTGGAAGCTGAAATTTTCCTGGAGTCTCGGATAACAAAATGGACTTCACTATTGAATTCGTCTTGAGAAATCTAGTTACCCAGTCGAATTTTATCGAATTATGAGACAGTTGGAATTTCATGTTTTTCGAGGTGGCGGGTGTCGGGTGACACATGGCATGATCCTGTGGATGCCACTTGGCACCTTAGGGGAGTGACACATAGCATGATAGCGATGTGGTGCACTTGTGTGAATGGCTCACATTGAGCCAAGTGGCAAGTGGAGGAATTAATGGAAAAGCAAAACAAGAAAAGAAAAGAAATTAAGAAAATTGTGGGGATGACATGTGGCAAAGGTGGAAAGTGGTGGGAAGTTTCCCCCACTTTGATCAATTTGGGTATGAGAATGAAAAAGGAAAGGAGGAAAAGGAAAGACAGAAAAAGATGAGAAGAAAACGGATAAAGAGAGGAAGAAAAGAAAAGGGAGATTTTTCGACGTTCAAGCTATCCCGATCCTAGGTCGAGTTAAAGTTGGTCCACGCGAAATACGCATAGTACCAAAATGGGGTTCGATAAACTCCAAGAGGTAGGGGATTTTCCTACTTTGATTATTTCTAGCCTAACAGTCATTTAATGGCATAGCTTTTCTTTGGGGCCATGATTGGCCGTGTGATTTAGTCCTAAGATTTTGGGACTGAATATTGGAAATTTTTGGGACTGGTTCCGGACAGTCCTGGATTGTGTTGAGGTTTGGTTTTGATCACAGGAATTGATGTCTTTGGGTTTTGTTGTGTGTTTTGGTATCACGGTGATTAGGTGACGAATGGAACCAAAAATGGTTCATAGCCCTGAAGGGACCAACAGGTGCCCTGTTTTTATGAGTCCGAGATTGGGGCCATTTTGTGTGTTGTTACTTGATTGAATAACATGATGTGTGTAAAAAGATCATGTTGATATATTCTCTTTAGATGGATGTGAATTATATGTAGAAAATATAATTATACATGTTTTGGTAATGTTGCATGTAGCTCTCATTATGCATGTAACAGGATACAACTGAAATGGAATTTCTGTATTTCCATATGCACGGGGACATTGCATCAAGTCGAGTGTGTGTGCATGGTAACGGTTATTCACCATTCTTAGTGAATGTGTAGTGAGCTCGGAAATGGGACAACGTCCAAAACAGAGACTCACGGTTGCATTACAGGAAAACAATAATAATAATAAATCTCGTGTGTTTGGACAAAGCAAGATGGGGTAGATCCCCCCCAATGGTGAAAGACCCAAATTTTATTCTTGGTTAGACATATGTATCCAGCGATGAAAGTTCGCGAAAGTGTTGGAAAGGTGCATGGCATCTTATGGTGTAAACCTGAAAAATCTGTGGCCCACAAATGTATGACACACGGGATTTGGTAAATTCAAATGAATATTGGAGGGTTGTTCAATGGGTTAAATCATTAGGTGAAACACCAATGACTGTTTTCACACTTGGCATTGCAAGTGTGAGGGAGTTGGTCAGGACTCGAGTTATGGGTATGAGGAGTCTCATCTCATGCATGACATGACATATTCCATATTGGATTGCATTTTCAGAATGGAATGTGGTATGATGTATGTTTGCCATTGCATGTGCATTTTAGGTGGGGAGTAGCCCTTATGGAATTTTCTCTTTTGGTACCCAGTGCGGAGGTACCACGAGGAGCAAACAAAGTCCAAAGAGATTAATTGTGAAAAAGGCCAGTCTGTGGCCTATTCATGTGTTTTGTAAATTCTAGATTGAATATCCAGTTTTGTTGATGTAAATAGTAAGTTTTGTAGTAAAACTTAGTTTGGACTTATTCTGTAAGTAATAAGTTTTTCCCTTATTTTAAGCGACTTGAAAATTGAGTACAAAAGTGGTGGTAAATTCTTGCATTTGGGAGAATTTGTCTTTGGAAAAAAAGAGATTGGGATCTTGCCATTTTCGGCTATGGGTCGAGGCAGATTCTGGTGGCGATAGGAACGTGCTGAGCACGTAATAGCGACAAGAATTCTGTGTCTTTACGATTCTTAGGTTAGGCGCGCAGCGACATTGTCTTGGCGTGCACACAGCTACGACCTGGCGCCGCGCAAACATGTATCTTGGCAGCGTTTGACAAGGTCTTGTAGCGATAGAAGAGCTCTTTATGACGAGAGAATCCTCTGCCATGATAGAAAATTTTAGAACATAGAATTTCCATATTTGGTGTTTATAGGTGTAATCGCGCTGACAAGAGGCCAAGCCCACGTGCGGTGGGCAGGCGGGCGCACAAGACAAGATGCGGGAGCGGGGCGGCGGCGCGCCAGGCTCCACGGCGAGCGGCACCTGGCGCGGCATGTACGACCATTTGCGTGAGAAGCGACCAAGAGATGTGGCGGCGACAAGCGGCGCCACACATGAAACGGGAGCGGCGTGGGCGGCAATGCCTTGGGCGCGCCTGGCGAGGAGGATCTAGACGTCTTGTGTTGCATGCTGTGATAGGAGTCTGTCTGACCGAGACATCTATCAGCAACATAATTGTCCCTGCTCTTCAGGAAAATAAAAAAAAATTTAAGAAATAATAATAATTAAAAAAGTTTGGCCCTAAATTTGAAGTCTAAGTGATTCCCATCATCACAAACATTTGAAAAAAAAAATAACAAACATCATTAGTGTTTCCCATCATCACAAAATTATAAGTTTAAGAAAAAAACAACACTTATGGATCTGCATCAAATTCTAAATGAAGAAAATCATCATCAATATCATTCTTCCTATCATCAATAGAGTTTTTCTATTTTTTAATTATATGTCATATTGTTTCCTATTTTTTACATAATTTTTTTCAAAAAAATTACCTATTTTTTACATAATTTTTCAGAATTTGTTTTCTATTTTTTCATTATTTTTTAGAATTTTTCCTATTTTATACATAAATTTAAAAAAATATTCACCTATTTTTTACATAATTTTTCAGAAGGTATTTTCTTTTTATTTTCATTATTGTAAGAATTTTTCCTATTTTGGGTACATATTTTTCAAATATTTTACCTATTTTTACATAAGCTTTCAGATTTTGTTTTCTATTTTTTCATTGTTTTTCAATTTTTTCCTATTTTTAGCATAATTGTTCAAAAAATTTACCTATTTTTTACATTATTTTTTGGAAGTCTTTGTCTAGTATTTTCATTATTTTTTTAGAATGACAGTTTTGTCATTAAAATGACCGATTTTTAAGCTTCTATGTAAGCTTTTTTTATAAGTTTCTCCATAAATTTTATTGAAATAAGCTAAATTGTGGGTTTATAAAATATAAGTTATTTCTCATAATTCTTCAAAACACTTTATATGTTATTTCACACATTTATTTAAAAATGCTTAGCTGTAAGATAAGTTCAAATAAGTTATAGATAAGTTCTTCCAAATGCACCCTATATATATGAAGGTCAATCTAAGGTGGCTGTCTAGATTTGTATGCTTACTGTAGAAGAAAAATCCTAAAGCCGTTTTATTTTCAGTTTCTTAACACCTAGGTGACGTTTATTTTCTTACTTAATGTTAAACATAATTTTTTTTTAATAGGGCTTAATACGATTAAGTAATTAGTCCTTCGTTTTTTTATAAAAAATCAATATTTAAATTTTTAGCATACTGAAACAACTACTTATAGGTATCAAACCAATAGTGATTAATACAAGCTAAATCTTCTCATCGAAAATTGGGCCATAGAAAGAACTTTAATTTTTTTTATTTTAATTGATCGATTTTTATCTCTATCATGATGATTGTTTCATCCAAAAAATTTTTTACAGCTTTTCCCATTGCAAAATATTGGATTTTTAGCTACACCACTCCTAGTCCTCAGAATTGAAACAAATTATAATTCTAAATAAATTTAGAAAAAATACATTTTAAATAAAAATATATATGTTTTTATTTTTTATTATAATGTTGTTAAACGGATCATTTAGCTCAATTCATCATATAAAAGAAATGATTTTTTAATTATATTATAATTTTCATTACTTAAAGAATAAAAATTGGAAAAAGTGTTCATTACTTAAAGGATAAAAATAGAAAAAAAAAAGAAAAAAGAAAAAAAAGAAACAGTGGTCAAAATGAGCAAGCAAGAGAAGAAGTAGACAAAGCGCTTACCGATTAAAAGAAAAATAGTAGAAAAAAAATGAGGAATAATGGTCAACCTGACTACGCAAAGAAGAGAGGACAAAGCGCTCACCGTTCATAGCAGAGAAGTAGGAAACAAGAGGAGGCAATAAAAGTAGGCATTATTTTAGTTAATTCTTTCCATTATGTGAGTTTTAAACTAAAATGTTAGTAGTTCATAAGCCTAGCTCTTTTAGTAGAACTTTTAAAGTTTAAAAAGACAGGACATTAAATAAAGGGAGGAGTTTCATGTTCGAGTTCAGTAAGACAATTTACTACATTATAACAAAGTCATTTGTTGTCACCAAAAAAAAATAAAAATTAAAAACTAAAATGTAAGTATTAAAAATAATAGAAATTATTTGTCTAAATTTTGAGTGATTTTTTTTTTTTTTTTACATCAATTTACTTGGGATTGCAATATAATGGTATTCTATTTTCATTGGGATTCAAACCAGATTTTCTCTGTGCCCCTTCTAATTCTTATCCAGTCTCATGGCTTTTGAATGATTTTATTTAAAATAATTGTTTGTATTATAGGTATAATTATTTAAGTTGGACGACTTAGATAATAATATTATATTGTATTCATTAAGCGTCCATTATTATAAGGAATGAAAAATAAAAAATTAAGAAACAAAAATAAAATTATTTTGTATGAAATGGAAATAAGAGTGGAAAGATTTCCCATATAATATAAATGAAAAATAAAAAATAAAATATGAAAGGACTTCAGAGATAGTGAATTGAAAAGATAGTGACATTTGTAGAGCGCCTAGATGGCTACAGCCATCAAAAGAGGTTTTCCTTTGGTCATTAGTATAAAAGGGGATCCTTTTATGGTTTTGGGGAATTCTTTTGGGGATAGATTAGGGTTTTAAGGGAAGAGCATGTATCTAGGGGAGCCATCTTTCATTTTTCTTAGAGAAGGGGAATCATTCTTGGGGAAGGAAACCATTCTTGGGGAGCAGCAGTCGATTTTTCTAGGGAGCAAAGCATATTTTTTGGAGAATTTCTTGGAAAGATCTTTCCCTCGATCCAGATCCTAATTCTTGATGCTTTTTTTTTTTTTTTATGAGTATACAATTTTTATTACCTAGACAATAATACTTTTATTTTTACGGGTTGACTCGTTGTTGCCTGATTTGTTTATGTTAGTTGTTGGCAAGGTAAGTCTCAGACCATATTGAATCACACACTATCATTATTATTATTATTATTTTCTCATCTTGCATGTATGGTTCGAATATCAATTTTTGCTTTGAAAATATAAAAAAATAATACTTTATGGGTATTGTAGAGATACATGCTTTGGGGGATTATTTTATTAATTCATTGGGGATTGTGAGCCATTAGCACATTTGGGAATTCGTGAAAAATGAATGATATAGGGGAGGTTGGTGAGGATGGTTGGAGACATTTAAGCCTTTCCTTTTCACTTTTTTTAATTCTTCTTTATTCTCTATTAACTCACATAGTCATGTAAGCATTAAAGTTTCAAGACTTTATTTCTCGTGTTTTTTTTTCAAGCATCGAAGTTTGGGTTTTGATTATCAAATATTTGAGGTTTTAGTTCTAGGTATGATGGCAGTGTTAGATTTGGCGTAAAAATGGTGGCTATTTCGATTCTGGAGATGGGTTTCATGATTCTAGGGATAGGTATTAATTCGGGAAATGGGTTCCATTTTAAATTTGTTTTATGTCTAGTATTTCATGGTATATTAAATTAATTCTTATTCATGTTTGTGTAAACTTTAATTTTATGACTAATTTATCTTTGGTGGTTATTGCCTATAACCTATTATTCCCTGTTTTATTTTATTATTATTGCTTTATGCTTTCTGATTTTCATGTATCTATTTATTGTAATTTAATTTCCATAATTTCCATGCAATTATTTTCTATCTTTATTGCTTTTAGATTTCATGTATTTATTCAGTGTAATTTATTGTTTGTTCTGATAGTTTATATTACCGTTTATTGTATTAATTCTATGTAATTTCCTACAATCAATCTCTCTAATTAACTAATGTTTAGGAGCCCTCAGAACTGCATGTTATGTCTTAATTTTAATGTAACTATTTTCTTGGTATCATTATGCATGATCTCAATTTTGGGTATGTAATTATTTTAATGTAACCAATAGTTTATTTACAAAGTTGGTTATCAAGTTATCTAAAATTGAGGTATTGAAGATAAGGCTCATTAGGTCTTTTGATCAACCCATTATGACTTAATCAAGAAAACCCTATCATTTCTCTAGACTTAACACATTAGGTCATTTGAACAACTTATTAAGACTTACTCAAGAAAACTCTACCATCTCTCTAGACCCAATACATTACGTTATTTGACCAACTTATTAAGACTTAATCAAGAAAGTCTTACCGTCTCTTTAGACCCAACCCATTAGAACCTTTGACCAAACTAATTAGGACTTAGTCAAGAAAACCCTATCATCTCTATAGGCCCAACCCATTAGGACCTTCGACTCAACCTATTAAACCCATTAGGTCCTTCAACAAAGCCCTTTGACCAGCTCTTTAGCTCATCAAACTCTCACCCTTAACTTATTCAAATTTTCAATTTCAAAATTTTAAACATTCCCTAATTCAAAAATCCAAGCTCCCTAATTTCAAATTTCAATTTTTCAAGTTCGTATTTTCAAAATTACATATTCCCAATTTCAAAATTAAAGCGCACTAATTTCAAAATTTAAGTCCGTCAATTTAAAATTTCAATTTTCCAAGTTTTCAATTTAAAAAAATCAAGTGCCATAATTTCAAATTCAACTCCCTCAATTTATAATTTCAATTTTCCAAGTTTTCAATTTAAAAAAATCAAGTGCCCTAATTTCAAATTCAACTCCCTCAATTTTTAATTTCAAATTTTCATGTTTCTAATTTCAAAATTACCAATTCCCAAATTCAAAGTTCAAGTGTCATAATTTCAAAATTCAAAGTCCCCGAATTTCCAATTTCAAATTTTCAATTTTCCGATTTCAAATTTTCAATTCCTCAATTTCAAAATTCAAGTGTCATAATTTCAAAATTCAAGTCTCCCAATTTCTAATTTCAAAATTTTAAATACCAAATTTCCAATTTCCAAATTTCAAATTTATAAAATTCAATTTCTTAATTTCAAAATCCAATTTCCAAGATCCCAATTCAAAATTCTCAAACTTTAAATTCATTTCAATATTCTCAATTTTCAAACTTCTAATTTTCAAATTTTCAAATTTTAATCAATTTTCAAACATTCCAAACACATGATTAATTATACAGCTCCTATAAGATGGAATCTTGCGGAGGTAATTTATGTAACAAATAAATGGGCTTGGGTGGGGCCAAATATTTCATGTATCATTTGAATAAATAATTTGACTTCTAATCTATAACCAATTTTCAATTAAATGTGATTTTTTTTCTTTAATATTGCACTAACATTATTTCCTAATTGATAGCGCTTTCAATCTGCTTCCCAAGAACATATTTTTTCTCATCTGACTTTGGCTATATATATATATATATATATATATATATATATATATATATATATATATATATATATATATATATTTGGTGTGTTGTTTATTGTTATTACTTATTTTTGGTATCCATTGATCGATTAGTCGAAAGCCTTATTTTCCTTATTTTGTTTAGTAGACCGAATTTGTAATTAGCTACGCTTCATCAGATTCTCCCGATAAGTAACCTAACCCCGGACCTAGACTCGGTTTTTTCCAGATTTGCCTTTATCTTACCAGGAGTCACATTTTGGGTTTTTCTTTCTTATTTTGTTTTCCATTTAAAAATAAATAAATTAAGTGGCAACTCCAAACCGTTTTTAAAATGGTTTTCCAAAAAATAAAAATGAGTCTTGCCTTTATAGTGGGATCACATAATATCAAAAAATGTGGGGTCCACAAAATGGTGACTTCGTTGGGGACAATGAGGGTCAAGCTTGAAAACAATTTGAGGAAAATATGGTGTTTGATTGGTTGATTGATAGATACCTCTTTATGCACTTTTGTGTACTTGATTGTTGGTAGCACATTAAAGTTTTGACTAGCTGATTGTATTTTCCATATGTTTGATTGTTTTATCATTAGTATTGGTTGGTTGACTTCATTAGTTGATTCTTCTATTCATCTTGTTATGTCACTTGTTTCTCATGGTTTGTTATATATTCACTTTGTTCATCTTATACTTTTGCTTAGATCATGTGTGTGGATTCGTCAGACACTAGCGCTTTCTGCATGGCCATTCTAGCGACTACCCTCTCTTACTGACGCATGTCAGACAAGCCTATGCACACATGTATCCCCTTAGCTCTAAATTCTTAGTCTCAATCTATCTATCTTTCTTAATTATGTGTTTGATTAGAGACTTGTTGCTCCTTGTTTGCTCTTCGACCAAGCTAATGACTAGGAGTAAGGTCTAGTAATGGGCTATATCCATGTTTAGGAGCATTTTAGAGGTGGTCGACTAACTGATGCTGAGGAGTTCGATCTTTGAAGACTTGTATAGCCCAGAGCTAGGTTTTAGGATACTTTGTGTGATCAGTGTGCCTTCTCTGTTTTAGTTTCGTTTAGGTTTTTTTAGATGCACCCACACGTTTACTGTACACTTAGTTTATCCTTGAGTAGTGAAAGCCTTTACCATAGGCAGCCCTCTAGGATGTCGAGGAACTGCATGTGTGGAGGGGATGACCATCTTACATGGAAGCACCTTGTCTCTTCAGATACGTGTAGAAGGTTGTGTACCATTGGAGGGTACGATCGCTCCTACTAGGAACCCCTTTGACCCCAATTCTTATCTTTTAGAGCCACCATCGAATTCTGCCGAGTTTAGATCCTATCGACAGATCTCATCCTACAATGGGTGCATTGATAGGTGTTTATGTGGTTGTGTTTTCTTGTGATGTGCAATAAAGAATGCAAATGGCCTAATCGCAAGATACCGCCTAAGTAAGAATATAGCGCACTAAGGTACCGACATTGGATCAACAGGAAAACCTTAATCGTAGTATATACCAAAATTACAATACTTTATTATTCAAACTAGCAATCGATGGCTAAGTGGAACTAAAAGCTTTAGACAACTATTACTAATGTACTGTGTGCTTAGGATGTAAGAACAAAAGTTGCAAAGAGTTTAGGTGCTGGTGTTGCTGACAATCCTACTATGTAATGCCCGATCTCCATTCCATAATCTAATATAGTGCCTCCAAGGTGGCTCTTATCTAATGTAATTAAAGCCTTCTCAAAGGTCATTTAACCTCCCTTTATCACTAGGTTCTTGCTCCTTGGCTTGACCCTGACATTAAGGTGCATAGAGTGCAAAGAACTCCTAAGCCTCCTAATCATTGATAATCGCCTGTACCAAGTTTATTGGTTAACCCACCTATGTCTAATTCTTCATTCACTTCTCATATCTTAAAGAACCACTCACATGAAGATTGATCATAGAATTAATATGTTGATTTCATCCAAGTATGAGTTAATGGTAAAACAAATATATGAATAATGGAATTATAAAATGCTAACACTTTAACATAGTATTCATGTCCAAATCTCTACCAACACCCTAAACCACGAAATTAGAACCTCATTATGTTTTGTTCCAATACAAATGAAAAGCAAGACATGATAATGAGAATAGAGAAAACTTCAATGATTAAGGGAATGACGATCTCCCGAGTTCTTCAAGTCTCTCTCTTTAAGATCGGCCTTCAAGTCTTCTTTCCTTTGTTCCAAACTCCAGTTTCTCAAACCTAACTGCGCAAGCGATTTCGAACCCACTAGAGTGATTCTCGTTCCTTTTATAGATTCTCCAAGATATAAGGTTTGTTTAGTCTTTCCTGCAATGTCGCGACGTCACAACGTCGCGACATTAGCTATCTGCGGATGAGCTGATTTATGCTCGATCTTCTCGAGACTCTGAAGGCTCCATTTCGGCATTTTTCGATAATTCTCCTACAAGAAGCCAATAAAACTAAATATTATAAAGTAGCAAAGGCAGGTCATATATATATGTCGATCCGAATCTCACTAAATCCCGGGTTTGTAATGAGTGTTTTTGGGCACTCATCACACCCCCAAACTTAGCTTCTTGCTTGTCCCCAAGCAAGAAACAAACTTTGAACCAAACACAGAAAAAAAAAAAAACATACTAACCTTAACGACACGAGGGTGATGCACCTGTTGCCAAGATGAAGGATCAAATGAACCGAACTCACAAATCTTGTCCTTTGTTTCTAATTTCAGATGATCCTTAAGGTTGTCCAACTTTCGAAAGAATTCAGTCGAATCCAGTTCGATCAAGAAGTGACTCACCTTCTAGGTTTTCTATGGCCTTTCCTAGGAAGTCTATGTGCATTGGATGTATGATCTCTAGCATAAAACTCGGTTCCAGGACCCCAAAACTTGAATTCAACTTGCCTATTTAGGAGAGTCTAACTACGAAAGGATAAGAATGCCATTTTTACATTCTTCTTACCTAATCATGAATAAATTCCTGGTGCGTAAGTTTTTAGTTTAGTGTTCACTGTAGCGGTGATTCGTTGGTGACTCCCCACCAGTTGGTTAAGGGCACCAGGCATTCAGTTCCCCTCGAACTTCACCCCGAACACTCAACCAAACCTAAGGGCCTTAGCTTGTGGGAAACTTCCATTCTCTATCCCATGTAATGGGCAATGAAGTCAATGGCTCCCAGGTAGTTGGCTCAGGGCATTAGGCTTTGAAAAGCCCCTCATAATGTGCCCGGGATTTCGACTAGAAGATCCCACAATTTCTATTCACACTTTCTTTTTATTACTATTATTATTATTATTTTTATAAGGGGATCGATGGCAATCCTTTTTTTCTACGGTGTCCCATCACTTGGGTATTTAGAAAAGCCCAAGGTTCGTTGAACATTAGTGGTGGTCAGAACTGGCGTACCTAGAGATCCTGCGATATGAGTGTGTGGTGAACTACTGCGGGGTGGTTTCTTGAACACCAAGGAGGTGACTCACCATGTCATCCCTACCTATCCAAGCAAGTAATTCCTGAGCATCTAACAACCTAAGGATCCTTTCTTAATACGTGCATTGTGTGTTTCAAAAATTTGGAGAGGTCAAAAAAGATCCTTGATTGGAAATCATGGCATCACTCACACATACTACCTAACACGACCCTAAAACATGAAATTAAACTGAGACAACCTAACACACAAACCTAAACGAAAGCTATGAAAGTACGGACATAAACATAAACCTAAACACATCTAAATGACGAACATAAACATCAATATAAACATATCTAAACAACAAACATAAACATAAACATAAACATAAACATATCTAAACAACGAACATAAACAAAAACCTAAACATATCCAAACATGAAAGTAAATGATGCCAACCCGACCATCACGGCCCCGCCCGAACAAAATGGGCGAAATGTCCTCTGTTGGCGAGAAATAGAAATAAAAAATGGGAACTCCCTTGTCGATCCCAAGGATCAATGCGGTGGCGGTGGTGGCACATGGAAGGCAAGCAGTTGGGCGAGCTGCTATTGGATGACCTATTGGTTGTGAAGGGTTGTGCGCATGTCGTCCAGTAGTGCATCCATGTCCTAGCTCATGGTGACCTGATGCCCCTGGGTCTCATTCCATAACGCATCAAACCTAGAAGTGAGGTCCTGAACCTGGTCCTCGAGGGTAGGAGAAGGACTGGTGACATAGTCACCTAGCTCAAAGGGAGGTGTTGGAGGTGGTGGATGGATGGCCGACCTTACTTGGGGTCTCCTCACCCATGCCAAACAAGGTTTGGTATGCTGTCAATTCCTCCTTTTACTACGATGGCCTTAATGGGATGGATCCAGGTCTCATTATCCTTTAACGACACCCTACGTTCTTACACAGGCCATATATGAGAAAGGGGTGCCCAAGGCCATTTTGGCGTCTCGGTTATAGAGGATGGCGTCCTCTATAACCTGACCGACATCAAACGGGATGTCCTGAATGATGGCGAAATTGAGCAATGCCCGTTTCACCATCACCTCGCAAACGTTCGTCGTCGAAATGAGACAAGAGGTGATAAAATGGTGCCACACCTTAGGTATATAGGCCAAGTGTTTGGCCTTGAAGTGCACGGCGTGCCCCTCATTGTTTAATTTCCACTCACCCTGCCCATTTGTGAAATGACCTAAGGACTTCCTAGTAGTTAGGGTGTTCGTGAAGCCGATCAAAGGCCTCAAGGTTAAAGGCTCAAGGTTGTAATAGCGGTTGATAGACTTCGCACTGAATTCTACCAACACCCCACGAGACTCAGACCTTCTTAAGCACATGGGCTGCTAGGTTGGAATAAATTCCCTTTTAACCATCGTGTGGTCGGCCTCGGGGTTGGCATGATACACCCACGCCCCCTTCTAGTAATGGTTTTCTGGAAAAAATTGTCTGGATGTTGAAATCCCTTCTCCTTAATGAAGGAGGGATTTGAAGAGATGAGGCCGAACTTCTCGTCCGAACTCTCATTGATAGTTTATACGTGATCGTGAAGCAGAGGGTTCTTATTTGGCCGAACTACTTTAGGCTCATTTTTGCTTTTAATCAACATTGGGCATGGGCTAGGGATCGCTTTTAGATGAACTTAAGGAAGACTCTAATGAGGCTACCACCCCTAGTGGGATTGCACTCTACCAAAAGCCCACAGGAAGCACCCAAAACTCACTCAGGCCAACTAACAAACATGTAGTAGGCACGAAGTGGGATAGGGAGCTTGTTGCAAGACAAATGGGTCTAGAACCCCCAACCAACCCTAGGGGACTTTCTTAGACACAAACCACCAAGAAAAAGGGGAGTGTAGTGGAATCGAGACCTGAACGAAGCCAAAAATCGGACCGTAGGAAGGGTCTCCAAATGATAGTGAACACTGGATTTTTCAGAGCTGGGACGGGCCTAGGGATTTGGAGGTTGCTAAGGATGGCTAGGATGATCTTTGGTAGAGCTTTGGACGGGATTTGGTCGGAATAATTGCAAAAAGTTGAGAGCACATTAGGGTTTTTGAAGTTACGGAGGTGAGATTATGAACGTTTATGTTCATAAAAATAGGGCAACGTCACGACGTTCAGGCCAATGTCGTGACATTCCCGAGAGTTTTATTTGCAATGTCACGACGTTCGAGCCAACGTCGTAATGTTACAGAGAGGCTTGATTTTCAACGTCACGACATTCCAGAGAGGTATTATTTCAACGTCGTGATAGAGAGGTCTATTTTCAACGTCACGACGTTGTAGAGAAGTATATTTTCAATGTCGCAACGTTAGAAACCAACGTCGCGACATGCCTGAGAGGTGTATTTGCAATGTCGCGACATTCCTGAGACCAGCAACCAGGAAATTTTAACAAAAATTTTCTAAGTCTAGAAAACTCCCTGCATTGAGCTCTACTTCTCCCAAAGCTTTCCATGCTATCTCTCTTTCGCCACGGCAACCTCGAAACCTCGAAACCTACAACATAATACATCAAAATTAAAACAAGCAAAATCAAGCCTAGCAAACTTAAAACAAGAAAAACTAATGACCAAAATAATTTAAAGGCTTGGGTTGCCTCCCAAGTAGCGCTTTGTTTACTATCGTTAGCTCCGACCAAATTTGTGTCTCTAATGTACTTAACCCGCACAACCACGGCTCACAAGGGTGGCTGATCCAGCATTGCTTATGTTGGCTTCAAACTTGGTGGACATAAGCTACCAATTGTGCTAGATAAATCTTCACTCGTTACCCATTCTGAATCAACCTCTCGGGATCACGTTAGCTTTCGACACTGTTAGTATGGGAAGACTTGGAGGTGATCCGCAAGCTTGACCTGAACTATCTTGACCTAAGTTTTCCTAGGAACAATTTCAATCTTGAATTGAATAGTAATACTTGTTATCCCGGTTTCAGCTCCTCATTATGCATTAGGTGCTTATCATGCCACACCTTGGTCTTCTCCTTATAGATTCTTGAACTGTCATATGCATTCCTCCTAAGTTCATCTAGCTCATTCAACTGAAGCATCCTCTTTTTCCCAACCATTTTGAAATTCATGTTCAGCATTCTAGTTACCTAGTATGCTTTATGCTCCCAGTGTCTGGGTAGGTGGCGGACTTACTATAGACGATTGTCGAGGACATTCCCAGGGGTTTAGCTATTAGATAGCACATAAGCTATCATCGATTTGTTACTTGATCTTTGCTTGTCACATTAGCATCTTTTCTAGACCCTGTAATCTCCCTATTTGATACCTTAGCTTGCCCATTGCTTTGGGGCTGGTATGCAAGTTTCACCCAATGTTTCACCCTATATTTGGCTAGTAGTGATCACAACAACTTTATTCTGAAATGGGAGCCTTAAGTGTGATCATATTCTAAGTCCACCCCAACCTTGAAAAGATGTTGCTCTTGATGAAATGCAGTACCACTTTGGCATCGCAAGTAATGGTTGGAATGGCTTCCACTCACTTGGACACATAATCCACTACCAAAAGTATGTACTTGTGCCCATAGGACAATGGAAATGGACCCATAAAGTCAATTCCCCAAACATCAAAAAGTTCTACCTCTAGAACATTCGTCAATGGCATTTCATTTCTTCTTCTAATGTTCCTGTTCCTTTGACACCGATCACAAGACTTGGCAAACAAGGCATCTTTGAATATAGAAGGCAAATAAAAACCCGATTGCAGTACCTTGGCCACTGTTCTCTATCCATTGAAATGACCCCTACACTCTAAAAAGTGGCAATGCGTTAGTATCCCACCCACTCACTTTCCAGCACACACCTTCGAATAATCTGATCTACATATTGTTTAAAGAGGATTGGGTCTTCCTAGAAATAGTGCATCACTTCTGCAAAGAATCTTTTCTTTTGTTGATAAGTGAGGTCAGATGGAATAATACCGGCAAACAAATAATTGGCTATGTCGGCAAACCATGGGAATGTTTCATCATGTGACAAAGATAGTATCTGTTCATATGGGAACGTGTCATTAATCTGCAAATGATGTTTCTGCACTGTTTTTGGAGTTTCCAGTCTTGACAAATGATCGGCGACCATATTTTCGAAACCCTTCTTATCTCGAATCTCCACATCAAATTCTTGTAATAGGAGCACCCACCGAATAAGTCTAGGTTTTGCGTCTTTCTTAGTCATCAAGTATTTGATTACGGAATGATCTGTGAACATAATAACTTTGTTTCCTATAAGATAAGGTTTGAATTTGTCAAAGGAAAACACAACAACTAATAATTCTTTCTCTATTGTAGCATAATTGAGTTGCGCATCATTAAACGTTCAGCGATAATAGATAATATAAGACTTTCTTTTCTACGGCTGAACGGCCCCGATTGCAAGTTGCTTGCATAAGCATAAGTTCAAATTGAAGGTTCCAATCTGGAGCGACTACTATAGGGGCTGATGTCAACTTCTTTTTTAGCAACTCAAAAGCATTCATGCATGGCTCATTGAACTCAAACAGAACACCTTGCATCGAAGATTGAAGCCGAGGTTTTGAAACTTTGGAGAAATCTTGGATGGTATCTTTAAAAACGCACAAATTGGCCTGAGAGCTCCATCTTTCACTTCTTGATGTGGGAGGCGGTTTTCTCTATGATCGCCCAATCTTAGCTCGGTCAACCTCAATTCCTCTTTTGGATCGTGATGCCCCATTTTATATACCGCGTAAGTGGCGCTTTTCCCAATTAAAAGCTAAGTGTGGTTCCGTACACCTTTTCGATCTGCAGGCAATCGATTAAGAGCGGTCATCAAATGTGGGCCAATCATTGAGAAATCATCCATGAAGACTTCAATGGATTTTCGACCATGTCTGAAAATATTGTCATCATACATCTTTGAAAGGTTCCTGGGGCGTTACACAGCCCAAATGGCATTCTCCGGAAAGTGAATGTGCCATAAGGGCATGTGAAGGTGGTCTTCTCCTGATCTTCTGGAGTAATGGTGATCTAATTGTATCCCAAGTATCCATCCAAAAAGTAGAAGTACTCATTCCTTGCTAGTCTATCTAACATCCGATCAATAAATGACAGTGGGAAATGGTCCTTTCTGGTCACTTTGTTCGATCTCGATGGTCGATACAAATCCTCCATCCATAACTATTACATTGGGAGCAATTCATTTCTCATTTATTACCACCATGATTCCTCGTTCTTGGGCACCACCCGAACAAGGCTCACCCGTGGCTATCGGAGATGGGTATATCACTCCCACTTATCCCAACCATTTAAATTACTTCCTTTGAACTACCTCTTTCGTTGAAGGATTTAAGCGTCTCTGGGCATCCAACGCCAAACATTTGTCTTCTCTACATTAATATCCACCGTCCATACACATAGATGGCCTGATCCCCTTTACATCAGCTAAGGACCATCCAACTGCTTCTTAAGGATCTTTAACAATTTCTCCTCCTCCGCATTAGAGAAGGAGGATGAGATGATAACTGGTAGTGTAGAGTCCTCCCCAAGATAAGCATATCTCAAATGATTGGGAGTTTCTTCTCTTCCACAATAGGGGGTTTCTCAATAGAGAAGTCGATCGAGTTTGGGCGGCTCCAAAGATTCAAGTACTTTCTTCTATTCGAGCCGAAAGAATCCATCGTTTATACTCTGAGCGTCTGTCTTCCTGAGAGGAGGATCATCATGAGTCGGAGGCTAGTGTCAATGGTTCTAGAATCGTGGCTGAACCTATAGCCTCTAGCATATCCACTCGGAAGCAACTCTCGGTATCATGTGGATGCTTTATAACATTGAAAACATTGAATGTTACTTCCTTTTCTTGAACTTTCAACCTGAGTTCACCCTTTTACACATCAATCATTGCTCTTCCTGTGGCTAAGAATGGTCGTCCAAGGATAATTAGGACCTCTTTATCTTCTTGCATGTCTAGAATGATGAAATCTATAGGAAAGATAAATTTTTCCACTTTGACTAACACATCCTCTATGATACCACACAGATGAGTTAATTGACTGATCACACAACTAAACTGTAGTATTTATCGTCGGATGCACTTCTCCCCAATTTCGGTTTCTTCAAAGATCGAGCCACATATAGATTAATGCTTGCACCTAGATCACTAAGGCTCTTTCAAATCTTTGCGTTCCCGATGACGCTAGGATTGTGAAGCTACTGGATCTTTTAACTTAGGGGGTAACTTCTTTTGCAATATAGTGTACGATGCTTACGACGAGACGTGGTCTCACTGATCTCCCAACTTTCTTTTCTTGGACAAGGCGTCCTTCATGAATTTCATGTATCCCAGCATTTGCTCAAGTGCTTCGCAAATGGGATCTTGATGTGAAACTTTACGAAGATCCATAGACACGCCAAATTGCTTATCCAATCTGTTCTTTCTCAGTCTCTGTGGATACGAGATAATAGGCTTATCATCATACATAGGTTTCTGAGCTTCAACTTTCTCTAGTGTATCTGAGACTTGCTTCTTTACTAACTTATCAACATCTTCAGTGACCTTGGCACTACTTTTCTCACTTCCTGTAGGGTTTTCATCCTCTCCTTGGGCTATTCTTGTTCCATGATCTTACCACTCTGGGATTCTGACCTTGCAGTGCTCCTTTCCTTCTCTTCTTGGGTTGGCCTCAGAAGAACTAGGTAGATTTTCATGTTGCCTCTTGCTCAATAATGAAACCATTTGGCCCATTTGGACCTCCAAATTTCGAAGCTGAGCTACTTGATTGTTCAGTGACGTCCTAGTCTCATTTTCGAACTTATCATGTGACTTCATCATATTCATATGCATATAAGCTAACTGTTCCATTTTCAGATCTAGACTCGACTTCTTCTCTTGAGGTGGTTGGAGAGGTTTGGCTTGCTGCATAGGATACCCGCATTCTGATTTTTCCATGAAAAGTTGGGATGGTTCTTCCACCTCAGATTGCAATTTTGACCATATGGATTGAAGTTCTGGTTTTTGAAGAACCGCCCGTATATTGAGCTTGTTGATAGTCGAATCTCGTGGCGTTCATCATTGGGCACTGAGAGGTGGGATGAGGTCCATGACATTGCTTGCATGTAGGTGGGCTTTCTTCAACTTTATGCACAAATACTTGAGAACCTAATTGTTGAGAAGCTTGTAGTTGCTTGGAGAGTGTAGACACTTGGCTTGAGAGATGGTTGTGAACATGTATAAATCGAGACACCCAGTTGGTTTCTTCGGTCTTTACTCTCTCTCGCGGCCATTCGACAATCATTCAAGGCTATGTTCACAAGATTTGAGTAAACTCACTTTCTTCTTCCTATATTGCTCCTCAGTGAAGCATCAATAAGAGTCCTAGTGGGACGACTCAACCCATTGTAGAAATGATGGACTTGCATCCATTTGGTGAAACTATGGTGAGGGCATTTTCTCAACAAATCTTTGAATCTCTCCCATGCTTTATAGAATGACTCTCTTTCATACTAATAAAATCTACTTATGTCAATTCTTAACTTTGCCCTTTTTGCTGGTGGAAAGAATCTAGCCAGAAATTTTTTCGATAAGTCATCCCATGATGTTATTGAATCTGGTGGTTCTGAAATGAGCCAATGCTTGGCTTTATCCTTCAATGAGAATGGGAACAATCTAAGTTGAATATCATCATCACTCACCCCATTATATTTCACTGTATCACACACCTCCAAAAAATTTAGGATATGAGTATTCAAATCCTCATGTGCGAGCCCATGGAACTAGATTCCTTGCAGTAACTGGAGAGTGATGGACTTGAGCTCGAAATTGTTCACTTGGATTGTTGGTCTCTAATCAATTGGAATGTAAATGGGCGACCATAATCTTATAGATTGAGCAGCATGTATCATATTTGCCACGTCAGATGTATATGATGAGCTTAAAGTCATCTCTTTTAGTCCATTTTTACATTTGATTTTTCGATTTAAAATTAGATATTTAATATACGAATTATGAAGACTCGCAATTTGTCATTAGCGGGAAGGAAGCGAAAGATGAAAAATCACGGCAATAAGTGGATAAAAATGCGATCGATAGTAGGCGATAAAATCAATTGGCTGAACGTGATGCGGTCTTGAGTCTGGATTCGATTAAATTGCTGACATCGGGAAGATTAAAGGGAATTTAGTGCGGTCGCGGCGGGGATCCTGACATAACGGGTGAGGAAAGGCGAAATTAAAGAGTGATGTCGCGACGGCGAGAAGTGCAAATCAGCCGAACATCGCCAAACAACCCGGTCTGACTTCCAGATCAAGTGATGTCGCGTGAGAAGGCGGTCTTCGCGACGCAAGTACCACCAATTGATCTGGCGAGAATGATGGATGAAGTCGAGACATCCGCAGAGAACATCACGAAGGCTTGGCGGTGGTGATGTCGCGGCGCAAACACCATTCTAACGATTAATTTACTTGATGTACGCGACAGAGGCGTGTGGCGACACCGCAATAAGCGGTAGAAGAGTACAAGAGAATTTGGCGATGTCACGACATCGGGGAACACTCATTCGAATCACGGGTATAAAGAAATTTGAAGTCGCGACGAGAAAGCGAAATCGCGACATCAACGATCATCACGAAGCGGGCAAGGCTTCGACTCAATGTCGGGACATCAGAATGACCATTTAACGCTGCGGTAACCCGGGGGTGATGTCGCGACATAATTATAGATCTTCGCGACAGGCTGTCGCGACAAATTTGAAATCGCGACGAGGCGATCGACCACAGGCACAGGTACTGAAATCCGGCGGAGTCACATTGGGTTTAGGACCCAAGCGAAACCATAAATGAAAGCTACCCGGATCGAAACGCCGTCGCGAGCGCGTGGAAGTCGGTAGCCTAAACTTCACTTTATTTTCTTTTTTCTTTTCTTTTCTTTTCTTTTCGTCATTTCGACGATTGTTTCACCGTATTTTTCTTTTCTTTTCTTTTTCGTTTTGTTTTGTTTGAATGCAGATATTATCGTTGAGCTGAAGGCGAATCTTTGAAATCAATTTCTTTTCAGAGATTACTACCTGGAGCATTATGGAATTTCGAGACAAGTGCAGTCGATTGTTCCCGATTTCAGTGCGATCGTTCTATTGATGGTGGAATCTTTGTGATGCGTAATTCATTAATCAAGAACTCGAAGCCTCCATTAAGAAGAAACGTTTTAGTTGAGGAATTGATCTTTCTGTAGTATTTTCGATATCTTGTTCATTTTCGGTTTGCAATTTGCGCTAGAATTATTGGTTTATTGATTTTGGATCTGAATGGAGTTTCCTATACGTTAAGAATTGCGTCATTACGATTTCAAGGGAAGTCCTAAGGTGACCGCGAGGAAGGCGATCCTGAGGAGTAACGTCACAGGTTCTTTGAAGGTATGCTAGCACGCTATTGGGGATCGATTAAGCTTTAAAGTTCACTTAGATAAATCCT
This sequence comes from Tetrastigma voinierianum, assembly GCA_016808115.1. Taxonomy (NCBI): domain Eukaryota; kingdom Viridiplantae; phylum Streptophyta; class Magnoliopsida; order Vitales; family Vitaceae; genus Tetrastigma; species Tetrastigma voinierianum. Next base: position 173,250 of record JAEQBH010004242.1, on the reverse strand, counting down.
CACTTCTCACTTGAAGTCGAAGCGAGTTGAGCGACTTATCTATTTAAATAAAGCAGAGAGATTTCCACCTCAATTCGGATGAGTGAGGCCAATCCGTGTTAGTGAGATCTAATCAGGAAAGGTTGATCTATTCACAATTTAGGGAAAGGTAATTTGGAAGTTATGCATCCCTTGCTTGTAGATAACTTGGGAGCTAAAGGTGTGAGTCCATAAAATGGGTATGAAGTATTGCGAAAAGAAAAATACCCAGTTAAGGAAGTTCTTGTTAAAAGTAGTTATCTAAATCCACGTAATTGAGAGAATCGGGGAAAAATAGAATGTAGAAATGTGGAGTGTGGAGAGATCCAGTACTAAAATTGCCTTAGACCAGTTTTAAATTGAGATAATCAAAAATTCAATCAATATTCACTCGAGAATTGATGGAATTCCTCTATTACATTTCTCTTGATGTGTCTCTTTTATGATAATTGTTCGATATTCATTTCTTGTTATAGAACTTAGTTTTACCTTCATTCATTTATTTGAGTTATTCTAATTTCCATTTTCTTAGAGATTGGTTATTTTCCGACACTACTGGCCCGAACATAATTTATCGTGATGGTCGAATAGTATGAATTTCGAGTAGTCGGGGTAGTTGATTTAAAATTCTTGAGATCTCTGTGGGTTCGATATCACGGACTTAAATCCATTTTATTACTTGTCGACACGTGCATACGAATATCGGACGAAGCAGTTTGAACATGATTTATTTTAAGAGATTGGTGGGTTATATAGTGTGGGGATGAAGACAAAGTTTTGTCACATTGCTGGGGATTAGACAATAGTCCTTTGGTAATAGTGTCATAAATTTTTATATGTGTTCATTGGTCTGTCAACAATACTACCCCCTCTAGTCGAACCAACATCATCGTCTCTATTTTCTTCCATCAGTCCCATAGGTAGTTGTTCCGTTCTAGGTGCCTCTCTTGTCTAAAATTATTTCAAAGTTCTCTCGATTTAGGGATCTAAAGGAATAAAATTTTCAAGCGGGTTCCGTCGCATACAACTTCGCATTCTAGGATTCTTCTCAAATAAAGAAAAATAAAGAATAAAAATTAAATAAAAACCTTAATATATTCAAAAGCACTAAGTATTGATATTAGCATAAACACCACGAATAAATAGGCATTCCCCGGCAGCAACACCAAAAACTTGATAGGCGTTTACATGATTATGTTTTCTTGTGGATGTGTAATAAAGAATGCAAATGGCCTAATCGTGCAAGTATGCGCTCGTTAAGTAATATAGTGTACTCAAGGTACGGATATCGATCCATAGGGAAAACCTTAATCGTAGTATGCTAAGTACCAAAATTACAATACTTCTTTAATATTCAAACTAGAAATCGTGATGGCTAAGCCCGGAACTAAAGCGGATTAAGCCTTACTAATGTAGTGTGTGCTCATATGTAAGAATGATCAAAAGTTGCAAGAAGGTTAAGTGTTAGTGTTGTTGGACAATCCCCTACTTATGTATTCATGATTCCATTCCATAATCTAATATAGTGTTTACTCCAGAGTGGCTCTTATCTAATGTAATTAGCCTTTCTCAAGGCCATTTTAACCTCCCTTTATCACTAGGTTTCTTGCTCTTGGTTCAACCCCAAGCAGTAAAGGTGCATTGAGTGCAAAACTCCTATAAGCCTCCTAATCATTGATAATCCTATATTGCAGAGTTTACAGTAAGTTTAACCCACCTATGTCTAATTCTTCATTCACTTCTCATATCTTACAAGAACCCCTCACATACAGATTAATCATAAATTAATATGTTGATTTCATCAAGCATGAGTTAATGGTAAAACAAATATATATGAGATAATGGAATTATAAGGAAGCTAACACTTTAACATAGTATTATGTCCAAATCTCTACCAGCACCTAAACCACGAAATGAGAACCTCATTATGTTCTATTCCCATACAAATGAAAAGCAAGACATGATAATGAGAATAGAGAAAACTTTAATGATCGAGGGAATGACGATCTCCCAGGTTCTTCAAGTCTCTCTCTTTAAGATCGGCCTTAAAGTCTTCTTTCTCCTTTTATAGCTTCTCCAAGAGATAAGGTTTGTTGAGTCTTTCCCGCAACGTCGTGACATTGTGACGTCGCGACATTGGCACGTCGCGACGTTGGGGCGTTGTGACATTGAGCTGATTTCTACACCAATCTTCTCTAGAACTCCTACAAGGCTCAATTTCCAACATTTTCCAGTATTTCTCCTACAAAAACCCAATAAAACTAAATATTAGAAAAGTAATCAAAACAAGGTCATATATATATGAAATCGATCCCGAATCTCGCTAAATCTCGAGTTTGTAATGAGTGTTTTTGGGCATTCATCATGCATCTTTGAGCCTCTAGGGTCGGTTTAGTCATTTTATGGATCCACAACACTCTAGTTTGGTTTCCTCTCAAAGGTATATAGAGATTGATCAGAGTATTGGGTTTCAGTGGGGTAGTTTTATGCATAGTAGTGGATTGCTTATTTTAGTTTCATTATAGCAGCATTCTTTCCGGTTCGACTTGGACTCCACCTTATTTGTTTTGGTTCCACTTTCAGGATTCATTGACTCAAACTGGGACCATCTTCGTGGGTTAGAGTTGAGGGTAGATTAGTATGGATCTACATGCAACGGCTATTGAGCATATTGTTATGGTTGTCGCCATGCTTCAATATATAGTTAATTCATGCCACAATAGGGTAATCCGAAATCAACAAAATATGTATCCTAAATTCCTCCTACTGTCGTAGCAAAGCTACTGCAGTATAGCGGTTCTAGGGTTGAACATAGGGATGGGTTTTCTTCGTACAAATGATTTACAGTGAGGTTCAAAAATGGTGAATTTCAATTTGGATTATGGGATTTTGTAAAAACAGGGGGTTTCAATGATTGTAGGCGAAATAAATTAGGTAAAAAAAATTGTAAAATAGAACTGTAGGCTGTCGATTTCTTAGATAGAGTTCTACGAGTCCTTGAGAGGTCCTCGGGGTCATTTCCTCGCGTTGGGAGGATGACCTATAGTCATCTCGAGCAGGATCTTCATTTGGCTATAAAACCTAGCTTGAAATAATTTATCCTTTGAAAATGGCATTCACTTTATATTTATGTTTAGATCGATTCAAAGCGAGTCTCCTTGACTCACATTACAATGGGTAATAATGATAACTAATGAACATCATGAGATCTAGTAATAAGCATCAAGTGAGCACTAAAAGATTACAATGCGACCATTCAACATGAATGAAGGATCTACACCGATTAAAAGGAGAGCATGAGACGGTGTGACTACGTGAAAAGCGAAGGACTCAGTGGCCTCGGATCTGCGCGTGACCTTACGCTTCAGGGAGCGGGTTTTAGCGCTCATCCTCAGTTGTCATCCTCGGTGTTTGTGGCTACCTAGAAAGTGCGAAAATGATAGAAAAGAGAGCAGTAGAGAAGAAGCCAGCGGGAAAGTTGAAAGCTTCTCCCGTCACTTTATTGATTGATTGAAAGTTGATACAGACTGAGGCTTATATATGCTCAGAACAAGGGGAAATTACAAAAACAACCCAATTCATAAGCTATTACAAGGGATAGAATGGGAAGAAACCAAAAATTGCAAGCAGGCCTGGCGTCAAGCGAGGCAGGCGACGGGATGAGCGGTGCACGCGGTGAATAGTGTCGGGGCATGAGCAGTGCGTGTAGATTTCTTGCGGCTCAAATTTCGTATTTTACATCTTCTTTCCTTCGTCTACGATCTACAATGCTAAATTCATTTCGAATTCTTAGTGCTTGGATCGACTCAACAATTTATAAATAGCTTGCAAAAACTGTAAAATTTGCCACAAAATGCGATCAGTAGAGTAACAGGGACCTTAATGTGTAAATTGGGTTAATTACGTTGATTAGTACACAAAAAGTGGAGTTTTGGACGTGAATAGTTCTTTTAAAATAAAAAAAATCCAAATTTTATGGGTGGCAATGGTCGTCGTTGTGAGCAATGACCTTTGCTCAAGTTAAAGTGGCGTTCTAGCGCCAGTGTCTGATGTTTAAAATTCCCAATGGCCGGCGTTGTGAATGATGACTGAACTTATCCAAAGGTCGTCGTTCACAACGACGGCCATTGAGCAATTTATACCCGTCGGCATTTTCCCCTTCCCCCCCCCCCCCATTTCGTCTTTTGTTTCTCCTCCAGCCGGCCCCCTCCTCGTGAGTGCTCAGTTTCTCCTCGTGGTCGGCTCCCTCCGTGACCCCTCCCTTATCCGATCCGTGATTTATTAGCGGAGGTTTTGTTCGCTCCCATTGCGATTTGTGGCAACCTAAATGAAAGAGTTATATGATTTAGGGTTCATTTAGGGTTTGATTTAGGGCTTGTGTGGTTTTGGAATTCGTTTGATATTGCTTTGCTTGCACTATCAGGTATCAAGTTATAATCAAATAATTAGGTTTTTTGCCACCATATTAATATCCTCTGCATTTGGTGCTGAAATTAGGTTTTTGTGGTCTGATTCTCACGTTTTGTTATTTTATGGTCTGCTGATCTTATTTGCTATGCATTTCTTCAATTTTGCTTTCACTTCAATACTAGCAATTTTTTATTTTTTTTTATCTGCATTTGGGATGAGCACTTCATAATTTTTTCTTAAACCCATTTTGAAGCCTTGGTTGCTATATTTTTTTTTTGGTTTCTCTACGTGTATGATAACAATTTTTTTTTTATCAAATTGTAGATAAATATCACAAATTCAACCTTCAAGTATGAAGAATAAATACCATTCCAATGTTGTTAAAAAGCAACATTATCATAGAAGCTTTTTTTTTTTTTTGGTTCAATTAATAAAATGTGGAGAAGCCATGGTAACTCATTTAATAAAGCGGCAGATATGACCTGCATGGACTGTATGTACAATGTTTTAAAATATGTTCTACATGAATGAAAGAAAAAGGTGATACCAAAAGAAGTAAATTTCTGAAAATTTTGATTTCTAAGTTGTGGATGCTACATGCCTCTTTGCTTGGAATGGTAAAGATACAAAAGCCTAGGTTCCTCTTCATTTAAGTCTCCTTTTTCCTTTGGTTTTGCAGTTCAGGTGTAAAAAAATAATGAAAAATAAAGCTGAAAGCAGTGTAAAACTTTGGCCAAGGAAGCAATAAATTCAAGTTTGGAGCCACTGAAGAGACAGAAATGTCCCTTTAACATAATGCTTTGGTCCTAATATTATATTTTTTTTGAAGAAAAAAAAAATAGGGAGAGAGAGAGGAAAAGAAAAAAGAATAGTGGGTATGGAGAGACGGGGCTTCGGGTGGTCCATGTGCTCTTTATCATGATTTATTACATGTACCCTCTCTATACATGTTTGCGCAGATTTAATGTTTTTCCTAGATATTTACTTTACTTTCTCTGTTATTTATTTATTCCAGAAAATGGAAACTGTTTTGATTTGGTGAATTTTTTCTAGGGTTATTGGATTCATGCAATCGCCTTTCCCTTTTCTTTTTTTTTCTCTATTGTGCACATCTGAAATTTTAGCTGTAGTTCTTGTGCATGTAGGAGTCTGGTTTGGTGCATGGGCTTGTGGCGTTAGTGGCAAAGTTTTAAAGCATATAGGAAAAGGGAATGGAAAAGTAGAAAGACTATATGTTGTTATTGATGTTGATTATAGAAGAATAGGCCCGATTAGGCCACTTTGACTCAAATTTGGACCCACTAACGTCATTGTATGATATTGAGCCATGTTGGCAGTGTGTTTAGTATAAATTGTATTTTGGGTAGAGCTCCCCGTACAAAGGAGACTCTACCTGATTTTTCGTTAAATCATGAGTTTCGGAAAGGGGGCACGATTGGGGCCATTTAATTTCTAAACAAAGTACTAAGGATAATCATTTCTCATATTATTTAATTTTTACTTCGTGATCAATTATATACATTTACTCTATTCCCGTAATGTGTTATTACAATGGACATATAGTGAGGATTGATAATGATGTGAAATATGATGGAAACAAAGCTTCGATTGTGCCTTTGGAAGTACCGGTTGACTGCATGTTTGAACAATTGGGTGATATCATATTTTCAAGCACACCTATTGACAAACGGAAGTTCAACTTAGTGCTCAAGTGTAAGTATCCTCTAAAAAGTGGAAATAGGTTCCAACCTCTTACAATATGGAATGACAGTTCTGTGCACTGAATGTTGAACATGGTTAACACAACTGCCATTGAGGAAATTGAATTGTTTGTTGAGGTCGTTAGGAAATACGCAACAAGCGAATCAATCCGTGGTGTTGCGAGGGGAAATTGAGAATGTTGCGAAATTGACTATGGTTGTGGGCCTAATGGCGGTCGATTACCCCGAATCTTTGGAGTATATAAGAGACGATGATCTTTGGCTTATGAAGAAGGTAATGATGAATCTGATGAATGTTGATGATGAAGATGATGACGACTTATGTTCAAGTAGATGGACATGTATCATCATTCAAACTAAATCGGGTTTTGGAGAATGAAGCGGGATATTTGTATATGCGCATGCATTATCTTGTGATGTATCGAATGTGCGGATGATGGGGACGATGAGTCAGCCTATTCAGTTTCACCTACCTGACACCTTGTTTTTGGATATGTTGAAAACACATAGATATTGTTGTTTCAGTGGTTGGACTCCATGAGGCAAAGAGACAGCGGAGTTATGCGAGTGGTGAATTTGTAGTTGGGCAAGTTTTAATTCTAAATCCAGAATTGCAAGAAGTACATAAGATTTACTCAATTAGAGCACACCCGAGTTTGTAATTTGCCTCCTTAAAATTGCTCGTCTTAAGATGTAAGAAGGCCCGAAGAATGTCAATGTTAATGACTAGTGCCATAGTTGCTAGAAAGATACTAACTTATTTGTGATCAACAAATATAAAGGAATGACATACTTGTATAAATCCGTGTTTGAACCAGGAATATCATCAAGTGGACTCAAAGTTGGTTCTTTGCTCACATCGACGATAATTAAGGGACAATTGCATTGTCCCTGTATTCAACATTCGTTATGGAGAAATGGGGATATGAAATTTCATATAAAAAAGCCTTGGATGGGAAGCATAAGGCATTTAGACACTTATTTGGTGATTTTTCCCAGTCATATACAAATCTCCCACGTTTGTTCTTGGCCATAGAACAAGCCAATATTGGATGTGTTGTCATTTGGAAAACCATCTCTCATAGTGTGCCAAACAATGAGACATTCTAGCGCATGTTCTGGTCATTCAAGCCATCTATTGAAGGGTTTGCAAATTGTCGTCCGGTACTGAGTATTGATGGTACACATTTATATGGGAATTATAAAGGGACATTGTTGATTGCTATGGGATGTGGCGAAATGTCAGTTGTTCCCGATGGCATTTTCTATTACGAGCGAGAATATTGATAGTCGAGGATGGTTCTTGGCATGCGAAATAGAGTAACTCAGCGGATGGGAGTTTGTGTTATATCGACCGGACATCCAGGAAGGTATTATATGGCAGCTATAGGCGATCCTCATCTTCGTTGGGATGCACCATATGCACATCCACGGGATCTGCATCGTCATCTTGCGAAGCGATTTTATGACCGAGCAGATAAACTCTTGAAGATTTGTTTATCTGAGCATTGTTGCGACAACACCACGAGAAGATGAATGGGCACCATGGCTGGTGGGAGAATTAATCCTGAAGCACAACAATGGTTAGAGGCGATCCCTCTTCCGTTATGGGCACTTTCACATGATGGAGGTCGAATGTGGGATAATGACAACGATATCGGTATTTAACGGTGTTCTTAAAGATCGCGACACCAATCAACTGCATTAGTTCGTTGACATTTTCCGCCCATACTTGAGTTACTTTGTTGCAAGAAGAGGAACAAGGTCTTGATAGATTGGCATCGATGGCGATTCCTCCATATGTTGATGCTCAAATTCAGGGTCGTGTGGTTTAAGGCTGGATCAATGGAAATTGTTCTTTACGATCACATACAGGGCAGATTTCACGTAAAGTCTAGGAGTGGTCGCATTCATCACCTGAACTTAAATGACAAGAAATGCACATGTGGTAAGACAGCGATATGGATTTCATGTAGCCATATCGCGTAGCATGTCGGCATTGATGTTGATTTTCGAGTTATTTGTTGAAAGCTACTACACTACGTAGTCTTGCCAACACTTAGGCGAAACATTTTATCCCGTATTGATGAAGATGAGTGGCCTCTTTATGATGGTCAGCGATAGTAGCTCTGAGTCAATAAGCGGCAAGTTAGTGGCGAGTCATCAACCCGTTTGCATAATGAAATGGACGTTAGGGAGGGGAAAACCAAGATAAAATGTGGGTTGTGCAAACAACAGGGTCACAATCGGCGGTCTTGTAAGAATAGAAATCAAGTTTAGTTATAGATGTGAAGTAAGGCAATTTGTTTTTTCTTTGTAAATGAGGACTCACCTTTTTTATAGTTGTTTTGTATAAGACTTATGTACAAGTGTTTATTTCTTGTAAATGAGGCCGACTTGTAGTTGTCTTGTATCGGACTTATTCCTATTAAATGAAATATTATTATTGTATGTGTGTATTGCTTGTAAATCATTGTCATTTGTAATTAATATTGACAACCATATTTGACAATTATTCTGGATTTGTTATATCTTATAGCCATGGCGTTCAGGGGGATTCATGATGCAAATCCGTCGGATACAGATGACTTGGTATTGCAAGACAGACATAGATCACACTTACTAGATACAGAGCAGGTACGTATTTTGTTAATTATCAATTACTATTAGTAGTTGTAACATGTAATTTATATATAACCAATTTTAAATTTGGTTGTTTCGTTGCTTACAGCTTCAGGAAATACTCCGCCCTCGACAGCAGATGAGAGCCTTCATGACTATGTGGAGGATGGATATACGGATTCATCCTTACGTGATTAGGGCTACAGATTTTCGACATATACCATTTGGGCCCACATCCGCGATCGATTGTACTATCACCTCACTTATCGAGATGTGGCCCCGAGACACACACGTTTCATGTGCGGTAGGGAGATAGCGATTACCTTACGAGGCGTCGCCATCCTCCTTGGCAGCCGTATCCGTAGCCCGCGATCCAACGCGCTTTGTGTGTTCGATGTGGCGGCGTTAATGCCGAAGGAGATTGCTCGGTCTGTCATCCCACGCCAATGCTATCGAGCCACTATCTCCTTGTGGTGGTTATGTTTCAGTTATCCACCAGCCACACAGTGCGAGATGAGGTCATTAGAGTGTTGTCGCGCGTGGGTTCATCTTAAATGATCGGATCCTTCTTGTTTCTGAGACCCAGAAGGGTGTGGATGTTCCCATGTGCTCTCCAGCCTCTTTGCGAGATTTGGCGCATCTTTGCGACATATGGTTCGGGTGGTGCGATGCTAGCACATACATATCGCGAGTTATCTTGAGGCGGCTTGGATCATAGCCGTGTTATTAGCGGTTGTATTATAAATGCAATTATGTAATAGGCAGGAATGTATTGTTATGTATGGATAAATTGCTTTGATTAGGCCTTGGCCTTCATGGTGATCGCCCCGAGGTCATTGAGACATGTTGGCAAGTTTTTTGGAACATGTTGTATTTTGGGTAGACCTCCTCGTACAAAGGAGACTCTGCCCGATTTTCGTTAAATCATGGGTCCCGGAAAGGGGACACGATTTATATTATTTTTCCTAACGCAAAATAAAAACCTCAATTTTTTGGGACTAACTTTCTGTTTATTTTGTATTCAGCTGTCGGGCGACCCGATTTTGGGCGACCACACGCAGATCTAGCACCACCACACGCTCATGCCTTACACGATGCCGATGCCGATGTCGGGGATGGAGACTACTGAGGTACATCCACGATGGATTACCGGTTGACCTCGTTTGACATAGAGCTTCAGCTCTTTCCGCTCGGGTGTAGGTGGAGAGTACCTTTGACTGGTGCATAACCCATCAGATTAATACTCCTCCTATACCAAGATCAGCTAGATGCACAAACTCCTGATCAGGTAATGGTTTATGTAAAAGTATATGGTTCTATATTAATTTCATTCATATTCTTGTAAAATTTATTGACATAAAGTGTTTACATGTAGGTCTCATGGCAGCCAGACGTGGGAGAGTTACTTGACCCGGCTCCATATATCACCTTAGGCGATCGGAGATCGCGTGGCGATGTCTGCTCATATGTTTCGAGATTGGTGGGTGGCATCGTCCGGAGAGGTCATGCACGATTTGGGATGCATCGGGAGTACCTCAAACGCTGCTACGAGCCTTGGCGCATCGGTGGATGCGTGGACAACACCAGCGTGATTGGGCGACGTATCATGCTCCGTACATAGCATTATGGGACACGCAAGCGGCTAGGATCATCACTTCACCCCCTATGGTGGGTTTGATGGACTTTCATGATCCATACATGCAGTGGTATCGTCGTATTACACGTGATTTTATGGCCTTCACGGCGCATAGGGATGATGAGGTTCCATACTATAGTAGGTAGTATGGATATTTTAGTAAGTTAGAGTCATGTGTTTCTAAAATATTTCCTAATTTTAATTACAATAGATTATGTAATTATAATTCTTTCTTTGGTTCCTCAGATGTTGTATGGATGACATAGCCCATGGCTCGTTTGATACCCTTGGTGCTATCGACATACATCATATTGCGTCGGTGTTACGGATCGGTGAAGACCATCGCTCGCCGGGTACTCGGGAAACCGACATCGCGAGCCATTGATTAGGCCTCGGTGTCGTCCACACCATCAGCGTACAGCGATTCAGAGCAGGGAGAGGAGAGAGAGGGGAGTTGATGCGACGGTCGTGCTCTGATGATGGGTCAGGTCATGGTCACAGACGGTGAGGCGGTCTAGGTACACTTGAACCGACTTTACTACTTTGATGCCCTCATGCCTCACGAGATGTTTATGCCAGCTGCCCGCATCGCGGCCATACCCACTCACATTGACGCATCTTTCACCCCATTACCGTCACCTTCAGCCACTCCACACACTTACGTCTGTACCTTATCGATTATCGATAGGCTAGCTTCATGCGGTAGATATCCATTGTCGTCCACGCTTTACCATCCCGGCCCCATTGCCTCCCATGGATGATACACGCTCGTTGACCTTTTACCCGAGTGGGGTAGACTTCCGACCTGGCCTCGTACTCGACGTGTACACCGACTACTTCATCCATCAGATACCTCGGTTCCATCAGCTCCCTCGGCTCCATCAGCTCCCTCGACTCCATCCCGGCTCCATAGCTCAGTCTCGAGACTCCTGAGGCCCTTATTAGGTATGGTATTTTATTTTAAGCGCCGTCCTGAGAGAAATATAGAGGCACCATCTTGTGGGATACATTGATACATATTATTTTATAAATGAAAATTTGTATAAAATGTTTAATATATTTAAATGTTTTGGTATATGCATAGTTTAGTACATGCAATGTCTTTTGAAGATGCATGAGGCGCCATCTAGGGTTTTAGTTTTATACATGTGTTAACTTTTTATAAAAAATAATTTTAAATTGTAAGTATTATAAAAATTTTCCTTTACAATGCATGCAATAAAAATAACAAAATTAGATTTAGGCCTCCTGACTTGACTCTGTATGTACTTGATTTTAAAAAGCACAAAAACACGATTTTAGCGCTCTCTAACTTTACCCTTTGGCAATTTGTTTTGAATACACAAAAACTCCAGATTTTAGTATTATCTAAATGTAATATTTTGTATGTTCTCTGAGTTTCAAAACTAAAAACATATTTCCTCTTGTTTTTCAAAACAAAAACATTTGGACTATGCATGGAGGTCGTAATTGAGGTTAATGCAAAATTCTGTTTCGGTATTAAAAATGATAATAAATTAATCTCTGGGTAATCATGTGAATAAATTGATTCAAATTTTTTAAAAAATTAAACTTGTAGGTTCATTTTAATTTTAGAGCTACATGGAAGTGTGTTGTCAAAATTTATAATTTTATATTTAATTTATTTACAAATAAATATTTTTTTTGCTGAATAAAAATAATTTACTATTTGATTATCATTTCAATATATGTAACAAAAATATATATTGAAATCAATATATGCCGTTGGGTCAATGACGACGGCCTTTGGATGAGTTCAATGTCACAATGCCGTCATTGTGGTCATATTTTTGAAACTTATAATAAAATTTGGATTTTTTATTTTAAAAAAGCGCTGCTGCGTCCAAAACTCACAGTATCGAAGTCTACTTTTTCTGCTATCATCCAAAATACACCATTGATAAAATAGTAATATATAATATACTTTGTAAATAAGTGTTTAATTCATCAAAATAGATGTGAGTAAATAGCTTGATTCACCCCTTTGAATCATGAATTTCATAAAATCCATGCTTCCTCGATTTTTTCTCATAGTTCCACAAAAATACACTCAATATTATTTTAAAAGATAATCTGTTTTTATAAAACACATGTAAATACATAAAATAATAAATTATATTTTTTATTTAAATGGATTATTTTCAATAAAAAACATAAGACAAGTTAATTTTATAAATTTTGAATTATTTATTTTAATCAAACATTTAGTAAAATGCTTATGATTTGATTAAACTATTATTATAATATATTGCATCTATTATAATTATATATTATATTTACCATCTTATTCCATCTATGGCTATAATAGAGGGCATTTTGGGGTTTTTTTATTTCTAAAAAAAAAAACCAAACAACAAATATTTTCCATGGACTCTCCCATCCCAATTTGGTTTCTTGATCATTGACCCTAATTTGGTTTGTTATCACTAATGTATGAATATTTTTTTATCCATGAGACTAATAAAGTCTTATACAACAGGATGAGAAATGGACAGTAACCCTTTTCTTGGGGATTGGATTTATAAAGGGTTTGTTGTCTACATTAGAAACTCATGGCAAACAGTAGTTCCATTTAACAGAAGCAACAAGTTTAGAGATACATATAATAAATTTGAAGAAGACTCAGAGTGTTTTTAATTAAACTAAATTCAAAAATATGTAAACATATATATATATATATATATATATATATATATATATATGTGTGTGTGTGTGTGTGTGTGTGTGTGTGTGTGTGTGTGTGTGAATTGAAGATTCCTTTTGTGTCACCCTTGAGAGCATCAAACTGCAAAAAGGCCAAATTTTACTACCTGAATCTCCTTTGGTTTTTTTTTTTAATTATGCATTGCAGCACCATACAACCCCCCATCTGCTTTCTCCAACAACCCCAATCCCCATATATATACAGTCCGCTTTTTATGAACCAGAATGGGACCTTTTTGTGCGGCTCCCCACAGTGGTATTATCATCATGAACCCTCTTGTTACTTGACAAACCAAAACTTGATAAGGGAAAAATACAAGGTCAGCAAGTAACCAAGGGAATTAAGTAACAACCAAGGGAAGAAGCGTGGGTTGGGTCGTGTGTCGTTGTGAAACAAACGGCGCGGCGCGGATGGGTTGATGGTGCGTGGATTCGCAGCGGCCACCGATGAAACACAGAATTGAATAGGCTGGCGTTATGAACGCCGGCCTTTGAACTACTGGGCGTCGTTCTGCGGCTACATTACCACCATGTTCCTGCACGCGCTAGATTGATCATATTTTTGAAACCAGCCACCACATTGGATTTTTATTTTTAAAAGCACTATTCACGTCAAAACTCAAAATGCTCCAAAACACCGTAATAAACGGGGTCAAATACTTTACTTTTGAGCACTAATCTGTAACTTCATTGCTAGTCCTTAGCAATGAAAGAAAGAAAGAAAGAGAGCATACCATGAAATCAAAATTATGTTCTAAAAAATATATATTTCAAAGGTTGTGAATAGTATTGCCTATTTAAGTAAGAATCATTCAAACCCTGGCCAATGTTTCATCTCGAGAGAATGAATGCCATATAATTGAGTATCAAGAGCCTCCATCTCGGTGGATCAACCGAGAAACTTCCACGAAATCCCAAATATTGTTTGATCAGTTCTCAACAATAAGCGCGAACTACACTCTCCCCTGACCTAGCTATTGCCACAACCTAGCACGGCTAACCAGCGAATAGATCGGGGCCTCTTATTCCACAACTCTTTTGTGTTGTAGAGGGTGCAATCTTGAGAATCAACCTCACCAAAGTCCATATAACGGGGATCACTCCCAACCAATTAAGGCTTAGGGCACCCAAGTCAAGATGCTGAGCCCTTAACTCTTTAGGTTTCTGGGACTTGAATGATTTGAAACTCAAATTATCTACAACACTGACTCAACTATCCACCCGTGCAGCACTATTGGGTGCTCCCAACTTGATTAGCTTAGGAGCAGGAAGCAAAACTTATCATACACATGGACCGTGCTCGGGTTTAAAATGAAAACCTTCTGATTTTCTTCTTTTCTTTGCTTTTTTTCTTTTTGTTTTCTTTTCTTTTATTTTGGAAGACACATTGGCCTTCTATTCATGGGGTCCTCCAACCTAACAAAGGTGGTCAATGAAACTAGGGTCGGTTATTGCAAGGCTTAGGAGGCTAGGCAGTTTTTCAGGTTATTGAAGAAACCTGATGTGCACAGTGTGTGGTTAGCTAAAGGTGGAAGAAAAATGGTCGAAAGAAACAAGAGTTCAACTTATTATCCACTCGATGGGCGCTGGAACCAATCAACATCAATAAAATTGACAAAGTTTCAAATTTTTCAAACCCACGAGTTAAATAGAACATAAAAAAATTTAAGGTGCAAAGTTTGTATGGCTCTGTGACTTCACAAAGGAAAACAACAACCACTAAACTTATCCTGAAATAGGCTTTCTCAAAATAATAACAAAACATAAATACATGCCACTTCCTTAGCTAGTCCCCCAACCCAAATGTCTCATTGTCATAATGGGGCTTGGATTGGAAAGTTAGAGAAGAGTGTTACCTCTATGATGATATGTGCTCATTTTTGGATAGGAGACTTCGCAATCTTTCCATCGACACCTTATTCACTCCGTTTGGGCTTCAAATAAACAAGTTTGGAGAAGAAAAGAGAAAAGTTACTAGTTTGAGCATTTTGAACATTACTACTTCATAATAATTTCAAAAGTTCTCTTTCTGGCTATATTTGGATTCTACACTCTCTAAGCTTTCCAACGGTACCAAAAACACCTAAAACGGAGTTCGAATGAAAAGTTATGGCCCGAAGCAAAATTGAAATTTGCGAAATTGGGAGTTGCGAAAATTAGCAACTTGCAAAATTTCTAAAAATATATGAAATTTTTTTTTTTATATAAATAAAAAAACATTTTTTTTAATATATATATATATATATATATATATATATATATATATATATATATATATACATATATATATATATATAAACAAGATGCCTGATGCACTAAAAATCAAAGCTACGGTGCGGAGTTGTGAGGAGTGTCGCGACTGCGAAAATTCGCAAAATTGCAAAAAATTTACCAAAACTACTTAAAAATAAACACAGAAAAAAATTAAAAATTGCAGAAAAATGAAAATTAATCTAAAAACAAAGATTAACTAAAAACTAGAGAAAATCTAAAAGAAAAATTAACTAAATCAAAATAAGGCAAATAAAACAACAAAAGTAGAGGAGGCATGCTCCCCAAACCGATTTTTAGGCCTTTGGAGGCTGTTGGAGCCCCAAGGTGGAGCTTCAATAATATGCTAAGGTCCAGTGCTCAGTCTGAACCGGCACCCAGGCCATCCATTATGCCCATCACTGACATAGCGGTATAATGTCTTTGATGTAGTGGCATAGGCTTATCTGAGTGGCCACTAGTGTCTTGAAGTTTGTAAGGGGCGGGCATAGCAGGGTGGGTGGCCTTTGTGGTAGGTGTTTTGGGTGTGGATTGTCTTTGGGGGAAGGCGGTATGTGCAGCGAGGGACTACTATTTTTGGGTTTAGCGATAGCATTAGGATCTGAGGTATAGAGTTGGTTGAAGGTAAGCCTTTGATTGCTCTTCCCTGCTTCCTGTTTTAGTAGTCCCTCGAGAGCCTCTAATGAACTCTTGTGGAATTCCCCACTGAGGTTGCATTTGAGCCTGTTCACCCAAAATACACTCTTCCTCCAGATTCTCCTCCTCTTGATGAACAAGCTGATTGATGAGCTGGACGGTTAACATGAAGTCATCAAAATTTTCATCAATTTTTGCTCACGGAGACTCAACGAATTCCTTGTTCAGGCTCTCCACTATGTCATTCACGATTGGCACGGACATCCTGCCCTCTGTTCCTCTGTAAATTATCCACTGGTTGCTCAAATTCGGGATGGCTTGTTCCAATAGGGGATGAGGTTGGTGGTTCTTCTTTGGCACGAGAAGTGGGCGTAATATGGCGAAGCGGGGAGTGCCATTAGGTGGGGGGGACAACTGCGGGGAGAGTTTATATGCGATTTCTATAGTCCCTCATGGACTTATATAGGTTTAGTTTCTCCAAGGTTCTTGATTTTGCCATGGAAGGGTTTTACGTAGTCCCTCATTGACATGTATGCTCTAGGGTTTATCTCAGCCGAGTGTGGTGACCACATCTCCCTCCCAGGTGTTCCATTGATCACAATTCAAACCAATCCGGGTTTGTAGGAGATTGAGTTTGACCCGAGCATATACGGTTCTAATCCTTTGGAGCATTCCTGCAGCAAAGACGGGGTAGCGAAATGACACCAAAAAAAAAAAAATCCCTACGTGACTCTTTTTTTTTTTAACGATTCAAATGTTTAAAACAAGCGCTGATAATATGATAAAAGAAAATTCTGGAAACTTATGATGGGGATCACAGAGTGTTCAACAACTCACAATAAAATGCTGGGCACTACATCCCGACAACGAGCGCCATTTGATTCGTGCCACAGTAGGGTGATCAAAATCAACAAAATTTGTACTATCTAAATTACTCCCTACGCTCATAGCAAGCTACTGCAGTGGCAGTTCTAGAATTCGGGTATAAGGATGGGTTTCTTCGTACAAATGATTTACAGTGAGGTTCAAAAATGGTGAATTTCAATTTGGATTATGGGATCTTGTAAAAACAAGGGGGGTTTCAATGATTGGCAAACTGAAAATAAATTAAGTAAAAAGAAAAATTGTAAAATAGAACTCAGAGCTGTCAGGCTCTTGGATGAGAGTTCTCTGAGTCAACGAGAGTCCTCGGGGTCATTTTCCTCGCGTTAGGAGGATGACCTATAGTCATCTCCCGAATCGGATCTTCATTTAGCTATAAAACCTAACCTAAAATAATTATCCTTTTGAAAATGGCATTCTAGCCATTTATGTTCCAGTCGGTTCAAGCAGGTCTCTTGACTCACACTTACAATGGGTAATGATTAACTAATAGACATACGAGATCTAGTAATAAGCATCAAGTGAGCACTAAAGATTACCAGAAATGCCGACCATTCAACATAGATGAAGGATCTACACGAGTTAAAGGAGAACACAGACGTATATTCTGAAAAGTGAAAAACAAGGACCTCGAGTAGCCTCGAGATCCTGCGCCCCGGTAGCACCTTCAGGAGGAGCCGGGTTTTAGCCACTCCATCCTTCGAGTTGTCATCCTCGGTGTTTGAAACACCTTGAAGTGAAAATGAGAAAGGGACGTAGAGAAGAAGCCAAGTGGGAAAGGCCCAGCTTCTCGAATCACTGATGATTGATTGAAAGTTGATCTGAGCTGGGAAGCATATATGCTTTCGGAACAAGGGAAATTACAAAACAACCCGATTCTGGCTACAAGGGATGAGATAGGAAGAAACCAAGAATTGCAAACGGGGCCTGTGTCAGCGAGGAGCGGGCAGCGGGATGAGCAGTGCACATGATGAATGATGTCAAGAGCATGAGCAGTGCGTAGGAATTTCTGCTGGCTCAGAATTTTCAGCATTTCTGCTCTTCTTTCCTTCTCGTCTCTAATTTGCAATGCTAAGTATGACTCGAATTCTTCGTGCTTGGATCGACTCAACAATTTCGGCATAAATAGCTTGCAAAACTGAATTTGCCACAAATGCGTCGATGGGAGTAACGGGGACCTTAATGTGTAAATTGGGTTAATTCGCTGATTAAGTACATAAAAGTGCTCAAAACACAGTAATAAATAGGGTCCAAAATAGCACTTTTGGCACTAATCAATAGTATATTGCAAATACTTGGGATTTGATAGGCAGGACCCCCAGTTTCGCATAGGGGATGCTCGGTTTGACATAGGGGCACCACCTCTGCCTCCATCGATGGTTTAGATGGCATCGCTGCATATCCCTTAAGGCACTCCTTTTGTCATTGAGAAGCATATAGAGGTGATCCCATGTGATTGTTCCAATTCAGATCATTGATGTACGCAGAGATAAACGGATGCCTAGACCAGATTGAGAATTGTAGGGTATGGATGTATTAGGATGGATTTGATAGTACACCTATGACCCATTACCTGAATTTTGGATGCTTAACATGGGCGGGTATACGAGGTGGGGATGCCGCATTGCTCATTTGAGGATATATAGTTAGTTGATGAGGGGCATGGATTTGGGTGAGACTCAGTTGATCATGTTGTTCCCTTTGTCACTGAGTAATGTGGCACAAAGCTGGTTTGCCACCATAGATGCTTCATGAAGGCTGACATGGGAGGATCTTGCCCATGAGTTTATCCAGCAGATTTCTTTCAGCACTATCATAGATGTCACTAGGAGAGAACTTGAGACTATGAGGTAGGGAGCCCATGAGACGACTACATCATTCATCTCCTGTTGGAGGGAGAAGGTTATTTAGATGATTGACCATCCATCAGAAAGAGAGTAGATTAGCATGATTATGAGGAGTTTACAACCCGGTTATGCTAGACATCTTATGGGGGTACCGATTATGGATTACAAAGCTTTGTTAGAGGCATTGTATGGTATCGAGGATGGTATGGCATATGGTTTATGGTCAGATTCTTCCTCTTCTGATAGTAAGGGGAAGAAGCCATTTAAATCATATAGACCGGAGGAGGTAGGAGCCATCAGTTCATTCAGACAAGAGCCACCCAAGCCTCAGTATGCATCTATTCGGCTGCACAGGGCTTCCTACGTATAAAGTTCAGTTTAGCATAGACCTTCCCCACCGGTTCAGCCACTTAGGTTACCATGTCCATACATGATGAATATCTTAAATACTCATTTTATCCCCATATTTTGCTTAGGTTTTAGTATTTTTATGAGATAAATAATTTTCATAATGCTCTCTTTTCTCAATTTTTTTATTAAGCCAACCATTGAGCAAAAATGAGCAAAAGGAGGTCCAAAATCAGTAAATTCAGCATTCAACAATAGCTATTGTATTTCTACCTTTTTAGCTATAGAATGACCTCTCATGGCTCTAATCGTTATATGTATGGATAATAAACTTCTCAAGCTTTCCAAAAAGGCCTTATTCACTTAACTTGGACTTCAAATGATCAAGTTATGGCTTTTAGAAGTTGAAGGAAGAAGATAATAATTATAAAGCTTACCCTTCTTACATGCATGGATTCAATCTTTACCATAAACTCTAAAGTGTTATCTAGGGCCATATCCATAATATACACTCTATAATCTTTCCATAGAGACTAAGTTTGTGCAAATCAAAGTTCGAACGAGAAAGTTATGCCATTGGAAAGTGAAGAGAAGTTTCAAAGGAGCAACCCACGCTGTAGCGTGAGTTTTCCATGTTGTAGCATGATATTTTTCACACTGTAGAGTGGGTTTTCATGCTATAGCGTGGATATGCTCATAAGGGACCAGTAGCTTGCCATTTTTTGCCACGCCGCAGTGTCAGATCCACCATGCTACAGGGTTGATGTTGAGGCCCAAAGTTGTTGAAGCCCATTTTCACGTGCTCTCATTGGTTTTGGATTCAAAAAGGAACGAGATTAGGGATTTGAAAGGGGAGATCGACAAAGGAGTTCAGAAGCCATAGAGGGGGTTTCTCTTGGGTGCAAAAAGGGAAGCCCCTAGGGTTTCTAAACCCTAGGGCAAGGCTCTCTTTGGGGAAGGAAGGAGATTGAAGAAGAAGAGGAAGATTTGAAGAGGGGATTGAGTATTTCATCTTCCATATAGGTTATTTCTTCTCCTCTTTATGTTTTCTCTCTTTTCTTTTGTTGTATTTCTCCTCTCCATGAACCAATCTCATTTCTAGGGTTTTGATGTAGTCTAAACAATGAACTAGGTTGTTTAGCTTTGATTTGTAATCTTTGATGTTTGGATTTTCTTATATATTGAATGCTCTATTCAATTCCTAATGCTTCACTACAAGAAAAAAGCCATACATTGAAATATGTTTTATTGACTTAAGGCTATATATGTCATTACATTTTGTTTTAGGAGACAACAATGACTTTTATAACTTATATGTTAGCAACCATGACATATATGTAAATTAAAAATGGCAAGCATCATTTTATAATCATCATCCTTGTGGTATTTATAGATCGAGAACACTCCCTCATCTTCTCAAAGCCCCAAATTCACTTCGGGAGCTTATGGTATGACTCTTTGCTCTAAACCCTACCTAACCAAAATCTTCTTTTTCTTTCCATTATTGAAATCAGAATCTCTTATTTTTGCAAGAAATGCCTTTTTGAGGCTCAAAGGTATAAAGAGAGATGGAGGCTTTCATGTGGAAAGGATGGAGAGGGAGAGAGAAAGGAGGCTGAGGGAGACCTAAAAGGTATAATCCCCATCTTTGTTTCAATTTTCTTATGTATCTTCTTGATATGGGTATATCCTCTTGAAATGGGTATGTTAGGGTTTATAATAACTCTTATTCAAGTTATAAGACCGGGTAGGTTTGGATTTTGGATTCTCATCATCTCTTTTTTTTTTCTTTTTTTTTTTTTTTTTGGAATGATTAGTTTGCTAGTTTTTTTTTTGAATGACTCTCACTCCTATTCTCTTATCTCACTTCCCCTCATTCCTCCATTTGTTTCATGATAGATCTGTTGTTTTTGGCCCCATAATTCGGGTTTTGGATCCTAAAAACCTCTGCTTGTGTGCTCTTGACTATCTAAGCCCATCACATTTTCGAAGTTTAGGTCAAAGGTATATTGATGTTGTTGTGATTTTGGTTTCAAGTCTTTGTGAATTGTGTGGAGTTCGTGGGCTTCTACTTGATTTCATTTTTGTGTTTCGATCTAATTTGATTACCTTGGAAAATGTGGGAAATGAGGAGGAATCGAACTTTTGATGATTTTATTTCCTCTTAATTGAGTCATTTGCAGCTCTACTATATGGGGAAACAAAAACCTCAAAATCCTATTTCTTTTATTTTCCTCTGGTTTATGAGCAATGAAACATGTTATAGTGAAATTGGGACAATTTTGATGCTTATGTAATTAAACTTGGTTACTTTTTCAAAAGATTTCTACCAAGTTATTGCAAAAATTGGGGCAGTAGTATTATTTTTGAATTGGAATTTAGATGGGAGATTGCTTTCTCTTAGACCTCGCTTCCCAAACCGGTTTGCTCTCCAGCCTCGACGACAACGGGGAAGTTGAGTTTGCCTTTTCCAGCCTCGATTTCCTTCAAAGCCTTCTCTCTACCACTATTCAGTACTATGACTGCCATGTGTTCCTTTCTGCTACAAGAACCCTCTGGTCTATCCTCCTAGGATTAAGGTTGTAGATTTCGATCACCTCCCTAAACTTCTCTCTATTGCTCTCATGGCAAGGAAGTAAGAGAAAGAAATAGGTTTGTGAATTTGTGTTATTTGTTTGTGATTTTCATAAAAATTTGGGTTAAGCTTGATTTTATTGTTTAAATTGGGTTTGTGGTAGTTTGTGATTTTAAGGTTATTCGTGATGTGGAGTCGGTGGGATTTTTGAAGATTCCTATGTGGTTTTTTTTGTAAAGTTAGGGTTTTTAATATGACCGATAATTTTTCATTCTTGATGATTTAGATATGCCTTTTTTGGGTCATTATTTTTCTATGATCTAAATTGTGTTTATGAATGGCTTGCTTTTTGGAATGATTTTAGAACTACGGATGAAGGAGATCTCTAAGATCAATTAGTATTTTTAAAAAATTAATCGTCTTATTTTCAATTATTTTATCTTACTTTGGTGCAAAAATTGATCTTGATTTCTGCATCTAAATTTGGTGCAAAATAGTTTTTTTTTTTCCCTTTTCTGTGCCTCTTAATGATGTTGCTTTGTTTTGGCTTGGCTAGATCTCCTAAAAAACGGGGGAAATGAGAAAGAAAATAAATGAAAAATGGGGGGGAGTAGGGGATATAGTTTGAGTATGATGACACTGCACATTGTCTTAAAACAATGAAGAAAGTAGGAGAATGAGTGGAGGAAAATATGATTCTAACATGGTTCTGAATTAAACCTTTTGAATTGTATACGTAGCTTTGATCAAGCCCTCTCTCTGTGGAACAACCAATTCTTAACTTAGAGGACTCAGTAGATGTGCCTAGAAGAATAGCTATAGAATTATTAATATTTTGATTATTCCATGAGAAACAATAATCTGGAACACACATATTCAAATATATTGTCTAGGTTTCTTGTGTAAAATGTCAGCTACTATTATAGCAACCTATAGGTTGTAATTCATCTCCCATATTCTTTGATGATGTGTTGTTGGTTAATTGCATACATGATGGAGATCAAGATGAAAAATGGACAAACTTATCTAATCTTTGTGCATATTTGCAGCATACATAAGGACTACACCTTTCGTGCAACCACTGGTCGAACCTTCTCCTTGTAGGTCAGTTTAGATAATGAAGTAATTAGGTACTAGTTACTTAGTTGTGTGACACCCATTCTCCGATCCGACCCGATTGACGGATCCGAACCTGATCCGGGATGCTCTGTTACTAATTACTTGTGACGCCCCCATTTGCGCTTTGATACCATTAACTATAAACTTAGAACTTTAAGCTTTTTCATTAATATAATGTTAAACATGTAACTTGTACTATATAATGTTAAACATTTAACTTGTACTATATTATGTAGCAACGGATTACAAAATATATATACAAAACCGTAGATGGAAATGTTAAACGTTCTAATATTTACATTGTTCTGTCATCCTTATACAAAAATATACCAAAAGGTCTTCGGTGGACTTTAGTGATGTGTTGGCCTTGTTCAACATTGTGGAATGTTAGGACTTCTTGTTTGACCCACATTGCCTACCGGATGAAACACGTCTTGAAACTTAAAACTTAAGTAGGAATTTATTCATATGGACGACTATATGTGATTGTCTCACTTTATACATGCATATACTTATATTGTCTCGCTACATATACTTATCATTTTCCTTATCTACTTTTCCATAACATGTTCTTTTCTTATCATATTTCATATATTTTTGTATCCTCTTATCTTTATTACTTCTTGTTCTTTTAATTGTATATTATCATCGTATAGCAGTGTTATGCTTCTCATATCATATCATATACTTTATACATTTCCTTTGCGTATACTTTTCATTTTTTTTTTATGTTCATGCCTGCAAATACCTTAGAAGTGGATACGGGAGAAAAACTGTATGTACCTGAAGGTACTATCACTGTACGAGATAGTGATCTCTGAATTACCCAAACAAGGCTACTATAATGATCCAAACGGGATCTATGTCATCGACCCAAATGAGGCCTCAATATCGTAAAGCGTATCACTACGGCAAGCGTATCTATGAAACTGCCTATCTATCCAACTACCTGGTCATAGGCAGGCAATCTGTTTTATTATGTTTTCATACTAATCTTATAGGTATTAGAAAAAGATATCTCATATACATGAATACCTACTGATATCATGTATACTTATGAGATATTCATTTTCAAATAATCTCTTTTAAATATTTAACTATACTTTTCATATAACCAAAGTATACATATACTTGTATTTATAGCAGACTCTTATTATATAATTACTATCTTATCATAGGGCATTAAATTTGCCCACATCACACTCGCCGAGGCGAAGCAAAGCTTCGTCGACGCTGCGAGGTACGGTATAATTTTTCCTTTACATTTTCAACATGAATTGTGACGCCCCCAACCCGACACTCGAAGGGGTGTCAAGCAAGGGTGTCACACTTTGAGACTGGGACTCTTTAACCTTTTCTTTCTCGGGCCCGACACGAAGAAATTGTCAAGCGAGGGTGTCACACTTCAAAATTTAGGACTCTTTAACCTTTTTTTAGGCGACACACGTACTGTTTTCTCATTCATATGCACAATTTACGTAATAACGAATGCTATTACATATACATTATACATACCATAGTGGCATTCGGTATATTCTATACACATATACTTGAGTCCTTTACTTGTACTATTACAATTTCCGCAATACAAAACTATACATATACCTGTCAATGAAAGTAGGAGATTACTTGAACGGTCTTTGGTGAGCACCTACCACCCGTGATGGTATTCATGTTCTATACCTTTGAGTCCATTGCTTCTCGATATCTGAGAAACTTATACCTATTCAAAAATCTGAATTGCAGGCGATGCGGTGAACGCACCTATCTACGGTAGCTGCTCTGCTGATGTGGGATGTCATGTCCTCTATCCTTGTCTTCTGCTTCTATACTTACACAGATTAAAACTCGTGCTAAGCTTTATGCTTAGTGGGAAACATATACATGGACGACCAATAACATTGATTGTTGCAAGCTTAATCGAATACATTCTTATACTCATACAGATCATATACTTATGACTTCTAACACTTATCATCTTGTCTAATGCCTTTCATGTGGTTCGAAACATGTGCATATATCATATCATTCCTTATCTATCACATATACTTTTCTTATTCCTTTTCATTTGCTTATATCGTATACTTGATCTATTTCATATTATTTCTTGTATCATGTTATTTGCAAGTTTCCTAGACTTTCATGTTCATTTGCTTTCATGTTCGTATACTGTGCATGTATCATATACTTTCATATCTCATATACTTTCATATAACCTATCTTATACTATCCTATACTTTTATCTACATTCTTATACTTTTCATATACGATACTTTTGTATGCTTTCATCTGGTACTTTTCATGTACTGTACTTTCATATACTTTCATACATATAATTTACACATGCTTATGCAAATCTTATACTTTCTTATCATATCATGTTTCATTTCAGGTCGTTTACATTTTTCTTCTTGTTCTTGTCTACATATATACATATATTATCACATAGCAATGCTATGCTTCTAATATCATGTCATGTACTTTTATCATTTTCGAATCATGTGCATATACTTGTCATTTGTTTTATGTTTCATGTCTGCATAAACCTTAGAAGTAGATAAAAGAAACTATAAGGGCGAAGGCGGCTGTACTCCTTTGTACAAAGCAGTGATCTATAAGGAGCCCGAAGGCGTATAATTATACGAAGGCAAATGACCATCATAAGGGCAGAGGCGTTATGCCGACAACGAGACCCAGTGATCCCGGTATGTTGCCGAGACTTGTTTTCCTAATAGAGGCATGCCCATCCTATCCACTCTACCCCGAGGTTCTAAGTAGACAATCCGGTGTTTTATTCCATTTTGTTATATCTCATATTCCAGAATAATTATTGTTATCAGGTAATCATATGCGATATTACATGATTACTTTAATGCGGGTCGTTCTCATATTTGTAGCTTCATATCACTATTCTCATATTTCTTTCTTTTACAATACATGTATATCACATTCCATATATGTCTATTCCTGTACTCAGCATTTTGTTTCATGTTTTTAGCTATTCATATTTATCTATTCACTCTTGTATTCATATCATGTTATCATATATTCATCTCATATATTAGCATATAACATTTGCATATAACCTATCGCGGATCATATCATCATCTACTTGTAACATCTTATATCTTGTTAACTTATATCTTCATGTACTCTATCAAACTATCGTATCTTATGATATATACCTATACATTTCTATACTTGTACATTTTACTTGTACTTTATCGGTATCCTGTCTCGAAGTAAGTGCGAGAGCAGAGACTTCTTCTTTGATACCCTTAGGTACCCTTCAGAAGTATTTACTTTTCTTATCTTTTCTTATTCAAATACACACATATAAGTATTTGCTTGCTTGGACCGAAGATAAAGAATGAGTTAGACTCGGTACAATATAGTACATTACAATGCGAGATAGAGGCGTGCACGCCGCATGTAAGTGTCGAAACAGCGGGGCCGAAGCCGCGGTCAGCATATGCGTGCCTACCCACTGTCGACGCCATATCACTAGCGGGAGTGCCGAGAAGCAACGATCCTTATATGTCTTGTCATTCAATGTCCAGGTCTTAGGCAATCATACAATTATATGTGTTCTCTGAGCCTATCATTCTTTTCTTTTATATTTCTTTACATATCGACTCGTATATTGCTATTTCTATCATTCGGATATTTAATTCATGTATGCTTATAAACCGTAGCCAAACGATTAGTACGCTTGGTACTACAATCCAATTTTTAGAACGAAATTGACACCAAATGCCATTAAATAGAATATGACTAGATTCTAGACTCAATGAGCTTTCCATAGAGTCAAAGGAATTCCCATGCTGGAATCTAGCAGAAGGAGTTATGCAAGTTGCAAGCCATGAAGAAAAATCAGCAACTTGCAACACTTACGATAAGCGGCGACCTTTGTTTTTAGTCATTTCGGATGTAGCATAAACTCAAAATGGTATCAAAGCTATATATGGGTGGATTTGAGACTCGAAAGGGCTTTCGTAGAGTCGAAGAACTTGCACAACGGACTTTAGACGAAGAAGTTATGATCGTCGGTGGAGGACACAACCCGAGGAAAATGCGCTCGAACGGTGCCACTCGGGCTGCTTTTGCACACCATGCGTCTTTGCTCCACTTTGGATTAATTTACGAGCCTAAGGGTTGAAATTTGGAAAGCTCACCTATTTCAAGGAGATATGTTCTCTATGAGTCTAGTTTACCCAAGGAGATTTGAATCACTCAATTCGGGATGAGTGATGACGACCAAGTTATAATGAACAAAACATGGGTTTTGAAGAAATTTGGACAGCATCTCCCCTAAAACCCCAATATTTCCTTAATACAAATATTCCTCAATTGAGGAGCACAATCAATTAACCCAAGCCTAAAACACAACAAATTTAACATAAATCTAACAAACATTCATTATAATAAATGAGGTTCTTCTAACCCAATTTCATCAATACGGGTTTGGGGATTTGATTTCCCTACATGTAGTCTAGACAAATTCTATACTAATCAAAACGAGTTCCTTACTTAGTTCCATACTAATTCCTATATTTCTACCTTATTCATGTTTCATGAACACATCTCTACATATTGCATTTCCTATATTTTTCCCGTTTCATGCATGTTGCATATGGCTTTTCATATACTTGTACAGTATGACACCTATGTATTCACACATCAATCATGTATTCTTGTTCCTCTATGAATCTACTTTACTTAGAAATTGGAATCATTCCAATTGAATCATTGAACTCAGTTATTGCATTTTCATGCCAAACTAGTCATTTGCCCATTTTACACTAGGAGCAGTTGAAAATACCCATTTTGGGGTCTTAACTCCATATTTGACACTAGCTCTTTGTACTAATTTGAAGCTAAGGTGCTAAGGGTTCTTCTCCAACTGGAATCACCTAAATCAGAGCACCGAAACTCAAGATATGTCCTAAACAACCGGGACTCCTCAATGTTCAAAAGCGAGAGGCAGAGTGGCTTGAACATAGCCCCACTTTGAGTGAATTTCTGGGCCCAATAGAGTTAGAATTTGAAGGTACCTATTTCAGGGTGTTTTGTGCTCCTTGACGTCTATTTTAACCAGCCACTTGAATCACTCAATTCGGATAAGAAATGACCAAGTTATGGCCAAAATACTAAATCTGGTCCAAAACAGAATAACATAACACTTATGAATGTAGGTACCCTTGTTTAGTGCAGTACCACCACTTTCAATGCCCGAAATTGTGGTTTTTCTCCCATTTTCCATACTTTTCTACCACCCCAAACCAACTCAATAATCAATATACACATCAAAAACCACTCTATATCCATCTTGTAGCTCTATTCTGCTCAATTCATCTTTCAAATATATCTTACTTCAAAAACACTTTCATGAATTGCACTCCCCCAAGAAACAACTCTAATATGGGTCATAACCCGCACAAAAACAAACACAGGATTAGTTAGGGTTTATTCTAGCCCAAACTCCATTACTTTTGCAATTAAACCATGAGTCCAACCTTAAAGGGAGGATTCCATGTTTTCTTGTACCATTTAGGGTTTCTGACCCTACTTTCAAAGAAATCTATGGTTGGGATGAAATCCTATCAAAACCCCTAGGTTTGAAAACCATAAACATCCCTACCATGGTCGAGCCATAATCTCATACAAAATTCATAATTTCCATACAAAAATCAAAAGATCCATACTAAATGTTAGATTCCATACCTTAAACTTGGCTTCTTCTTCTTCCTTCTTCTTCTTCTCCTTCCCTTCTTCTTCTTCTTCTCCACGGTTTTCTTTTTCCAAAATGAGACCAAATTTGGTCTTAAATCAAATATCTCTTCTTAGGCCATGTTTGGCTCCCAAAAATAAACTTTTTTTAGGTTAGTTTCCATTATTTCTTTAGTCCTTAAGTTATTCTCTTTTTGCAAAAATCAAGTTAGACATATTTCTGACATTTTAGCCCACTTAACCTTCTTATCTTATTACTTATGTGCCCCTTTTTGGTAAATTACATATGTACCCTTGTTTTATCCTGTACAAATTCCGGGTTTGTTGTTTTATTTCGCGAAAATTCATATTTAATTTTTATTAAACCCTAAATAATGTCCGAAAACTGTTAGGGTATATTTCGGGGTGTTACATGAATGGACTCTTATATACACTTATAGGGTCCTCATTAGTCCTATAGACATGTTTTTGGAATAACAGAATAACAAAACAAAACAAAACACAGCAATTTTCCATGCTTCATGAAACAGGTGGCTACGCCGCCGGCGTCGCCGATAGCTCGGCCCGTAGGCGAACAGAAACTATCCAAATTCTATGTCATAGAGCCACATTTGCGTAGCATGAGACACCCTTCTCATTTGAAGTGGACCTTTGCCCCATTGTGTTAGGATCACTACATTCTTTGCATGGGACCCCCTGAATTTTCCTAAATTTTGCTGTTTTTGGTCCTTTTTCTACAAATCTAACCAAAAACACAATAAAACTCATATTATTTCCATAAGAAAAAGAAACATCCCCCAAAGTGGGTTCCTAACCAGCCCAGCACCCCAGAACATAGAGATGAATTGAGTTTTGACCAGAACTCAAATACTTGTAAGTTAGGTTAAATTCCTAACACCCAAACAAGTATCTATACCCCATAAACCAAGAATCCATACCCAAAGGAAGGATTGCATACTCCTCTTATACAAAATAGGGTTTTACCAACCTAACTTTCAACAACTCTAGGTTTAGGATGGATTCCTAACTAAACCCTAGAGTTGGAACAACCTATTCCATACAAAAGTCATAGTATTCCATACCTTTGCTTTCTTGTTCTCTTCTTCCTTCTCTTCTCTTCTCTTCTCCTTTCTATTCTTCTTCTTCTTCTCTTCTCTTATCTCCTTATCCGTTTTGCTCTCCTATCCAAAGACCAACATGAGATATTTTGATTTTGATAAGGCCATTTTTGGCCTTATCACTTTATTGGCTAATTTTTCCCCTTTTGCATTTGGTCCTTTATTTCTCATCTATTCTCAATTCAACTTATGCATATTCCCACTTTGGCATATGAACTTATTAAATTATGAGCCTTGGGTCCTGAATTGGTAAATTACCCATTTACCCTTGACATTTGTATTAATTTCGGGTTTTGCTTATTTTATTTTTAGCATTATTTTATTCTGAAAAAAAAATATACATTTACTTTATTATCATGGCATATTATATTGTTAGGGTAAATTTGAGTGTTCTGGGGTTACTTCCGCAGTGTCTTCTATGGTTACACTTACCTATGTAATCTCACTTTCACCTGATCAAATTTCTTGGACTATTTAATTTTACACAACAATATAAAATGTGTACTACCAATGATGATGATTATGCTGATAGGGACTAAGACAATGTGGGATTTAGCTTAAGGTCATTTGAAGTTTGTGATTCTCTTACTTTTGCTTTCTTGTTATGGTGGACCACATTTGTTCTACGGGATGTAGATTACATTTGAATAATTGGCATGGTGGTATTGATTAGATACATTTTTGTGATAAATTTTAGGTGATTAGCTTCTCTCATACTCATTCCCATACAACGAAATTGAGAAGGGGATGTAGTTGGAACCTTTTTATTAATAATAATATTACTAATATTGATAGGTATTTTTATACTTGAACACTTATAGGACTTGCTTTTTTATAGTGGGTTGTTCAATGTCGCGATGAATGAACAGCCCAATCAGCCGTTGAGGGTGGGGAGGATGATGGCGTTGTTGACGTCTGATGAAGGTAATGTTTTTTTTAAATAATTTTTCTTAGTTTTTTTTACTTTACTTGTTTTGGATTAATAATAGAGCTGAAGTGATTCCTAGTCGGGTTTAGGTTAACAATTTTGTCAAGATTGCTCATTTAAGCATAGACAACCATTTCATTGTCTTGAACGACTATCATGCCTTTTTTAAACAAAAACTTTCAAAACCTAGAAAATCTACTCCTCTGTCAAAAACCAATAATGGACAGCCCAACTCTACTCCCTCATTCAACTCAATAATGGACAGCCCAACTCTACTCCCATTATAAACCGTATGCAAAAATATATATTATGATTTTACATTCTTGTACAAATTTATGGCCTATTATTTTATGACTTTTAGCAATAATTTTCTTGGTTTTTTGGAAAAAAAATAAAGAAAATAAGTTTAACAATTTAAATATTGAAAACATTTTCTTATTTTAAAAAATATATCACATCTTCCATTTGTTTTTCTAGTTGGTTTTTATATTATATATATAACTAATTTAAAATATATCATAAATTCTCAGAACCAACTAAAAACATTTCAAACCATTATTGGGTGTTTGCTAAAATATTTAAACAATTTTAAAGTGGTTTTAGAGATAAATTAATTTGTTAATTGTGTTGAAAGATTACACATATAAATTAATTACATTTTATGCAATAATTAAAACACTGATAATTGTCATGAAAACTCATGTTTGGCTAAGATAAAAAAGAGGAAAATGGGATTAAGAAATCATTTTCTTGGAACTTGTGATGGCTACGAACCATAATAGGACATGTTGTATTTTAATAAGCAACTAATCCTTTTGCCCATATAGGCTCCTTCACTAGGTCAACTAACTACAATATATAAATACATTTTTTTAATACCTTTGGATTATTTGTTTGGATTTGAGAACATCCGTAGATTCAGTCCTGTCAAGTCAAGTTTCACTAAAACATATAATATTACAATATCTTCCTTATTCTTTTATATTTGTTTTCCTATTTTTCCATACCAAATTTAGAAAAATCATTTTATATAATATTATTTCATTTCTTAACATTTTCTAAGAATTAAACATATTCTAAGGGTGTGTTTAAAACATTAAAATAGGAAGGAAAAAGGGGAGGATAGTTTTTCATTCATCACTCTAACTGAAATATAATGATATTGTGTCATTGCAGCTTGGATGATCTGTTGTCTTTTCCATATGACGCTTGGGACCAGAACCTCCAAAAGTGGAACATTTATGAAAAGATTCACATATTTCAAGACATATTTCATAATTTCACATATTTCAAGCTTTTGATTACCATGCAACAACAAATGAGAAGTATATGAACAAATTTTAATCTTGATTGATCTTATTTATTTATCTCATAGTAAAAAGTTATCATATCAATATCACACTTAATAATTTTTTTATCCATTATTGAATATTACCTTGTCCTACAGAATTCCAACTCAAACTCACATAAGTTATCATATGTGTGCAGAAAAGCCTTTGATTCCATTGGTTTCTCTAATTTTTCAACTGGAGTTATTAGACTCATTAAATGTAAGTTTATGAACAAAAATGTGATGTGTTTGATATGTTTGGCAAGGTAATACAAACTATTCACAAATAATATTGAGATGGTTTTATTAGATTGAGTTGAAGGTGAATACTACTTGGTCATGGATAGAAATCGAAACCATTGGGATGTAAGAATTTGTGTTTGGCCCAAATATTTTCACAATATAAATGTTAGATGCTGGCTTTGTTTTCTCCAACTACTGGAAAACTTAAATTTTGAAAATTTTATTTTCATTTTCTTTTATGCATTTATCCACAAACCAATAATGGTCAACGAATTAGTGGTTTATTAGGGATTTCCTCCTTTAACTCTTTCTCCAACAATCTCAAATTTTCTTGACATGGTTCTAGTGTTGTTTGTTGTAGAGATCAATACCTACAAAATTTGATTTTGGTGAAGAGATATGAAAATGGTACTGTGTATTTGTTTATCGGTTAGACTATACATCTTTGAGGTAAAACTTAAGTTCAAATATTAATTGAATAAAGTTTTTTGCATCATGAGTTCACTATGGTATGAAAACTTTATGTGAAAGTCTATTGATTAGAGAAAGTGGTTTGGTTGTCAGATCAGTAAGATCACCGACCTTCCATTTAACTTTTAGTTCTACGAGCACATTTATATTAGATGATGACATACAAATTACAAGCATTCTTTGAGGAACAAGGATAAAAAA
Organism: Tetrastigma voinierianum; assembly: GCA_016808115.1. NCBI lineage: Eukaryota > Viridiplantae > Streptophyta > Magnoliopsida > Vitales > Vitaceae > Tetrastigma > Tetrastigma voinierianum. The sequence continues at coordinate 140,420 of JAEQBH010004242.1, read as the reverse complement.
ATGTGGTTTGGTTGATAAATGTATATGATTGAGACAACTTGACAATTATTATTATTTTTATTATTATTATTACAAGTTCATTTGTTTTTAAATATTTAATTTTTATTATTTATTACTATTCTATTAATTTTGTGTTTATCCTATTAGGTGTCCAAGAAATATGACAAGCAAGAAGATGATGAAGAAACAAAGAATCATGTCTTATGAAGATGATGTTATGTTTTTTCAATTTAAATTTGTATCTAAATTGAATGCTTTTCATTATGTGCTTATGTGAAGAAAATGAAGAGTAATTTGAAAAAGATTTATGTTTTTTTTATTTAAATTTGTATCTAAAATTTTCATTGAATGCTTTTTATTATGTGCTTATATGTTTGTGTGAAAATGGTGATGACACATTTGATACTCAACTTTGACATTTGCTTCATTAATCTTAACAGAATAACAATGTAATCTTGACATCAAATCAAATAATATTAACATATGTGAAGTTATGCATTAAGTTAGAAATAGAGACAATCTTAACATATGTATATGTCAAGTTACTTTTAGACTTTTCTTGACACTAACATGGATGACATATATGAAGATTGACTTACCTTGACAGATATACCCTACCTTAACGGTGAAAAACTATCAATGAAAATCATTTTTCTTGTACTGCTTGTTGATGATTGATCACCACTAACATGATTTGTGACCTAATTTGAGGTTGAGAAACAACAATTAGGTTAGACCATGAATGGAATGTGATGTTTCACCAAAGAATATAGATATTTGTGGGTTACATGTGGCTTGTTAGGTTTCTAATGCTTAATGCACTCTTGGTTAGGATGGTTTGAGATAGAGATACATTAAAACCTTTTCCAAGGGTTGATTGTTATTGCTCGAGAAAGAATAGCATGTGCTTATATGAAATTTTTCATTAATATATGATTTAGGCATCATTGGGAACAAGTATAGCTTTACCATAGGAATTTGTTAGATGAAATCAAAACCTTAGGCTTTCTTGTAATTACATTTTCTCTTTTCATGTTAGAATCTTAGATTTAGGATTTCATTAGTTAGTTTATTTTCCATTTCAAATTTCACCTTTGTGTTAATCCAAATAAAGTTAGGACTATTCTAATTTCGGTAATTAGTAACCTAATCCTCATGGGACGATACTCTTACTTGAGGCGACTCGTGCACTTGCACACATAAGCGTATACATTTTATATAGCACAAATTGAGCCTATCATTTTTGTGGTGTTGTTGCCTAGGATTAGGCGTTTTTACTAATATTGATACCAATTAGTCCTTCTTTACTTTGGATACAATTAGTGTAGCTTTATTTTCATTTCTATTTTTACTCTTGATTTTATTTTTTGTTTTTTGTATTGTAGGAGTTGATTCACAATGGAGGTCGTCATCTACTTATAAACTCAAATTTCTCTTCTCACTCAAGAACTACAAAGGAGGCAACTAGCCAATGACCAACATCAAAGGGTACCTAGGCAAGGTTGGAACCTGTGCATGCCTATGGGACAAGTTCAGTATGCGGGTAACCCATACTTGAACACATATGACTCGGGATGTCAGTATCACCCATACCTCTCATGGGAGACAAATCAAGATGTTCCTCAACCTCCACAAGCAAAGAAGTTGAACCTTGAAAGAGTAATGATTGAATTGGCCAATTCCATGGCTGAAATGAAAAATTATCAAGCTCAAATGACTATCTCAAGTCTATAAGAAGCCATGGTTGAAATGGCTAAGTCTCAAATTGAATTTGCCAATTCTCAGGCTAAATTCATGAATGGGACAAGGGCAATCAAATTCAGTCAGATAAACTCAAAATCTTAGAGGAACAAGTGAGGCAAATGGTCAAGACCCTTTTAGAAGAGCAACAAATGAGTTTGCCTACATATGAGGAGTTTAAAAGAGTAGAGGTGAATGCTAAGGTGCTAAATGAGATAGTTGGAAAAGAGGAGTCAACTTTTCCGAAACAAAAATACATACAAAAGAAAGTTGATACGACTATTCCGGAGATGACCCTTTAGGGAGTTGTGCATGAGAAAGTAAAAAATGAAAAGTTGACTCCCATTTCAGAGGTGGATGAGACTATCTTGGAGTTGATGAAAAATGAAAGAACAACCAAAGTAAAGAAAGCTCCTAACTCCCTAGGAAATCATGCAAGCCTGAGAGTCTATGTGCTCAAGAAGCTATTTGAGCACAACTATGGCTTCCTAGTGAAGGATGGAGGCAACAATCACCTTTCAATTTGTTGTTGGTAGAGTCAGCTAATTCAAAAATAGACGGCTTCTTGAGGCAACCTAAGCAATGTCTTTCATTTTCCTTTTCTAGTTTTGCTTTTTTTTTAGTTAATTTTCCTTGTTTGATCTTGTTTGTTTTGTTTTTTAGTCATTTTTCAGGTTTTTGGAGTCTAAAGTTGGGTTAAGAGGAAAATGAGATGATCGCTCAATTTTTTTTTTCCCCTCTTTGTTTTTCATGCTCTATTTCATTGATGGAAATGTTTTATTCAAGTTTGGGGGGACGAATTGCGGTAGAATAAGCTTTGGATTTCTTTAGTATCTTGTGTTATACATGTTTGTGTTTTGTGTCTCATATGAGTTGGTTTTGAGTATAACTTGATTTAGAGAATCTTTGACATTCATTGTAAAATTTTGTTTTATTTAGCCAAAACTTAGGATACCATCACATTTATATAATCTAAGATTAAGTGTATCTAGTGGTTATGGGAGGCTTGGTTTTAGAGCCTTCGTGTTTTTCATAGAACTTGTGCAAACACACAATAGATCTCATTTATACACCGAGGTTTCGACATCTCCTTCTCAAACTAAACTTACCTTGAGAGGTTTTAACTTCCATAGTGTTGGGACACCTCAATAAAGAGGGCCAATGAGCCTCACAATTGAAAAAATAAAAAAAATAAAAAAATAAGTGAGTTTTTCCACTCGTAATCTTAGGCACGATCCGAGGGGCCTTTCAAAGCCTAATTCCCTAAGCCAATTGGTTGGGAGTCATTGACTTCACTGCCCGTTACATAGGACAGAGGATGGTTCAGTTTCACAAGTAGGTGCTTTGGTTTTCTAGTTGAGTGTTAAGTGAAGTTCGAGAACCAATGTCGTTTATGCCAACTAACTAGTAGGGAGTCGCCCGATGGATCCCTCTGCATGGGTACTTTCTGGCGCGTAGCATTGCATCCTACTTTCTAGTTTCAGCATTTAATAAAAGATGTATTCTTAGCCTATTTTTGTTATGGTCGTTTGAATAAGTGAGTTGAGTTTTGTTGAAAAGTGTCTTGGAACCTTCGTCTACATTTGAGATCTAACATACCATTTTCATTGAGTTTCTTTAGGAACAATTCATTGAGAAATTGAGGGCAAAGCTTGCCTTGATCACCATAACCATAGATGCCTTGTCTTTAAAGATTTTAAATGTGTTGGGATCCCATGTAGGGTATATTGTTTCCATAGAACTTTGTCATGGTATTCTTTGAGCTTGTTGCTAGTACCATTCTTTACTCATATTTATTTTAGTTTTGTATATATGTGTGTTTTTCCTTTGCTTGGGGACAAGCAAAGATTTAAGTTTGGGGTTTTGATGAGTATCTTAAATACTCATTTTATCCCCAAGTTTTGCTTATCTTTTAGTAGTTTATGAGATCAATAGTTTTCATAATGCTCTCTTTTCTCAATTTTGTGATTAGGCCAACCATTGAGCAAAAATGAGCAGAAAGAGGTCCAAAAATCATAAAATTCAACATTCAACAATAGCTACTATATTTCAACTTTTTTAGATGTAGAATGACCTCCCATGGCTCCAATATTTATATGGATGGATAATAGACTTCTCAATATTTCTGAAAATGCCTTATTCACTTAACTTGGACTTCGAATGATCAAGTTATGGCTTTTAGAAGTTGAAGGAAGAAGATAATAGTGCTCAAAAGCTGACCAGCTGGAAAATTTTATGGATTAAGTCTTTACCATCAACTATAAAGTGTTAACTATAGCCATATCCATAATCTACACTCTCTAAGCTTTCCATAGAGACCAAGTTTGTGGAAATCGGAGTTCGGACAAGAAAGTTGTGCCATCGAGAAGTGAAAAGAAGTTATAGAGAAGCAAACCACGCTGAGTTTTTCACACTGTATCATGGGGTTTCACGCTGCAGCGTGTATATGCTCATAAGGGACCAGTAGCTTGCCATTTCTTCCTACACCACCATGCTACAGTGTGGATGTGAGGGCCCAAAGTTGCTGAAGCCCATTTTCACGTGATCTCTTTGGTTTTGGCTTCAAAAAGGAACAAGATTATGGCTTTGAAAGAGGAGTTCGACAGGGGAGTTTGATGGGGGAGTTCAGGAGCCAAAGAGGGGGTTTCTCTTGGGTTCAAAGAGGGAAGCCCCTAGGGTTTCTAAACCCTAGGACAAATCTATCTTTGGGGAAGGAATGAGATTGAAGAATAAGATGAAGATTTGAAGGGGATTGGGCGTTCACTTCCGTATAAATTTATTTCTTCTCCCTCTTTTTATGTTTCTCTCTTTCTTGGTTTTATTTCTCCTCCCCATGAACTAATCTCATTTTCTAGGGTTTTGATGTAGTCTAAACAATGAACTATGGTGTTTAGCTTTGATTTGTAATCTTTGATGTTTTGATTTTCTTATATATTATGTTCTATTCAATTCCTAATGCTTGTTGATAATTGATCACCATTAACATGATTTGTGACCTAATTTAAGGTTGAGAAACAATAATTAGGTTAGACCATGAATGGAATGTCATGTTTCACCATAAAATAGAGATATTTGTGGGTTAGATGTGGATTATTAGGTTTCTAATGCTTAATGCATACTTGGTTAGGATGGTTTGAGGTAGAGATACATTAAAACATTTTCCAAGGGTTGATTGTTATTGCTTGAGAAAGAATAGCATGTGCTTAGAAGAAATCCTCCATTAATATATGATTTAGGCATCATTTGGAACAAGTATAGCTTTACCATAGGAATTTGTTAAATGAAATCAAAACCCTAGGCTTTCTTGTAATTACATTTTCTCTTTTCATGTTAGAATCTTATATTTAGAATTTCATCAATTAGTTTATTTTCCATTTCCAATTTCACCTATGCGTTAATTCAAATAAAGTTAGGACTATTCTAATTTTGGTAATTAGTAACCTAATCCTCATGGAATGATACTCTTACTTTCACACTTTATTACTTGAGGCAACATGTGCACTTGCGAACATAGGCGTATACATTTTATATAGCACAAATTGAGCCTATCAATACACTCTACCACACTCAATTTACACTACACAGGTTTTGGAGAGACCACCTACTACTCATCTTAGACCTTGAGCGCCCATAGTTCCTACATAGCATCCTAGATAACTGAAACACTTTACACCACTAGGCATGCCTTTGGTTGAGGTGTTACAGACATTGGTGACTATTGGATTGCTCAGTCCATTAGCACCCAGGCCATTACCGCAGGTTGTTTACCCTCATTTTCGGATGGACCTACATTGCGCCTATCATCAAGGCCTCGGACATACTACAAATCAGTGCACTGCTTTGAGACATGATGTTCGGGACATGATTGAGATGAGAATATTGTACGGTTAGGATAACTGAATTAGTTCTGCCAACCGACATATTCTACGATCGCGGTTCCTCTCCCAGCGGAAGGTATTCATTCTATTGATTTTTCTAAGTCTAATGGTCGCATCCATATGTTGTCATGGGATTATCAGGGGTCAAAGCCCATAGTATTTGATGATGGTTGTGGCGATGACGGGGTTCATGAGGTGTTTTCAAGTCAGCAAATTCACGCACATGTCATTTTGACGTCGAGCATCACTCCAATTTGGATCCCCGAACCGATGCTAGTGACTTTGCCATGTTATAGTGTTCAGACTCCTTTTATTCTAACTCCATGCCGAGGGACGGTTGATACACAAGAGATTTAATATGTTATCGAAGAAGTAGAGGCGTCGAGCGACAACACTCCGGTTCCATCTCGGCACATGAATCCATTACTAGAGGCGAAGCGTTGAGAGAGGATGATGAGATCCTGAAGCAACTACAAAGTACACAGGCTCGTATCTCTATTTGGAGCTTGTTATCTTCCTCTACCACCCATAGAGAGACTTTGATTCGGCCTTTGAGTCGGATTCGAGTTGACACGACCACATCGCTAGAGGGACTAATTCATATGCTCACAATTGGTTGAGCTAACTGCATTGTTTTCTCTGAGGATGACTTACCTTGGGAGGGCTCAGACCACACTCGACCTTTACATAAAGGAATCTATTTTCATAAAACTTTCACTTCTATTTACAATCTTACATTGCTAAGGGACTAGCAATGAGCTGGTTGGGGTGTGATAATCACTCGAAAGGTACATTTTTTTAATGCCTAACTCGACATCTTTTCGAGTGAATAAAGCACTTGAACCTCTGACTTAGCAACTTGTTAGCCCCTAACCTTAGAATTAATATTTTCCTTGAGTTAGTATGTTTTGTAGGATATTAGTACATAATGATACTCTTGGAGAACATGAAGGCAAATGGAAAGAAGATTCAAGATGATAGCACATGTATAACATGGCAGGAACCATAGGTAGACAAGCACCAAGCTAAAGAAGACTTAATGAAACGACGAGAAAAGCAACTTGGAATATTTTGCATTGACTGCATAATGGCAGTGCAAAATCGCATCGATTTCACAATCATAGTCAAAGTGCATACGCTTGATCTCGTCTTGCATGCGGGTGCTAGTAGTGTGAATTTTGCTCAAACACCTAGATACGATGCGAAAATAGCGTGATTGCTCAAACTTGAAGAAAAATCAATTTCTTTATATTTTAAAGCCTAGATCACATGCTATAAATGGTAATTAGCTTTGTGATAAAACAATTAGGCCCCTGATAGGGGTGAATCATATTAGCATTTATAGCGTGTTTATCGTGTGTTTATGTAACCTAAAGATTCACCCCCCTTATTCTCAAGTACTACACTAATCCCTCATCCATGTGAATTTTACAAGTCTTGAAAGTAAAGCAAGCAAAGATGGGGGCAAAAAGAGCAAGAAAGCAGAACCTACACCAAAGGCACTGCTTCACTAAGGCGTGGCTAAAATGAAGAAATCGAAGGCCTCGGGTTCGCCGAGGTGAAGAAGAACCTTCGTCGAGGCGAAGGGGGGCATTCTAAAGATCGAAGGCCTCGGGTTCACCGAGGCGAAGAATGACCCCCTTGATTGTTGCCACATGTCTTCACCAAGGCTAAGGATGTCGGGTTTGAGACAAAAATGTCCTCATTCTTAGCCCCATTTTGATTATTTTTCCAATGCTATAAATACTTGCTTTGTAATATTTTTTGGGAGATTGGAGAGAGCTTGGAGTTTTGGCACATATTCATCTTCTAGGGTTTTTCTCTAAGCTCTCATTTTCTAGGGTTTGCAGATTTTCTTAGTTTTTAGCTTGTGTTTGGAGCCAAGTTGCAAGATCCAACTGCTAGAGGACTTCTTGTAGTTGTGGAGCACGGTTTTGGGAGACCTCTACTTCATATTTGTTTTGTATCCCTAAATCCTTCTCTTTCTCTTAATCTTTCAGCATTATGTTTGTTGTAGACATGATATTGTTGGGTTTTGAGGCTAGTATGAGTGGTTAGATCCTCCTCTAGGGCTGGTTATGGACATTGCTGTTCGGCTTATGTATTATATTGAATGATTTTGTGAATATAATCTTGTGTTGAGGTTTTATGGATGTGTTTTTATGAATTCCTAGGTTTTTATTCAATTGTTGCTTGCTAGGTAGTGAGATTAAGACCTAGGAAACAAAAGGAGTTTCAAAGTGACATTTGGAAGTTTACTCTTGGGACTTGATATTCATTCTCTAATATTTCACAATTGATAACACATTGTTTGACCTAGATGGACCAAAAAGAGAATAGGGATTGGGTGTGAGAAATTGAGGTGAAACTCGAAAGAGAGAACATCATACAAAGTTCATTGGGTAGACATAAGAGTATCTTCAATTAATTAGCACTTAATGAACATAAGCCATAAATGCACCAATGAAGACAACCGACCCTAGTGTTATTCCTTAAAGTTTTTCTTACAACTTAATCCAAACATTTGCTAGTCTTTTAGAGTAGATTTTTAGTTTAACTTAGTTTCGCTTTTAATGAACAATCAATCACAACTAGTTTAATTTGCTTAAATAGTGAAATTCTCAAGTAGTCGGGGTACTTAATCCCCACTTAAGCCATCTCTTCCCTGTGGGTACAATATACTAGGTTTTAATTTGAAAGCCACTATATTACTTGTGATCCGTGCACTTGTGGATTAGGTTGCTTTTAACCAAACTTTTATATAAACGAAAGCAACTGAACAACCCCCTAGTTGCTCAACAACTTCTATAAATTGGCACTTGGGTGGCAAGAATGGGAGTTCTCTTTTTTTCTTTGGTTTTTTTTTTTTTTTTTTTTTGGAGAGGTTGGAGGAGAGTTTGTTATTTTCTAGATTTAGAACTACGATTTTTCTGTATTTTTCATTGAAGCTTTCATCAAAGAGTAGTTATTTTCCTGTTCTTCATCTTTTATCTCTCTCGAATCCTTCTTCTCATGATGTGTATTGACAACACCACCATGCGAGATTAAACCCTCCCTCTTAGGGAGGATAACAGAGTTCAATTTCTTCTCCGAAGGTAATAAAGGTAACCAATTACTAATTTTGTGTTGGGAATTATATATTTAGGTTGGTAGTTGCTTGGAGTTTGGTAATCCCAGTAAGTACGCCAGGTAGTTGTAGAAGTATCCTTCACCGCCATCAACGAACAATTACCTAATCTACAAGAGTCCTAAAAGACATAAGTGGAAGCCTAAACACCACTTCTAAGTAATTAAAGTAACTCACCATACACCTAGAACTTAGACTTAGTCTAAATCTAATAGAGGACAACCTAGGCGGAGTTTGGGTGAAAGCGTAAGAAAGATAACACGAATTTTTATTAGGCTTCATCTAAATCTAATAGAGACAACACATTGTCTATATTTTATACAATTATGGCCTCCTCAAAGCTATGAAATCAAACATGGGTTATTCCCACTTAGTTAGTAATAAGTCACTATTGTTAAGGAATATTTGACCAGTTGACTTATTCATGCCACTTATTAGAATCAGATTTCCACATGGGCTATTACTAGCCATTCCACCAGCCCCTAGTCTTATTTCGGGTTTGTATAACCCCGATGCCAGATAAACTTTTTAACTAAGCATACATGTCGGGATGACAAATCCAACGTGAGTTCCTTGGTTGTCTCCCTGTTTGGAAGATTATAGAGTATGTTTCCTCGAGATTAGGTTGCCATACAAATCGAAGGGAGTTCCTTCTTACGACGTGTTTAATCAACTTCGTCTTGGCTTCTTGGGTCATTAGGGAGTTTTCAAATAATCCCCCAATGTTGAATCTGCCTCGGGCCATTGGGCTTATCTCGAATATATGAGTATATCTTAGGTCGTTGGGCCTGCCTCAGACATATGAGGTTGTCTGAGGTTGTTGAGTCTGTCTCAAGTTGTTGGATCTATCACTAGCCAGCGAATGGGGGCCTTAGCCCCATATGACGAAAGGACACGTAGTCCTAAAGGCTCATGACCTTAAGAATGGTGAAGGAGGCCAAAGACCCTAGGTCTTATTGCAAACCAGCCTTGGTTTTGGAAAATTCCATTTATTTAAGATGGCCAAGTGAACTTCTTGCATGGAGATAAATTTCATCTATCCATATATAATTTTGTTTTTTTGTTATAACAAGTCGTGCTGGCGAGGAATTTGACATTATCGAGTGTTAAGCCTTAGCAGGGGCAGTTAGCCTTAATAGGCACTTAGCCTTAGTGGCCATATAGCCTTGTTGGTCGTGAAGTCTTGGCGGGCACTCGGCTTTGGTGGGCATATAGCCTTGATGGGCACTTGGACTTTGACATTAGGTATTCTAGGCATTTTTGGATTATCAAATGTGTAAGCCTTGAGCTGATTATTTTTTCTATTAACCTCAATGTCGCATCATCCTCTATAGTTTTTAGCATTTTTTTTGTGTTTTTCTCGATTGTGTTGCTAACCTGAATCAATAAATTTAATAATTTTCAAAATAAAAAAATATAATGAGAGTCATTAACTATTTAAAATAATTAAAACATTATTTTCTTGAATTTTTCAAGAAAGTGAATTGTCTTTTACGTAAATATGGAGATAAAGATAAAAAGAGAATTTTTATATTTTAATAAGAGCGTTTGAGAAAAAACTACAATCTGTAGCTTTTTCCAATCATGAGTTGTTTACCACTAATCAACTATGATAACTGATTAGGAGTCTTTATCAAGCAACCTATTAAAGCTAATTGGGGGGAAATAAGCTATCAACGCCCTTAATTAGCTCAACCAAACATGCTGGAGCTGGGCTGATTTTGGTTTCAGATGTATTTATTGGCAAAATTCCAACCGTGGGCTTTAAGTTCCCCTACCTGGGTATGGACCTGGGCCTGGACCTATGTTAGTTCCATAGTAACTCCTTTAAAAGGTCATGTTTTTGGGATTGGGGTTTAAATCAACAAGACCTTCTGTTGGCAGAATTAAGACATCAACCTGAGACCATGACCACTTTAGTTGGTAATATTTGCATTTACACTACATATATTTACTATTTAAAAACTTCAAAATCACTTATTATTGTGATATGTGGTTCATATTATGAGTAAAAGGATGGGTAAACGCTGGAGCGGGGCGGTATAATATGATATGGTTCAGGTATAGGGATATTTTTATAAATTTATCATATCCAGAGTTATTATAAATATCCTATTATATAACCTTATACATGTGTGTCCTTATTTTTTTCTTCCTCTGATTTTTTTTTTTTCTTTTGAGAACTCTTTCTCTGATTTTTAATCACCATTGCTGCACGAATCGTTATATATTTATCTGTATAATATAAGATAACTGATATAAAAATGATAAATTTAAAAAATAATAATAATAAACGTTGAATTTCTTGCCATGGTACAGCGGATTTCCTTGAAATGAGAAGACAACATTTCTTTCTTTCATGTTCTTTTTTATTTACCAGGAAAAGCCCCAATGGAAGCTAGTCATGTTACGGACCCCTTTCCTGTGGATATGATATTATATAATCGTTGTTTAGTATTCAGCTTGTAGTTCTTCCAAAATTATGCAAAGGGACCCAAACCCTGCACGCCGATATTGGGGCCCCTCCTGAATTGGGTCTCAAAGGTGGCACCGCATGCTTTTATTCTTTGTTTTCAATAACTTTAGTTGATAAAACCAGGCTATTTGGAGAAAAACAAAATAGTTGAAGAAGATGGTTGAAAAGTTTCTTTTTATTATTTTACATAAGAATAACAGCCAATATATACATCTAGACAAGAATGCAAATCATCAAACTTATATAAGAAACTGTAATTAACCTCCTTTATGAAATTGTAATCAATCGTAATAGAGTAATATCTCTTAATACGTCCCCTCAAGTTGAAGACTGAATATCATGAAGTTTCAACTTGTCATGCAGTTTTACAAACTGATCTCCCCAAGGCTTTTGTAAAAACATATGCTAATTGGAATTGTGTAGGTACATATGTGTTGAACTTTCAGTACATGGTGATGAAGAGAAAAACTCAACTCAATTCTTCTATTAACACTGAGAACAAATATATACAGAGAGAGAATTCTTTAAGCATCTAAAACAATTACAGGAGCGTCTAAGTCAGTTACAGGAGCCAAAGCATCTAAAACAGAAAACTAAAGTCAAGCAGCCTGTATGACTTCTGGAACCTTCAGTGATGCAGCTGTAGTGTATTTAATACCTTCAACATGCCCCCTCAAGCTGCATGGGGAAAGGCTCATCGTCAGCTTTTGACAGAGAACTTGAAATTTGTTAGAGCATATAGCCTTAGTGAGTGCATCAGCAGGTTGTGCCTCAGTAGGCACATATCTAACATCAAGTTTACCATTGGAAATGAGATATCAGGTAAAATGTACATCAATATCAATAAGTTTAGTCCAAGATTGATAAACTGGATTTAACACCAAAGCTTGAGCCCTTAAATTGTCACACCATAAGATAGGAGGTTGAGTGAAGATGAATACCAAGTTCAGTAAGAAGACTTTGAACCGAAATAATATCACTTGCAGCTGAGGACAGAGCGATACTCAGATTCTGTGTTTGAACGTGCAACAACTTTCTGCTTTCATGAACTCTAAGCAATCAAATTGGCACCAAGAAATAAACACATCCCCCTCATAGATTTTCTATCGTCCAGATTACTGGCCCAGTCAGCATTTGAAAAACTTTCCAGGTTGAGAACAGCTGCTAGTCTGAAGGTAAGACCATTAGAGACAGTCCCTTTGATATAGCGGATGAGTCATTTGCAGGCCTTCCAATGATTTATTGTTGGTGCTTGAAGAAACTGACAGAGTTTGCTTACCGAAAATGATATATCAGGTCGAGTATATGTGAGGTACTGAAGAGCACCTATGGTGCTACGATAGAGAGAAGCCTGAACAAATGGTGCACTGTCATTAGAAAGTTTGTTGGCCCAGAAAGCTCTGGGCGTAGGACATGGTTTAGCATTCTCCATATTAGTCTTGCGAAGCAGGTCAATAGCATATTTAGACTGACTAAGATGCATACTAGAGGACTGCCGACAGACTTCAAATCCCAAAAAATAATGCACAGGTCCCAGATCTTTAAGAACAAAGTGATGATGCAACTCATCAATAAGCTGTTGAATATCTATAGAAGAATATCCGGTGATGAGTATGTCATCAACATACACCAGGACGAGAAGAATGTTGTTATTCTTACGAATGAAGAACAAAGAAGAATCTTGTTGACTTTATAACTTGTAACATAAATTGATCTCACAAGTTCTATCACCAAAAGTGTGTGTATGTGATATAATGTACATGAGATATACAAAAACCACATACCTACATGCGCAAGTATACGTGTCGTACCAAGCAACACAATGGCAAGTAGAGTATCGTCCCACAGAGAACTAATTACCAATTACTGTAATTATGATACCTTAAACTTTATCCAAACTATGTAGATGATGAGATGAAATTTAACTACACAATGGCATAAGAGACACTATTCTAAAGTTAAGCCAAGCAATGAAAAATTATCTAAAAAAGGGAACCTGGGGTTTGGGTTCATTTGACAAATTCCTATGAAAGAGTCTAGGTAAGTAAGGCCTATGGTGCTTGGTTCAATCATCAATGATGGATTTCTAAGTGATCGAGCTATTCTTTCTCAAGCAATAGCCAACAAACCCGAGAAAATGTTTTATTGTACTTCTACCTCAAACCATCATAACTCTAGTTTATTAAGCTCAAGAAATCAATATCACCTTCAATTACAATATCTCTATCTTGTGTGAGAGCATGATGTTCTATATAAGGTCCGACCCTATTCTCTCTTCTCATACTCGCATTAGGTCACTCGGCATGCAAGGTGATCCAATCAATAGCAAATGGTAAAGCCATATAAATCATTTGATAAACAAGAACCAAGCATTCAAGGATTTACAACCTAAAAACCAAATCCATAGTTCAATGCCAAACAACTCCCAAAACCCTGGATAGAAAGACTAGAACAACACAATGGGAGTTATAATGGAAGAAAAGAAGAAAAACATAGGGAAGAGGAGAAGAATAAAACTAAAAATAGTAGAATGCTGCAACTCCTCCGTATGCCTCTGATCTCTAGTTGATCCCCCCTTTTTACCCTAATCCTTTTTCTTTTATACTTCCTGATGGGGTTTGAAATAATAGGCACACAAGCCCAAGAGGCAAGACCAAACATCGGGATTAAAAACGGGCCCAGTACTAGCAATATGGAAATCTTAATGGTATACCCAGTCACGGGGCCCAAAGCGAGGGCTTGACTCACCCCTTTAAAAACCGATAGCCCAGTGAATCCATTATTGAAAGAAAACGCGATCTCCTGTCGGAAAGTAGGATATTTCCCGATTATTGCCCATCAATTATCCCATATTAATGGAGTTTACAATAAGGAAAAAATCTCCCACCAAATGGGAAGATATCGTATCATCCTCAGCGAGGAAAGATACTATTCGGTGTCATCATCGACTAGGAAAGTTATCATGATCACCGTTATAAATGCCGAGGCCACCCCATCGGTGAAGGTACGGACTTACGCGCAAAGATTACCATTCCGCATCACGGTTGATCTTCTCTTCCCCTTTGAAAGGCGGCTTAGGCATCGGAGACAAGCGGGGCGAGCCCCCGCTGAATCCTTTGTTCACATTTTTGCGGAGGGAGTCCAATGTGCGGTCGAGTGGGCTGACCAGTGATGTGAAGCATCTCCCGGCCAGGTTAGGTTGAAAAAGCATCATAAGGCTCATGTTGCGCCGCGTAAGACCTCGAACGAAATTTGTCGAGGGGTGTATTCTTTGAGGTGAATACCGTTGTTTACCTTCAGTGAGTGGCCATCCCGGATAGTCGAGACCTCGCTAGAAGAGATAACACTAAATCTTGCCAGGTTCCGGTGCGGACATCGACGGATGGCGCATCCGGCTAAAGGAGATTGAATACTTGATCCAACGTGGGCATCTCAACCGTTACATGGCCTCAAAAGGGCAAGAGCGAGTCCAGCCACCACCACCTGGTCGGTGACCCCGGTTGTCAGCGCCTTTAGGAAATCCGTGTAATCTCAGGAGGGTTTCACGAAGGTGGAGGTGCCTTCGACGAGGCCCACTTGTGCAGCATAAAATCGGAAACCTTAGAAGTACAAACAGTATCCAAACTTCCTCGGTTGGATACTACCATAACTTTCTTTAAACTTGACATGGAAGAATTTCTTAACATCCCCCGTGGCAGAGCCAGATGGTGATAAAAACCATAGTAGCTAATAAACGATCCACAGGTGTCCTCGTTGACAACGAAGCTGGCCCGAGCATCATCTTACGCATCGGCTTTCGACAAAATGGGCATTGGAAGGGAGACTAGGGCAGTCAACGCTTTGCTATGTGGTTTCTCAAGAAAAAGAAATCTTGCCTGAATTGATACGACTAGTCTTACTTTGGGAGACCCACCGTGCGAGCCACAACAGCGGTGAGATTCCTCGTAGTAGATGCCCGTCGATTTCTGACATGTTACTAGGTGAGCCCTTTCTCTCAATATGGGGCAGTTCCACTCCGCTTATCACATAGTTATCAATTTCCAAGCGCGAATGGAGTAGAATGGTCAGGAAACCCGGTGCATAGCCGGGAATGTTACTCGGCGTCGATGAAGCAAAACACGATCGGCCGACGCATCTCGTGGGCGAGCTCGACGTGCGAAACGAGGTAACTGCGGGCTGCGCCCTTAGAAGAATTAGAGCCTGTACAGCTCGATGACCAGCCGGAACACCTCGTCTACATAGGATCCAAGTTAGTAGAAGACATCAGAAGCTCTCTCGTCCGTTTTCTAGAGCAGAACATGGAGGTATTCACCTAGAAAGCGAGGGAAGACATGCTGGGTAGGTCGACCAGCGGTGATCACCACGAGGTTAGCGTCATCCCTCCTTGGCCAGGTCCAAGCAAAAGAAGGATTTTTGCCCCAGAAAGACAGAAGGCGATTAATGAAGAGGTTGGTAAGCTCCTCCAAGCAAAGGCAATCAGAGAAGTAGAGTACCCGAAATGGTTGGCTAACGTTGTTCTCGTCAAAAAAGAAAATGGCAAGGCGTAGATTTCCACGAACATCCAACGAGGCCTGCCCAAGGATAGCTTTACCGGATTGATCTCGTAGATGCCACGACCGGTCATGAACTCCCTCCGCTTCGGAGCGCCTTCGAGCTGTCCGGTCATTAGACCCGGCTGACCAAAGAAGACCTCATTTGTCAACGGTCTAGAACCTGCATTGTCGGTAATGCCCTTCGGGCTAAAACGTAAGGCCACCTGAGCTAGTGAACAGGATGTTCCAGAAACAAATTAGGACATTTATAGAGGTATATATAGACGACATCTTTGGTAAAATGATAAAGCCAGGCTCCACATAACCCGTCTAGGCGGGCGTTCCCGAGGTCTGGCTTCTGATATGAGTTAAACCGGCCAAATGCAATTTCGAAGTCTCCGCCCGGGGAAGTTCTTAGGTTTATAGTCAACAACGTAGGAATAGAGGCAGGCTTCGGATAAGATAAGGTCGTGCTTGATCACATTTTGCCTCCGTCAAACATTAAAGACATTCAACGCCTGACAGGGAGAATAGTTGCGTTGAGCCACTTCGTATCTAGGGTCAGCGACAAATGTCGGCCTTTCCTTCAAGTTCTGAAAAAAGGCCTTCCAGTGGGACACTCACTGCCAGGTGGCGTTCACGGCGCTCAAAACCTACCTAAGCTCTCCCCTAGTTCTGGCATTGTGCTACGAGGAGAACTCTTCACTCTGCTCCAGCGGATTTCGGACTTTGCAACTAGTGTCGCCTTGGTAGAGAGCCGGGACGAGTGCGACCTTGATCCTGCCCTATTGCGGTCGGCTCCCGGGGAGTAGGGAGAGGTACCCCAGATGGGGCGTCTTGGCGTTGGTAACCACATCTAGAAAACTCCGACCTTGCTGACTCATGCAGTCGAAGTCCAAGCCGAGATATCAGATGGAAGCAAATAGTGCATAAACCAGAAACCTTTGGAAGGCTGATAAAGTGGGCTATAGAGCTGAGTGAATTTAACATCAGGTACAAACCGAGGACAGCGGTAAAAGGGGCAGATCTTGGCATCTTTCATCATGGAATTCACTCGACAATCTCTGAAGTACCAGCGACACTTAGGACCTCCCCGTCGGGATTGTCGTCGACGAGTGCACTAGCGCCGAGGCGGTGCGGGGGCGTCGACCTCTCGGACAGGATAGATCTGAGAATGCGCCCTCGGGTCGGCTTCCAAGCCTCCAATAATGAGGCTAAATATGAGGATGTCATAGTTGGACTCAACCTCACCCACTTCATGGAAGCAGATCAGCTAGAGGTGAGCAGCGACTCCCAACTGGTGGTAAAACAGATAGAAGACTCCTACGAGGCCAAAGGGGAGAAGATGATCTTATATCTCAAAAAGGTACGAGAGTTGATTAAGAAGTTCACACGAGTTCAGGTCAAGCATGTACCAAGAGCAGAAAATTCCCAAGTTGATGCCTTAGCAGCGGCGGCTTGACCTCACAAAGACACAGGAAGGCGATACTTATGAGCACCTTCCGGAACTCTCAATAAGCATCGACAACGGAGAAGTCTCCCCTGTGATGTCCGAGCCGAGCTGGATGGACCCCATCTGGGATTACCTGGTGGAGTGCGTTTGTCGGCGACGAAAGGGAGCGTCGAGCTTCAGCGAGGTCGGCGAGATTCACTTGGATTCATCGGGGGACCCTTTATCGCGAGGCTTCTCACGCCCATTCTCAAGTGCTTGGGAAGAAGAGCGCCAGCTACATACTTTCGGGGAGGTGCGAGGGCATATGTGGCAACCATATCGGAGCTCGGACCTTGGTGGGGAAAACGTTGGGGCAGAGTCTTGCTAGCCCACAATGCACCGAGGCGCTACGAATTGGTTAGAAAATGCAAAAGCAGTCGGAGCATGCCGGGGATCTCTCATCTCCCATCGAGCCAGCCAGCGTCAGTCCACAAGCCCCCAGCCTTTTCAACAATGGGGGCTGAACATGTGGGACCCACACCCATTGGAAGGGCGATATGAAGAATTTATCATTATGGCCATGGACTATTTTACCAAATGGGCCGAACTTCGAACCATAGCAACCAATCCGCGGAACATAAAAGATGCATGGCCGTGCAGCGCTCTATAATATGCAGGTTCGAGGTCCCGAGGTCCCTCGTGTCCAATATTGGGAAGCAATTTGACAACCCTAAGTTCAAGGATTTCTGCGCTGAGCTCGGAATCAAGAACTACTACTCAAGCATCCCGACTCATCCATGAGTCCATTAGGCAGCGGGGAGTCACTATAAGGACTAAAGGCATGCTTGAGAACCAAGCGGAAGACCTAAAAGGAAAATGGGTAGAGTACCTCCCCGAGGTATTATGGGCATACAGAACTACGCGCAAGTCAATGACTCAGGAAACCCCGTTCACTCTGACCTTTGGCAGACGGTAGACTGATCGAGGTCGAACTAAATCTCAAGGATTGAACTATGAAACATAGAACTAGCAAAGGAGGTCCTTCGCACAAGCCTAGATCTCCTAGAAGAAAAACATGAAGCGAGTCCTAAAGGCGTATGGAAGACTATCACCATGAAATTATTATGACCAAAGGGTCGAGAAACTGGGAGTTACAAAATTTGAAGCGACCTAGTTTTAAAAAAACTTCTACCAGAAAGGAAGGACCCCACACATGGGAAGCTGGGACCTAATTGGGAAGGGCCCTACATTGTATCTCGCATGTCGGAGCGACAGCCCATGAACTCTAAACGAGAAAGGAAAAACCATATACAGTTCATGGAATGTTGAACACCTCAAACGGTTCTACCAGTAAGACCCCGGAACGTAGTCTGTAATAAAGATCCACCATCCTGATTACAAATAACAATCTATTTCCATTTTTAAGTTGTTTAATGTTATGGTGGACCAAACAATAAGTTACAATGGTAAAGCCAGGTGCACGGCTTGAAGGGGCCTGAGTGGAAGAAAGCGCGTAATTCACAAAGATTGTTCTTTATTTCAAAGGAGCTACAGTTGAATACAAATTTTCATTACATGGAGGTTACAGCCACCTCAGAGAATTACAAAATCTCCCTTTGCATCTCAAAAATTATAGTTAAGCGAAAATCGTTCTTCACATCGGCCTACACCCTGTCAAGGCAAAAAACCACAAGAAAGGAAAAGAGAAAGAGAAGAAGAGAGAGTGCGAAAGAGAAGGGGAGAGGGAGAGAGAGGAATAGAAGGAAAAGGAGAAAGAGAAAGAAGAGAAGAAATAAGGAAGAAAAAATGGAGAAAGCGGTACTAGAAGTTTTTTCAAGTACACCGCCCCCTTCGGATACGTTCCCTAGCACAGTTCCATCATTAGGCATAGCTAGGGAACAACCTGCTCGCGAGAGAAGGGGCAAGAAAAACACAACTCCTACAAGCGGTAGACCATCGACATCAAACGTCGGCTCACAATCACCAGATAGACCCCATGCAGTGATGACCAAACACTGACGCTTCATCAGGCGTGGACTTTGACTATGCTAAAGAAAGGACGAAGGTGGGAAGCATAGCACCATCACAGAGGGGTCGCTATTTATAAGGGAGCCAGGGTGCTTAGGAAGTCGCACAATCCATTCAAATTCTCCATAGATCCGCATTAAAGCCACACGTGCTTTTCCAAGGGAAGGAAGACGAAAAGATCTTAGCTCCTAGGAGCCCAACAGCTCAGATTCGCGCAGGAGGGTCTTAGAGCCTCGGAGCCTAATAGCTCAACCTGCGAGCTGCCCATTTCGGGAGGGGTCTTAACGCCCGAGGCCCGGTAGCCGGTTCGCATATGAGGGTCTTAGCGCCCGAGGGCCAATAGCTCAGCTGTAGAGGCTTAACCTGGCCGGGGGAGGGTCTTAGCGCCCGGGGCCAGCGACTCGGTTAGCGCGAGAGGGTCTTAGCGCCCCCAGCGATGGCAGCATGTGGGGCTGCCGGCTCGGGAGGGTCTTGCGCCCAGGAGGCCAGTAAGCTCAGTTCGGCCTTGAGGGTCTTAGCGCTGGGGCCAATAAGCTTAGCCTATGGGGCTTGCTTGGCTCGGGAGTGTCTTAGCGCCAGAGCCGGCCGGCCGGTTAGCGGGGAGGGTCTTAGCGGCCCGATGCTTTCGGCACATAGCTTAACAGCTTCCGGGGAGGTCTTAGCGCCTAAGAGCCCGTTAGCTCGGTTCGCGCGAGGAGGGTGGCGCCGAACTGATAACTCAGCTGTAGAGGGTCTTAGCGCCTAGGGCCCAGACTGACTCGGTCGCACGGGGGAGGGTCTTAGCACCACTGGGCTAGTAGCTCGGCTTGTAAAGGGTCTTAGCGCCCGAGGGCCCTGGTAGCTCGGTTCGTGCGGGAGATGCTTAGTGCCCGAAGACCCAGTGGCTCAACCTGTAGCTTAAAACGACTCATAAAAGTCTTAGCGCGGGAGCTTGTGCTTCGATTCACGGAGGAGGGTCTTAGCACCCGGGGAGCCCGATGCTTCGGCCTGTAGGCTTGCGGCTCGAGGGTCTTAGCGCCCGGGAGCGATAGCTCGGTTCGTGCTGACCGAGAAGCCCAATAGGCTGACCCTGCGAGAGGGTCTTAGCGCCGAGCCAATGCTTCGGTTAAATACGAGGAGGTTTAGCGCTCACGGGCCAATAGCTCAACATGTAGAGCTTAAAACAGCTCAGAAGGGTCTTAGCGCCCAGGAGCCCAATAGCTCAGTTCGCGGAAGAGGGTCTTAGCACCCAGGAGCCCAGTAGCTCAATTTGTGGAGCTTAACAACTCAGGAGGGTCTTAGTACTTGAGAGGCCCGTGCTTCAAAATTGATTCATATCTTGCTCTAGGAAGACCTGCGTGGCTTGAAAACCAAGCGGCTGAAATCGGCAGAAAGCGGGAAAAGGAGCGAAAAGTAATGGAAGCAAATCTTGGTATATCAACAAATGAGTCAAGATCGAAGCAATACAAAACCAGGCTGCGCGGGATACACGAAAAAAAAAAAGCTTAAACGCTGACGTTGGGCTGGAGCTTGCGAAGTAGAGGAGTCAAAAGGCGGAGCCCTAGTAGGCGAAGCAGAAGGGCTAGCCCCCGAAGGAACACGAGAATTGCCAAGTAAGGGAGCACGATCGGGGCCCCTGAAAACACCTCGGGCCCACATCAGCCTCGGCCTCGAGACGGATGTGACCTCACTCATCAAAAGATGGATGTTGAACTCCAGGTCTAGGAAAGCTCGGTAAGCTCGACGTTGAAAGGCAAGCCACCAGGAAGCCCATTGGGTACATGCCTCGTCTTTAAGCTCCGCTATCACTTCGCCCCTCCGGCTAGCCAAAGCCTCCTGTCTCGCAAGGTCCATCCGAAGCCTGCCGAGCTCCTCCGTCAGGCATTCCATAAAGTTACCCACCTCTAAAGCCTCTTGGCAGGACCTCTCTAAGGCCGCCATCTTGGCTATGAGTCATATCAATGGCTGCAACTCCTCTACAGTAATGCATGACTAGTCTTCGGTGACCTTCGAGCGTCATTTGAACCTCGCTTTTCTTTATCCTCAGCTTATGCCCTTACCACCGAAGCATGCTTTAGGTCAGACCTATGCTTCACGAGTTCCTTAATCAATTCCCTTATCCGGGCTTGAAGACTAGCCCTCTCCGAGGTCAGGGAAGCAACCTTAGCCTTGTAAGACTTCGCCGCCCCTAAGCCGGCCCTCGGTGAGCTGGCCCTCCTTGACCTTTCGCATAAGTAGCCCTTGCCCAAAAAGAAAAAGCCCGAGGTCAGCTAGCGGAATTGAAGCGATAAAAGAAAAAAGATCGATGAAAGCACTTGGACGTATAGAGGGGTTCCTTGAACCAGAAGAGCCAGTGCCTCCTCAACGAGCAAAGCACCCACCCTCCTGAGGTCAGAGTCTCGTAGGATGGAGGAAACAGCCCTAACCGTGAGCTCTGCATAAGAAAGTAGAGAATCCTCATCCCTGCGGCCTCAAGCGGTGATTCCCAGTCACCTGGTCAGGCCTTTGTAGGAGGGGCATGCGCACGACGTGGGACTCCCGGAGACCCCGAAAATAGGGAGAACCTCGAGGGGGCTCCGTCGCCCCCGAAGAGCCTCCGTACGGCCGGGACGAAGGCGAGAAAGAGGGCCCCCCTACCTTTAGGATCTTGCGGCGGGCGGCCCTCGGCCGAGCTCGGAGGGTTTCACGTTTCATGCTCCTGCTTCTTCTTCTAGCACCTCCGGGGGCGGGGACCAAAGCTCTCCCCATTGTAGGCTTAGCGATGGCGCTCCAAAACATAAGGTGAGGAAGATTTGGGGACAAGAGGCTTCATGACGGAGAGGGGAGAGGATCTCAAAAAATGAAGTTAGGTAGGCCTTGCATCAGACAATCTAGGAATATCCGACCTGATGAGCTCGGAATAGGCACGCGGGGTGCACTTCACCAGCTTCCACTTCACCTCCTCGTCCTCAAGACTGAGATTAGGCCGAGGACCTGAAGGCCATGCAACCAAAGCAATGTCAGAAATATCCTGTGACCTCTGAAAACCAAAATAAACCAAAACGAAGGAGAGCTCATGTAGGTTCTCGGTGGTCAAAGGCGGGAAACCCCTTGAAGTGTGTCCTCTCGATCAAAGGGATTGTACTCCCAATGACGGCCACTAACAAAAAAATAACGTTCCTTCCAGAACTTGTGTGAAGATGGAAGGTCCGAAATGATCAACTTGGCACTAGAGCGCTTGGAGATATAAAGGAAGCCTTCGGCGGCCTCCTTTACATTGAAGAAGTCTAAAAGCAGGGCAATACTAGGAACACCTAGGCCTTTGTCCCTAAAAACGACTAACAGCCCCACCAGAACACCCCAGAAATTGGGAGAAAGCTGAGAGGGGCAGACATTGAAATGCTGCAGAACCCTTTTTATAAAAGGATGCAAAGGGAAGCGGAGGCCGTTCTCGAATGCCACCTTAAAAAAGCACATCATCTTAGGCACTTGAACAACGTAGGTGGTCAACACGTCAAGGCACCAAACCTGGACCCCAAACGGGGGGCCATACCGGGCTGCAAAGATCTCACCATAGAAGGGTTCGACCACTTGGGCCTGACCTCGGCATTACAGTATGGCAGCCCTCGAATGTGAGCGGCCCAGGATGCAAATATCTTTAATTTTACCCTTGCCCTTATCCAAGGGAAAAGGAGGCTCCCCCAGGGCAGCCCGGTGAACCACCATGGCCAAACTGTCGTTCCCCACATCGATCCGGCCAAACTAGGCCTTCTGGCGAGTACTCCTATCATGAAAACAAAGAGATGACCGGGACCATGGAGGTATCTGCGGGGTTAAGCAAGGAACAAAGGAAATCAAAGAAATCTGAACCCGACCGGGCATGCCACAGAACCTCGCAAGACTTGAAACCAAAAAAGGCAGGAGGAGAAGAAAAGCGTACCAAGGCCGAGAAACAAGGCAGGGACACCGGCCCAAAAGGGAGATATCGGGGACCACCAAGCGGAGTCTGAACACTAGTCGGACAAGATTCGAAAAAGGAAGCACTTACGAAGAGGCAAAAGAGCTTTGAGAACAGGGGAACAAAGTGCAAACGGTCAAGGGATGTTTAAGGAAGCTAAGAGCCACAAAGCCCCGAAATCGCAGCGAAAATCGAGAAGCCATCATATCCTGAGGCGTGAGACGGAGGAAAATACTAATCAAACCGCTTCCTAAGTAGCCACGTGGGTATCACGCTAATCCAAGACGTCCACGGCCCTTGCCTCGCCCCTCTTAGTAGTGGGGTGGGGAGCAGCGATGGGGTTTGAAATAATAGGCGCCTGGCCAGGCATGAAGCCGAGCATTGGGATTTAAAACAGGTGGAGTAGCAATAGGCCCTTAATGGTATCCCCCAAATGCATGCCCAAAACGAGGGCCCAACTCACCCCTTTAAAAACTTGGTAGCCCAATGAATCCGTATTAGAGGAAAACACTCAATCTCCACCAATCAGGAAAGTAGGATATTTCTCAATTATTGCCCATCAATTATCCCTTATTAATCAGTTTACGATAAGGAAAATCTCCCACCCAGTGGAAGGAATATCGTATCATCCTCCAACGGAAGATGCTATTCAATGCGGCATCATCCCGACTAGGAAAGTTATCGCAGTCACCCATTATAAATACCAGGCCACCCCATCGGTGAAAGGTACGCAGACTTACGCCTGAAAAGATTCATTCCCTAAGCAGTTGATGCTTCTCTTTCCCACGGAAAGAAGCGACTTAGGCATGGAAGGCAGCGGGCGAGCCCCACGATCCTTTTGTTTCTTATTTTTGCGAGTCCAGCGTCGCAGTCGTGATTGTGATGATTCAATACGCTCACAGCCTAGTTCCGGACGAAAGAATCATCACTCCCCAAAAGATTAAAGCGAGAATGGGCTTAGACAAGTCATTAGGCTTCATTACACGCTATAGTGTGGCAAATCTACATTGCAATGTGATCCAAAAAGTTGCAAGACAAATTTGTGCATGTTGTAGCGTGGAGATCATCACGCTACAATGTGGAGGATTTCGCGATGTAGCATGAAATCTTCTAAGCTATAACAAAATTGACCTTTTTTCTTCCTCTCAAAACCAACCAATCAGATTCTAAATTTGATAAACTAGGGCTCTTTGGAAAGCTCTTCGAGTCTAGATTGTGCTCATGTTGATGAATTCACTAAGTGATCTTCAATTCTACTCAAATTTGCACCGTTTTGCCTCGACGATTGACCTAAACAAAAAATTAGTTAAAGAGAGCGATCAAGTGCTTATTTGAATCATAAGCAACTCAAAAACTAACTAAGACAAAGAAGTAAAATGAGTATATAGGATACTTATCAAATCTGCTAGCAAGTTATTGAAACCCCATTGAAGTAGAGTAGTTCGTAGCTTTTCAAATAAGGCTCTTGGACTCTGTCTAAGCCCATACAAAGCCTTGTGAAGATAACCAACATAATTTGGGTGAGTGAGATCCTCAAAGCTCTTAAGTTGGCAGATAAAGACAGCTTCCTTGAGATCACCATTAAGGAAGGCATTATTAATGTCAATCTAACGGATGTCCCAATTTTTAGTAACTTCAAGAGTAAAAATGATACAATTAGTAGAAGGTTTTATAATAGGACTAAAAGTCTCAGAAAAATCAATTGTTGAAACCCCTTGGCTACAAGTCTTGCCTTGCATTTATCTAGAGATCCATCGGCCTTATATTTAGTGCGGACCACCCACTTATTTTGAATAGCATTCATACCATAAGAGGGAAGGACTCAATCCCATGTGTGATTCTTCAAGAGGGTAAAAAATTCAACATCCATGGCCTACTTCCATTGGGATCCAAGCATGGCAATAAAAAAAACAGAAGGTTCATCATGTACATCAAAGAATAGAGGTTATGGTAAGAAATGTTTTTGTCTGAATATACCGCATCAACGACCTAGTTCAGACAGAGTGAGCGCATATGGAGGAAGAGGTAGATGTGGAATGGAGGAAGAGGAAGAAGAACAAGGAGATGAAGAAGACATAGGAGAAGTAAATGGAAATCGTAAAACAAGAGGCACAAGTATAGTTGAAGTCAGACGATATGAAGAAGATGAAGCGGAATTATTAGAAACAATAGTGTCATGTAAGTTACGTAGGGAGAATGAGAGGAAGTAGGAGGACTATTGGAAGTAGTAGCAGAACAAGTTGGGTTGCTATGAGTATGAGAAGAAGTGAGTGGGAGATTTGATGAAAATGGAAAGGCAAAGGGTGGAGTAAAGACA
Source organism: Tetrastigma voinierianum (assembly GCA_016808115.1). Taxonomy (NCBI): domain Eukaryota; kingdom Viridiplantae; phylum Streptophyta; class Magnoliopsida; order Vitales; family Vitaceae; genus Tetrastigma; species Tetrastigma voinierianum. Next base: position 114,974 of record JAEQBH010004242.1, on the reverse strand, counting down.
TGATGTAAACACGTAGTAGAGAAGGGATCAGGTGTAGAGGAACAAGAAAACAATTCTTGGTAAGGGAAGGAGTGTTCATCAAATGAGACACAACGAGTGTTACATATAGTATGTCCATGGATGAAGGTACCATGTTACCTTTATGTGATGAACTATAACCAAGAAACAAGCATTCGAGGTTTTAAAAGACAACTTTGGCGCCTCGTGGATAAGGGTCAAAGAAAGGTAATAAAGCACAACCCAAAACCCTGTAATAGAATAACTGGTTTAAACTACGGAGAAGCCTGCTAAAAGGAGAAGAGTTATTGAGAGTTGGAGAAGGTAATCAGTTAAGGAGAAACACTGTAGAAGAAAAGGCATCCCACTAGAATTTTAGGTGCATGGAAGCTTGGGTAAAGAGTGTGAGACCTATTTCAACAATTGACCTATGTTTTTTTTTTTTTTTTGCTCTTGATGAGCATTTTAAATGCTCATTTTATGCCCATGTTTTGTTTAGGTTTTAGTAGTTTTATGAGATAAATAAGTGTCTAATGTTATCTTTTCTCAATTTTGTGATTAGGCCAACCATTGAGAGGAAATTAGCGACATCGAAGAAAAATCGATATAGTCATCATGCAGTCGCAGCAAACATGTGATCCTTTTGCCTGATTTATGTCTTTCTATGCCTCTCTCATTGGCATGAGCAAAATCTAGACTCTGAGGGATGTCCGTAGACACCAAGATCGCATGATTCGAAGTCCGGATAAAAAAGTTATGAAGGAAGGAGTGAAGGATGCAAAATGAAGAAGCTACTAGTGAGTTGGAGAACAACTCACGCTAAGGCGTGAGTGGCTTCAAGCTATAGTGTGAGTCCACTCACGATGTAGTGTGAGTGTTCTCACACTCTAGCGTGAAGCGCACTCACGCTACAGTGTGGATGCTCACACTTTGGAGTGTTTAACTTCTTCTCTTCCAAGAGTTCCCCATTTTCTCCAGGCCATAACGCAGATTTGCCACGCTACAACATGGATGTCAGGGCCCAATATTTTGTTGAAGCCCATCTCCTCCCTCTCTGAGTTTTTGGCATATAAAAGAAAGGAATTAGGGCTTTTTGAGGGGGGAGTTCGTGGAGGCAAAGAGGGAGGTTCCCTCAGGTGGAAACACCCTAAGGCAAAAATCTCTCTTGGGGAAGAAGATCAAGAAGAAGGAGGAGAGGAAGATTGGATGGGAAGAAGAGCTTCAATCCAAATCTAGTTTATTCTTCCCATTTTCCTACTTTTTCCTCATTTATTATGGTTGTATTTCTCCCCTCCATGAGCTAATCTCATTTTCTAGGGTTTTGATGTAGTCTAAACAATGAACCATGGTAGCTTGATATGTAATCTTTGATGTTTTGATTTTCTTATATATTGAATGTTCTATTCAATTTCTCATGTTTGTGATGATTGATCACCATATTAACATGATTTGTGACCTAATTTGAGGTTGAGAAACAATAATTAGGTTAGACCATGAATGGAATGTCATATTTCACCATATAATAGAGATATTTGTGGGTTACATGTATTTGTTGGATTTCAATTACTTCGTATCCTTTCAGCAAGGATGGTTCGAGGTGTAGATACACATAACCTTTCCAATGATAGATTGTTATTTCTTAAGAAAGAATAGCATGTGCTTAGGTGAAATCTGTGACACCCCAAATCCCGGGAGTCTTTTTTTTTTTTTTTTTTTTCACAGGTGTAACCTTTCAAATAAGCTTATGGCAACAGCCTCATTCACACATATTCACGTGTCACCAATTATTACAACGACACATAATGTACCTCTCTTATTCAAGATTCTAGTAATTAGTGCATTAGTGCAATGATCAATTTTTTCAGAAATCATGTGAGCACCAAATACCATCCACAGGCATATGGTTAGATTCTAGACTCATAGATATTTCCATAGAGTCCAAGAACGTGCAAAACGGACTTCGGACGAGGAAGTTATGGTCCTCCGGTGTCATAGCTTCATATGAGCAAAGAATGTATTACGTGTGATCCCACTGTGTACCTACTGTCTTTCATCTCTTTCGAACACAATATGAGCTCAGATTATATTTATCCATGTATGGATAGATTCTATACTCAAAGGGCTTTCCATAGAATCCAAGAACGCGCAAAACGGACTTCGGACGAGAAAGTTATGGTCGTCCGAAGTTGGCACGTACCGAAGCTCATTCCTCGTTGAGCTCGACCAAGAGTCTGTACCTGAGGTCACTTCTACTCGCAAATTTCATGTAACACCCAGAATTTGTATAGTATAATAGGGAAAATAATAATAAAAAACAGAATTTGTATAGGTATAAGTTAGGAAAATAATAATGGCAGAATGTTTATAGCATACGTTATGAAAAATAATAATGATAATTGAATTAGACGTTATGGAAATAAATACAATTCAATTAGACGTTATGAAAATAATAATGGTAATTCAAATAGTAATTAATTAATTAATTAATGAAGCGATTTATGAAAATAATAATGGTAATTCAATTAGTAATTAATTTCAATTAATTTAATGAAAGAGGGTAAAAAGGTAATTTTCCTAATAGATACCCTAGTATAAATTGGAACAAGGAGAAGAAATCTCTTTTTCTATTCTTCTCTTTGAGTTTCTCCGTCTGAAGAATTCCAGAGACGCATCGCCGTGATCTGGGGTTCGCTAGAACAAGCCCTGTGGAGAAATATTTCATTGAGGTGAAATTCTTCGATTAGCTCTTTCAAAGCTTTGAGTACTCCTTTGAGGTAAGGGATTCTAATACAGTTTTTCGAAAAATTATTATTTTTATATGTATGTATGTGTAAGGGATTCTAATACAGCTTTTCGAAAAATTATTATTTTTATATGTACGTGTAAGGGATATTAATGCAGATCTTTAAGAAGAAAATTGTTTGTTTTTACTTCATTTGATGATGAAAATTGTTTAAACTAAATTATATAATCTTGGTTTGTGAAAAGTTTTACTTTTTTGTTTATTTGATTATCCATGGATCAAAAAAGTAGTTTTGTATGATTGTACTTTTGAGATTTGTTTTGTTTACAAAAGAAAATGTGGAGATATGATGTTTCGTAATTTAACAAACTTTTGAATGAAATATTTTGACTCTCGTTAGTTCTGGCCTCAACGGAATAATAGTTGACTATTTGGCCCTTGTCAACTGGATATAATAGTTGACACTATTCGCCCTTGTCAACTGGGATATAATAGTCGGGCCTTTACATTTTCTCGGGTGGGAATGTAATTGATTTGAACCCACCTCTAGGGGTTTGCTAGAGGTTACTAGTACTAGTAGTGCTTGGTTCCTATTCCACTCATATTTAAAAGGAACAAGGCTAGCCACCATTTGAAAGTCTCCACATAATCAAGCACCATTTGATATTTGATTTACTCAGAGAAAAATATATTTAATGTATTTGATTTTGGATTTGATATGAAAGTGTTTGAATCGAAATTCTTGATATGAAATTGTTTGGACATACTTGATATGAACTCGATTTGAAATGGATGAGAAATGCCTTTGATGTATATTTTGTTAATGTTCAAACTTATTTTGAATCAAAAGTTTTGATGAAAAAATATCTCCTTATTTGTTATAAGGATTGAAAACTTTTTTTACATCCATGAAATCAGATAGTATTTCTTATTGAGCTTTTAGCCTACTCCCATTCGTTGATATCTTTCAAAATTTTAGTTTCCACAGGGAGTGATGGTTGTAAGGCAGGAATGGTCGCCATTAGAATTTGACTTAGATTTTATATTGGATTTTTAAGCTTAATCGGTAGCTGTATTTATTCGATCTTCCGGTATTGAGAAGTTACTGATAATATCTTTCAAATTTATGTTAGATCAAAGTTGAAGTTTTTGTGAGACTCGAAATTTGTCTCCAGTACCCGAATTGTTTAAGTTTACAAATATTTGGACAATGGATTCGATAGTGATGTTTTAGCTTTGGGAATTAATATTGAGGATTTTAGATTTGTTCCGCTACTTCCGAATGTGTACTTGTAATTGGTAAATCTCTCGACATGCATAAGTGAGATTTGGATATTTAAGTACTTATCGGCATGAAATTTTGAATTTGGAGAATTTATAATCTAGAAGGTTGTGCATTCGAATATGCTTGCAATTGGACAAAAAATCCAAATGACAAGAAAGGTCGGCACAAGCTTCACACTCAAACCTTCGTGCTGAAGGCTTGAAGGTGTGGACTGACAATCATGCCCCTAAGGTGGGTTTCCCGGGCGTGACAGCCATCCGCGAGCTCATGTGTGAGCTCACCGCCCAAAGAGGTCACCATGCAAGAGAGCTCAGCATTGCTCATGCAGGAGAGCTCAGCCACAACTCATGCAGAAGAGCTCAACCACAACTCATGCAGAGAGTCACCACAAACATGCAGGAGAGCTCAAGACAGCCATGCAGAGAGCTTAGCCACGCCTCATGCAGAGAGCCTCCACAGACACCATGGAGAGCTCAGCCATAGCTCATGCAAGAGAGCTCAACCACAACTCATGCAGGAGAGCTCAAAGACGCCATGCAGAGAGCTCGCACCCATGTAGAGCTCAAGACAACTCATGTGAGAGCTCAACCACAGCTCATGCAGGAGAGCTCAGCACAGCTCATGCAGGAGAGCCTTTAACTCAAAGAGGTCAGCTCATGCAAGAGAGCCTCGCCCCACCAAAAAAGGTCACCACAATGAGCTCGGCCACAAACATCCTCCATCCTTCCTCGAGTAAAAAGGCCATAACTCACGTAGAGGTCCGATTGGTGATTCTAAAGCCTGGCATCAAGCTTACTGATGGGGCTACAATATACCAGAAGGAAACAGGGCCAAATTCCCTTTACTTGCCATCAAAATTTCAGTCTTAAAGTCCGCTAATACATAGGATCGAAACAGAGCGACTTCCTATGGTTCAGACGCAACCAAACATCCTCTCAAGGCAAGACATAGCCCTTACCAAATTGTATTAAACATATAATCTGAGTTTAATTACAATTTATTTATATCACAAATACAAAATTTTGACAATAGTTCGTTTAAACAAAACCGGGTTTCTACTCAAGGTTTTTACAAAGAACACGGTATAGGCCATCTTAGATCTTCCCTCTCAAACCCTTAAGATCCATTTAAGTGCCTCTCTCTTTGTGTACCTCCCAGACCGAAAATATTTTTCCCACAACTGGGTGAGCTATGCCCGTAGAGAGAAAGTCTCCCACAAGGCTACTCCCCACCTAAGCTGGCACACGCAATCCAAGATAATCCATAAAATAATTCACACACATTCATAAAATATGCATCTCTCTATATGAATGTTTATGTCATGCCCAAATCCTCGCGCACTCTCTTATACATGCAATTTGGTTATAAAAATCATTTCCAAACAAAGGTATTTGTTTTTAACAAAGGACAACCCTCCGATACAAATAGGACTCGACTCGATACCCATTTTGTGGACAACCCTCCGATATATATCAATTGGGCCGACTCCGACGATTGATATTTTATATGGACAATCCTCCGATATAATTTATTGGACAACCCTCCGAAATAATTTATTTTATTCATGCACTCACACCCGATTCACGCTGGATGACCTCGCGGCATTACGTGCAATGATAATGTCATTGCATAATACTCATGTTACATGCATGACGAATTTACATAACACTCATAATACATGCTTCATTAATTAGCATCACGCTAATATATAACAAGCATGTATATATATTAACATCATTTTCAATAATCCGCATGTTATTCAAACAAGCAATAACACACAAAAATCGATTTCAATCTCCAATCTCGTGAGAACAAAGATATACACCACAACCAAAATCTTCTTGCTCCTGATCCCAAACTACTGCATCACAATCAGTTCCGCGTAATCTGCAATTAAACTACTCGCGACCCGTAAACCGGTCCTTAACCAACAATAATTTCTATTGAAATTATTTTTAAACCACCACTACGGCTAACTCGGTCATGGTCATTTCATGGCTCTTAAACAAAGACTAAATCCGAGTAGGAGAGAACCCCTACTCAAGTGCATCCGTCTCACCGGTGCAACTCCTCTCATTGCTTGTTAATCGAGAACCGTCAGGTTCTCTTCCTTTCCGTTGTCTTTCTTCTTTCTTTCTTTCTTTTTTCTCTTTCTTCTCCTCTCTTTCCCCTAACAAATTTTCTTTTTAGGTGGAGAATATTTATCTAGGTGTAGACCACACTCTTCTTTTCTCTCTTCTCATGACACATAGCATCCCATGTCATTCATGCCCACTTTCCCACCATCCCTCATGCAAGATAGAAGTGTGACACTTGGCTCCACCAAAGTGCTAAGCGCAGCCCTTCTTAGGTGCCACAACGGCATGCATCTTCATGCCATGTGTCACCCTCTCATTTGTCCGCTTGTCTCGAATACATGCATTTTCTGTTCCTCTGAAATTCGACGAAATTTGACTATGTACTCAGATTCCGTGAAGACGGTCCTAACTGCATGACCCGCCATCCGAGATCTAGAGAAATTCCCAGTTTTGCAACTCGTGTCTATCATTTTACTTTATCCGAGGTCTCACAAAATCCGTTGTTAAAATATGATTTAGGCATCATTGGGAACAAGTAGAGCCCCACCATAGGAATTTGTTTGATGAAATTAAAACCCTAAGCTTTCTTGTAATTACATTTTCCTTTGCAAGTTAGGAGATCTTAGTTTAGGGGATTTCTTTAGTTTAGTTTGTTTTCCATTTACTCTTCTCCTTTCAGGTTGATCCAAATAAAGGTAGACTATTCCCTAATTTTGGTAATTAGTAGCCTAATCATCGTGGGAACTATATCATCACTCATCATTTTACTACTTGATACAACACGTGTACTTACGCATATGAAAGACACACATTTTATATAAAGACATTTCAAGCCTATCAGCTCTACCTTGTTGTTGATGCATATGTGGGCAAGGGTGCCGAAAAATGATGCCTAGGGACTACAGATGAGGAAGGAGTTTGTGATACCTCCACCCTAATCAGTTTGAATACACTTGATGGAAGTGTTATACAGTCGTTCAACATGTTTGATGAAATGCATCACCAAAGAAGGTACTTCTGATTTGAGTTTCAGTGGAAAAAGCCACACATAGCGTGTAAAGTCATCTACAAAGGATAAGTAGTATTTGTATTTTATCAGATAAAAGAGGAGGGGAAGGTCCCCATACATCAGAATGCACAATCTGAAATGGTTTAGTGGTTTTTAAAGGTGAAGAGTTGTAGGTAATTTGATGCATTTTGCCAAACTGGATGCTTCACAAAGACTAGGTACAGAATTAGAAGACAGACCTGAGATTTGAAGGATCAAGGACTTGACATAGTACATTTGAATTGGGGTGACCAAGTCTATTATGCCACAAAGTCATTATTGCACTATGATTTTTATTACAATGACAACACAAAGTAGAGGACACAGCAGCAGTATGACAAGCAGTTGGAAGTAGAAGAATCAGCAGAAAACAGAGGTTCCAGTTTGTACAGGCCATTTTGCAAAGTTCCGGTAAGGCAAGAATTGCTCTAGTCTCGGTCCTAATGATAAATACCAAAATGAAGGGGGTGAATTTTAACTGTAACATTATTATCAGACGTAAATCTAGAAATACTGATAAGATTCTTGGTAATTTAGGGAAGTAAGAGTACATTTTTAAGAGCAAGAGGTTTGGAGATATGGAAACTGCAGTTACCAATGTGAGTAATAGGAAGTGTATCACCGTTGCCAATGGCTAGTTTGCCAACTCCAGTATATTCAGTTTTGGAGCTCAAGCTTTGATCTGCGGCTGCAATGTGATGAGTCGCACCACTATCCATGAACCAAGATCTATCTGTCACAGTGGAAGGAATAGCAAAAAAGGCTTGTGCGGAAGAGGAACTATCATTAGTGGTTTGAGGAGCACCATGAAAACAAAGATCAAACCGCTGGAAGCATTTCAAAGCGGAGTAACCAGTTTTTCCACATATTTGGCTGAGACATTGTTGTGTATGCAACAGGGGAGTAAGACGCCATTGAAGGCTAGGAGAGCTCTGATACAATGTTGAACTTTCAATACTTGGTGATGAAGAGAAAAACTCAACTCAATTCTTCTATTAACACTCAGAATAAATATATACAGAGAGAGAATTCCAGAAGCATCTAAAACAGTTACAAGAGCGTCTAAGTTAGTTACAGAAGCCAAAGCATCTAAAACAGAAAACTAAAGTCACGCAGCTTGTATGACTTCTGGAACCTTCAGTGATGCAGATGTTGTATTCAACACCTTCAACAATATGAAAGTTTAATCATTCCATCCTGCAATTTTTCTCAAACTATATAGAAATCTATTTTGATCTGCTTCGTACATTCATGAAAAACGGAATTTTATGTTATGTGTAGTGCTTCTTGATTATCACAAAATAATGATGCAGTTGATGTGTTAGTTCCGCAAACCGTTAGTTCCAGACATGAGTTAAAGAGGCTCGGGTATCCGGCCTTTCTCGATGATCTAGAAACATTTGATTGTTTCTTAGAATTCCAAGATATGAGAAAATTCCCAAGTGAAGGTTACAGTACCTGTTATTGACTTCCTCTGGTACGACAACCTCCCAATCTAAGTGGTAAAAGCTTTAGCATAAGATTGTTGTTAAAAGGTATTGGCCAAGTTTGAATTAGAGTTCCGAGTTCAGTTCTTTGATGTATTTGAGAATCTACATGGTACCATCCTGTAATGGGGTTTTCACGGTTCATGTATAAATTGGCTTAATGTTCGGGCTGAGTAAACTATATCTGCTCTTGTTGGGTCCGTCCCTTTGTGTTGGCTGTGAGCCGTGGGTTAAGTCCATTGTTTGAAACAAATAAAAATTCAAAAGAAGGTTTTTTGCTGGTATCGGGATGCTGTAGCAAAAAGAAGAGAAACAACCGGGGAAGAGGGTATTGAGAGAGAAAAAGAGGGGTAAGGTTTTGATTTTCTTGCAAAATGGAAGGCCAAACAATGTCGGTTTTGGCTTAAATTTGACATAATGACTCCTTGCAATGTATTCTTCAATCCTAGTAATTTCGATTGTTGGTTAGCTCTCCAAAATAACCATTTGTCCATTCCACCATTTGGTAAGATCTTTCCTATTTTTTTCTTGATTTATCCATCATTGAGATGATGTTTGTTATTTTGGTGTTTCAAGAATGATATTATTGATGTATGGTTGTTGTGAGCCTCTAAATTTCTTATTAGAGAATAACTTTGTGTAACCCATTATTGTCATTGTTGAAATAATGGAAGCTTAAATGACTTACGGATTCCGTGGTTTTTTACCCTTTTCATTTGGAGGTTTTTCATGTAAAAACTTTTGCTTCATTGTGGTTGATTTATTGTTGTTTGGTTAGCTTTGTTGTTGGATTAATTATTTGTTAAACCTATTTTTGGCACATAAAGAGATAAAAGTCATTTTTAAAATAATTGTATTTGATAGTCATTCCCAAAAGGTCTTATGATAGTAAGATAAATCAATCTCCCAATAAATCTTCTATATTTTGTTGGATCATTCAATCTCTCCATATGTGGAAGTGAGTTTCAAATTTTGTTCCATTGGAAATTTATCTGGACAGTCACCTATGAGTCCATAATCTTGCAAAATATGCAATGCATATTTTCTCTAAGACAATAATATTCATTTCTTGGAACGTGAAAATTCAAAATATTTCAAGTCTCCAAGATCTTTAATACGGAAACGTTTGTGACGAAATTTTTTGAGGCATTCTATTCACTCGAATCTGTCATTCCCTTTAGCCCACCTAACCCTTTAATCACATAGCAAGGCCTCATTGGCTTTTAAATATGTATATAATTTATGAGAAATCATAGAAAAATAAGCAAGAATTCCAAAAATTTCGAAGAAACAAAAAAACCCCAAATAGTTGTTTTAATTTATACCGTTTCTTGATTACGATGGTTGGTCTGAAAATTAAAAATTAGTAAATCATATAGTTGAATGTATTTATTCAAATTTAGATTTCCACTTATTATAAACGAACTTTGCTTTTAATAAGAGTGATCCTGTAGCAAACCCTTTTTACTTAAAATAATGGGTCAGATTTAATGTGTCCGGTATAGTGATGCATCTACTGCAGGTTATATCATGAATTAAGTCAATAATCAATTATTAATGCTTTTTTATTCGGCCTGAATGCATGCACCCTCTGTCATTCACGCCTACTAATAATTAAAAAATTGTTTGGATCTTAAACCTTTTGTTTTCCAATAGATTATTTTATGGGAAAACTATGTTATGTATCCCCATTTCAGTTTAATGGAATAAAAGTCAAGATTTCTGATTTCAATAAAGGGTTCAACAAACCTTATATGTATGATGTTAGTAAACATTGGATACTACCATGTGTTAGGTACGATCTTATACCTAAGGTTTACCGAGATTGTACTTAAGGTTTGTTTAACCCTTTATCAAATATTTTACATTTTTTATCAAATATTTTTTATATCAAAAGACCCATTGGTTTTTGGTCTTTTGTTTCTAATTTTTCATATAAATTGAAATGGAGACCCATAACATATACTTTTTCCCTTATTTCAATGGCTAAAGATTTTGTGTTTAAATTTTCAGTTGACTATCTGCACACCTTCATCGCCTAAGGGAACAGAGATGAACAGTTGGGGCGCTGGAGAGTCCTCTGCCATGACTGTAGCAAAGTATGACCGAGCAGAGGAGTTGAAGGCTTTTGATGACACCAAAGAAGGCGTGAAGGGACTAGTAGATGCCGGAGTGGTGAATATTCCTAAGATATTTTTCCGCCCACCGGACGAGATCGCAGAGAAACGGCAGAATTGCCATCGGAATGGAGTCAAAGTTCCTGCCGGTATGGCGGTATCGAGAGGATGATCGGCGTAGGAGATAGTTGAGGAAGTCCGATTGCATCAGAGACGCTTTCCAAGTTAATCATGGAATCCCCTAACAAACAAAGAAACATGAATGATTGAATACTGAATGCTTAACTCAACAAGAACCTGATACTACATCATCTATCCCAGATCGTCGATGGCAAAATCCAACGCAACATGATCCTTCTATCACGTTAACCAGAGCTGACACTTTGACTATTACCATTTCTTCAGATGGCCTCGATCCCCAAGAACTGCCAGCCGTCTGCAGGTACTCACTTTATCATCTCCTACTTCTTCAATCCTACTTATTTATTTAAACATCCTCTAGCACTCATTGTAAGATGATCTATCTTATAGCATACTATTGTCTAATATTTCACATGATGCTTGGAGGCTTGGACTACATATCCTTGTTGTAAGTTTAGCGGTAGAATTTTGCCCAATCCAATCTGATAAGTTTCACGGTGCAACATTAATGAAAATTTTTTTCTTTTGATATGTGGTAATAGCAAGGGATTACTCACATTTAGTATACTTATATGTTATGTATTTTTAGTGTTTTGGTGTTTTATAAATTAATAGCCACAATATTCCAATCTTGCATTCAGCTTTCGAAATTGTGGATTTTCACTCTTCTACATATGGTTTTCTTTTCCTATTTAAGGGGATAAGGTGCACAATGCCCCGAGTTTTGTGCGTATTTCCCATTTTGTCTCTAAACTTTTTTTCAATCCCAAGATACCTCTTGTAACACCCCAAATTATACCGAATAGTTTTATGGTATGTTTAAAGTAAAATGGAAGTCAAAATTGTGTTTAAAATTTGAAAAGTTAAGAGGGAGCTGGTAATTTTACTATCATGACCGAGCTGCATAAAGTGATATAAGTTTATAAGCTAGTGTAGAATTTTGATAAGTTGTATGTATAAATGAATAAGAGAAGAATGACTAAAATGCAAAGAAGAATAAAGTTGAACCAATAAGAGAATGTCACATAAGTGCCTTTTAGAAGGCAAGTCTTCATTTAGCTTAAGAAAAGTTTGGCATCCAAATGAGTGCAAGGGGGGGAGAGGAGAGAAACTGCTGAGAGCTTGGGAGAGAATTTTCTCTCCATTTGAGAGAGTTGATGGTTCCCTGAAGAGAAGAGAAGGAGAGGAATCGGGTGCTAGGGTTCCTCCACCATTGTTTTTTTTTTTTCTCGGCTCTAGAATCTGCTGCGTAAAAGCAGGCCGGCAGTAAGAGGAGGAACAAGGAGAAGGAGAGGTTAAGGCCTTGAGAGATTTGTCGAAGGTATGGACTTCCAATCTTGTTGGGTTTGTTGTATATTTTGAATTGCTTGGTATTTGTTGTTTGTTAGGTTCTTCAAATGAGGAAGAAATTGGTGTAAGGAGAAGTAGGGTTGGTAAGGGAGATGCTATCAAATTTTGTCTAAACCCTAAGTGAGTTATTTGGCCATATCGGCCTAGAGACCTCGAATCAGATTCCACTTGAGGAGAATCCTAAGCCCTTAATGAAATGTGTTGAAAACCCTGTCCGATTGTTGACCGGACCAGCACATGTACAAATTTATAACACTAATAACAAGACTATTGTCCGATCCTCGCAACTGCCATAAAACTTGTCGAATGATACCTTGTTATTTTAATAGTCTCTGATTTGTTTCAATTGAGCAGCAAATTGAGCCATCGAGTGGTTTTGATCCGCTTATGCCAAAGTGCAATGTGCCGACAAGTAGTAAATCGATTTAAGTCCGTATATCGATCCCACAGAGATCTCGCAAGAATTTTCAATCAATTCACCAACCATCAAGCTCGATACTATTTGGACTATAAATGCATAATTCGAATCAAATTCGTGAAAACCTTGAAATAATGAAACCCTTAAAATAACATAAACAATTAACAAAATGAATGACTACCTAAATAATGAAATGACGTATTTAGATCGAACGCTTATTCATAAAGAGAACATTCAAATAAAGCATCGTTAAGAACTAATTCCTACAAACAGACGGTAATTTTTGCTTTCAACTACTTTTTAAAACTAGTCCAAGGAATATGATAAGGTACCGATCTCTCCAAACCACTAATCGCTCATCTCACCTTCACCGCTTCTCCCGAACACAGCGGGCTAGATAACTACTTTTAATACGGGTACTGCTCTCGTATTTTTCTTCTCAATACTTCATACCCATAACATGGACCCGTAAAACCTTAGCTCCTTCAGATAGTCATTGCAATACTTCATAATCATACCGTTCCTCCTCGTACCAACAACCCTTTTCCTTGATTGGGACGTTGCTAACACTCCGGATCAATTCACGATTCGACCAGGCAAAACTCTCCGCATGCTTTAAAATTGATAACTCACCAACTCATTCTCGCTTCGCTTTGGTAGTTATGATGTATCAAGTTAATTACACGTACATTATTAAATCATCAGTCAGCCTCATACCTTCCAGATATTGTTCCACTACTCGTGAATGTCAGGTCACCTAAGGCCTCCCGGAAATCAGATTTGGAACCACCCCCATGGGCATGTGGAGACTGACATCGATCAATTTCGAAATACGCGAAAACCAAAGAAGTCGCATTTATAAACCTGGGAAGTTCTAGCAACAATGAACAAAAATTCACAGAAAGATAATTTCGGCAATAGCCGCCATATTTCAATGGGAGCCGGGTTTCTAAATCAATTGATTACACCCATACATCGTCATCGATCAAGAAACCATCAGAATCGGAAACTCGGTAGTTCGAATCCAAAATTTGTCCGAATTCAAACAACTGCACAATAATTTGAAGAAATATAAATCAGATTCAACTAAACCCTTATGTACTAACGTTCAAACTAAATTTAAATGAAATACAAACTAATCTAAAAATAAAAACGGCGAAAAGAAAAGAAAAGAAAATTGCAACACAGGAGCCTTCAAAGAACCCGTGATCTCTTTCACGCCACCGAGCCAAGTGCTCATTCAGAGCCAGATGATAAATTCTCAAGTCGCCCCACTCGGCGCACTTCCTCAGGGATCGCAGCTTTAAAATGGCTCCGCTTATTGCCGATGCGACATCAGCTCTCGTCGCTAATCTCTCCGCTTGTCTTCGCCACGCCGCAGAAGCCTTGCTTCGTCGCTGGCTATCTTGCGAGGCCGGTGTCAATGGACGTACCGATCTCGTCGCGGACTCCTCTTTCTTTGTATTTTGATACGCGACGCCTGCTGACGCCGCGATCTTAACCGAAAGTGTGATTTGACGTCCCTCGGTCAACTAAATGTCGTCATACCTCCTTCTCTATAAGGCTGTCGCCACTCGGATGTTGTCGCGACCAAGTCTTTACTACAATTGATGTCGCGATTAACTGCAAGGTCGCCACCTTCTTACCAATGTTGTCGCCACCATCGACGACGTCGCCGCCGCCTGATCTTGTCACAATCTTCTTTAGTGCATCCGATGTCACAATTAGCCAGTTTCCTTTGCAAACCGATGTCGCGACCGCCGCTTCGCGCTTCAGGTCGCCATCACTTCTCGCGTCGCCGGCCACTGGCACATCCACTATACCGAAGCAATTCCCACCTCAATGATGTTGCGTACATTATTTCTTCTTCTTCATCAATTTCTCAAGAGCTCACCTTGAGCTCCTTTCACGCTCAACTCGTTGCTCAATTATGCTTCAATTGCGACCGATCTTGTAATTGCAACCCGAAGATGCATTTTGATTGTTGTCAAAGCTTCACGACATCAATTCTTTAATCCTTTTGCACTTCTCTTGTTGCAACTTCCTTCAGCCCATTATATCAGTATTGCTCAGCCACATTCTGCTCTTTTTACTACATTTTTCACTTTCCGCCGCATTAGACACGGTTATTCCATATTCGGCATATTAATCGTTTTATATAAAAATCAATCAGAAATGGGGACTGAAAATAGAGATGACTTTTAAGCTCATCAAACTCCCCAACTTAAAATTTTGCTTATCCCCAAGTAAAGAGAATAAAGATTTGTTTGGTTCTCAACAAAGGACATTTTTCTGTTCACATGCTAAAGAGGGCAGCCAATTTAATCAATCAAATTAACATTCTTTTGTATTCACTTAAGTCCGTATAAAGGTTAGTTTCATCAATCAAAAGACAATCTAAATTGTTGAATTTGTTTTACAAACAAGAGAAGAATTGATTCTCGCTTAAAATGTAAGTTGGTTTTCTTTTCTCATTTTCTTAATGAGTCAATTAACCCTGTAGGATGTTCACAGCTTTGATCTTTTCCTGATTTTCCAAATCTATACTTGTTGTTCATATTGGATCTCCACTAATGTAGGTGATTACAACCTTCAAGATCAATCGTATTTTTGGCTTAGTCAAAAGTAGTTTGTAAGGGGTGGATGGATGGAATTTTTAGGTTAAGATTACCAATACTTTTCTTCCTTTCTTACCATCTCGTCGTCCCTTTTTCCTCCTTGTAATTCCTTACTAAATTTCAAACTTCATGTTTGGGATGCCACCTTGATTTTCTTCTATTCAAATCGTATGTTCCCATTTCATTCAATTCAACCTGGGAAATTTTTCTGTCACTATTCAGATTGAGTAAATGTTTTGTCGAGGCCAACACTCTTAGCGTAACTCTGGTTAAGAACTCCATACCAGACTTTCATTAGGTACTAGGTGCTGAAACACCCTAAGAACTTAATTGTCTAAGAGAGTCGTGCCACAAGACAAAAACCTATTCCCTAAGCTTTCTTTCGTGGTATTTCTTTGTTTCATTCCCTTTTCTATTTTCTCCTCAGTTCTCAAAATTTACACTCCCCAAACTTTTATTTGTTCCTCTTTTTGAGTTCTTGGTAATCATGTGTTCTTTGGAGGATTGATTCTGTAGAATGGGTTGGTGTCTCCATTGGCTTCTTTCGAGAATAAGGCTTGTTTTGGCTCAATTTCTGGAACTAAAGTGTATGCATTAGCATATGAATAGGGATGGCTAGAATGGCTCAAACTTTCCAAGGATGGCCTGCATCATTTCTGGTTGATTGTATCACCTAGGATTTCGCCTTGATCCATAATCTAACAAGTTCTAGAATTTGGGTTTGATTAACTGTGATCATTCGAGGGTTTTCGACTACACGCTGACGAGGATTCAAATGATGTTAGATCCAACAGTTTCTCACTCACTGGTTATATCACAAACTCAAAATTTGTTTTGTTCTTCAATCAGATAACCATCCTATTCCTGTGACTCATCAACCAACATTCATTAAATCGCAATTTGTGTTTCAATTAAATCAAGATGTTATTCTACTCCTTTTATTCGTATCGAATAGAATTATTAAATTGATTCCCATCATCAAACAAACCAATTTCACACAGCAATTCAAGAATGTATTCTATTCAAATTTCACATAATTTATATAGGGAAAGGAATGCTCCCTTTTTTTTTTTTTTTTTCTGCTGCCTTTCGCAAGTTGATGGAGTGGTACCGAGTCGTTCTTTTCTCCTTTCCTCAGATTATAAGTACTCGCAACATTTACAGAAGGATTTAATTAACTAAAATTAACTTTTAAGTACTAACTAATCATTATAATAACTAGAGAAAATAAAATCAAGGTGAATTCTAAAAATTCAAGTCTAAAGCATAATTAAAGTCTCTATTATCACTTCCATCACCAAGCCGGGCTAGTCCCAATGGACTTGTCAAGCTGATTTTCTTTCTCTCTCAATGAACTAAATAGCTCTTTCTTCCCGCTTTGATAATGCTTCACTCTTCTCCATTGACTTTAAATTCTCCCCAAAGATCGGGCCTCAGTGTTATCGTCTAAAAAGTAGTGCTCGACACCACTATATACGGTCCACCCACCTTGATTTCACTTTCCGGGAACAATCTTAATCTGGAGTTAAATAACAGAACTTGATCCCCTGCTCTGAACTCTTTGATCATGCCATTTCTTTGTCTTGTCTCTTTGCAGATCTTAGCATTAATACAGGCTTCACTTCAGTTCTTTCCAGTTCATTCAGTTGAAGCAATCTCTTCCTTGCTATTTTGAATGAAATTCAGCTTCTTGATGGACCACATAGCCTTGTATTCCAATTCAAGAGGTAGGTGACATGGCTTGCCAAATACCAACATGTAGACATCCCAATGGGAGTTTTGAATGCAGTCCTGTAGGCCCAAAGTGCATCATCAAGTTTGGAAGACCAATCCTTCCTGCTTGAACTTGCAGTCTTTTCCAGGATCCTTTAAATTTCCCTGTTGGAAATTTCTGCTTGCCCATTAGTCTGGGGATGATAAGCTAGGCTCATTATATGTTTGATCCCACATTCGTCACATGAGCTTTGCGAAAATTTGTTTGCAAAGTGGCTTCCCCATCACCGATGATAGTCCTCCGGTATTCCAAATCGCCTCACATGTTCTTTCAGAAACTCACAAATCGTATTAACATCATTCCTCAAGTAAGCTATTGCTTCCACCCATTTAGAAACATAATCCACTGCTAGCAGTATATACAGATTTCCAAGTGATTGTGGAAAGGGTCCCATAAAATCTACCCCCCATACATCAAAAATTTGCACCACCAAAATGCCTCGTAGGGGCATTTACTGGCCGATATTTCCAATCTTTCGCATCTATCACTGACCCATTCAAGCATGTCCTCAAAACAACAATAAAACCCGATCGAGGCATCTTATGAGCTGTTTTTCTCCGTAAAAAATGCCCCCATATGGTGATGCATGGCATTCATTCATAATTCCGCTTGTTCACCTCCGCACACATCTTCTTATAATCATATCAGCCCCCTCTTAAATAATAAGTGGGTCATCCGGATATAATACACCGCTACCTTGGTTTTCATATATTGAATTCGTATGAACTACTCCACAAGCTAAGTAATTCACAATATCGCATACCATGGCATTGGAATGACACTGAAATAGTTGCTCATCCGGGAAGCCTCTCTTAATCTTATCTCCTCCTTCGCTTGATTTTTTTTTCTATTCTCGACAAGTGATCACCATCACGCTGTCACATCCCTTTTATCTCTAATTTCCGCATCAAACTCTTAGTGCATTAGCACCCACCTTATCCGTTTCCTGCTTAGCTTCTCTTTTTGACATAAGATATTTTAGCTTACCGCATTTGGGTTCATGAACTATAACATGGGATCCTGCATCACGGTCAAATTTTTCACAAGCAAACACCATCGCTAGCATCCTTTCAACAGGACAGTTTTGTGTCATTGAAGGTTCTAGCATAGTATATGGCTCTGAATATTTTCTCTTTTCTTGCCCCAAACAGCTCCCCATCATAAATACTAGCATCACATATTACTTATCCATCCCATTCGTGCCACGACAAAAGCCAACCAACTGATCTTAATTTTCAAGGCAGCCTCATAGGAATCATCAAAATTAAATTTGTGTCTTTCTCCAAGAATCAAGATAGTGGTCCGCTATTTTTTGAGAAGTCCTGATTAATCTCCGGTGAAAATCCAACACGCCCCAAGAAACTCCTTATCCCTTTACCGGTGGAGGTGCGTGGTTTTGATAATAGAAATCTGATCGGGTCCACTTCTAGCCCCGTAGCAAAAATTTTATGACCAAGAACAATACCTTCGTTATCATGAAATGGCATTTTCCCAATCTAGTGCTAGCCGCCGTCTGTATCTTTGAAGTACTCAAGCTCGTGTTGTTCAAACATTGTTCAAAACCGACCCATAATCGCGGAAGTGTCATCCATAAAATTTATAATCGCCTTCACTAAGTCCGAGAACATTGACATCATACATCTCCTGAAAGTAGTAGAGTATTGCAATGCCCCAATGGCATCCTCCTACAGCAAAGGTGTTACAGCATGTGAACGGGCTTCTCGTCCTCGTGCAATCAATCATCAGAGCCGAATACCCGCCCAAGAAACAAAAAATGAGGATGTCCCGATAACTGGTCCAACATCCGATCAACGGCTACAAAGGAAGTGATCTTTCCGGTTGCCGTGAGTTCAACTCGTAATCAATGCATACCCATCCCGTCACCGTTTCGGTTGAATTAATTACTTTCTATCATGATTACAAGAATCCAATTCTTTGGAACCATACGGATCACTAAACTCCAAGGACTATCTAAAATTGCATAGATAAACCAAAGATTTAACCATTCGAAAATTCTTCCCGACTACTTCTTCATTACTGATTAAGCCTTCGATGTTCAACAACAGTTTCGCATTTTCTCTCTAGAAGTATTTGTGCATGCATTATTGATGGATCGATACCTTAACTCTTCAATGTATCAAGCTATAGACTCTTATGATTTCAAAATTTCAAATTAACCCCTCGTTCCTCATCACCAAGTCTAGCAAATTATTACCGGGAGTCACTTTGGTAAATCAGATAAGCATACTTTAAAGACTGCAACACCCTTAAACTACCTTCTTCACCGGTTTTGATGAAATTCCTTTCTTCAATTTGGTCCTTTTTTCACCTCGCTTGTTCAAGAGACTCATCACTTTCGCAGAATGTAAACTCCATGTGCGTAAAATCAATCAAAATTCAAGATACTAGAATTCATCTCTTTTCATTGATTGAAATCACATTACAATCATAGTAAAATTGCAGTTGTTGACATATACATCTTCTATCGACTCACATCTTCCCTCTCTATGTCTAAACTCCTCAAACTTCCGATTAAATTGAAGTCACTGCCTTTCTCCACTGAGAGTGAGAATTCTTCCGCATATCGATTGTGAGCTGCCTGCATACAAGGAATGGCCTTCCCAATAAAGGCAGAGGACTCAGGAATCCTTCCTCCATATCCAAGACGTATGAACACGGGAGGCCAAAGTTCCCACTTTACTGTAAACATCATCTATGATCCCCTTCCTGTGTTTTGCTGGGTTCATTCACGACATTTCCGAGAGTAACCGCAGTGGGAGTAAGCTTCTCCCAAACGACTTCAAGTAAATGGTGGGGGCATTAATTGATACTGGCACTGAGTCACGAGAGCTTTCTCGAACTCAAACTCCGATGGTGCAGAATGGTGAAGCCCCGGATCCTTCATCTTATCCGTAAGTTCCTCTGATCACAAAGATTGCAAGTCATAGCTCTCAGTTCACAATTCCTTCTTCAAAGAATCTTCCTTTTGCTCGCATGTCTTTCAAAATTTTGTATAAAGTGGCATCCAGAAGTAACCACTTCGTGAAAGGCATGTTGATCTCTAGCTTCAAAGGTTTTCAAGAACCTTGCAAACTATTCCTCTATTCATCGCAATTTCATGGAAACGGATCGCAAAGTGTTGTTTTCGGTTTTCTCCTTACTTCCTCTTCTCCGACAAATGTTCCTTCTTTCTTCTTTCCAAGAGCCGCGATTGTCCGGGCCTCATCTCCCTTGTTGCTTTCATCTTTTTCTCGTCCTCTCTCTAAGTCTTTCCCACTCGAGATGCACCGCCATGCGCCTTTCGATTCTTCTCGTGTCACCGGGAAAGGCATCTTCATCCGATTTACGTGTTTGTAGCGCTTGCCCCATTCGTGTCTCCGTGTTCTTGAGAGAAGCATTAGTGGTCTTCAAAATTTGAGAATTGGCATTCGAGGCTTCAAATTCTGCCAAACTTTTGTTCAGCGGAGGTTTAACAGCTTCTTGTTGTCCCCATGAATTGCAGCATTTGATCTTCAAATGGTGGGGCTCTCCTCTGACCCTGATATTCATTTCTGCTTCCTCCTCCTTGCTGCTGTTGTTGGAACCTTGGTGGCTGTTGATATCCTTGCTGAGGATGCTGTTCATGCCTTAGGCCTTGTGAGGCCCCTCCACCATATGAAAATTTTCACGGTTTCTCACACGATGATACAGGTCAAAAGGTGTTAGGATTTGGTTTGAACTGATACAACTTTGGCTCTCCCAAGTACTTAACCTCCTCAAGATCATAAAACAATTTCTTCTGGTACCAAGACTTCTCTCAATATGTTCCTCTCAACTCCAAGCCCTATTTCATGAATAAGCAGCATCTTCCTCTCTTGTCAGTCTATTCTATGCATGATGCAGCATCTAGCTTTGCTCATGGCTGTCATCTTGCTCACCACACTCCTCTTCCGCCAATTACTCTTGAAAACCTGATGGAGCTTTCATATTGCATTTAGCCAGTCCTCAATCAAATTTCGTCTCTTTAGCACTTCCACGCTTAATGCTCCACAAAGATGAAGCATCATTAATACCCTTAGATGTATCATTCAAGGCATGATACACTATGTCCATCTCAAGGTCTTCAAGTCTATCCCATGCATCTGACATCTTTTTCAAAGAATCTTTTGAATCTCTCCCATGCTACATAAAGGCTCTCATCTTCTCCCTTGCCGAACACAATTATCTCCCCTCCGTCTCGAGGTTAGTGGGATGCTGGGAAGAATCTACCCAAGTAGGCTTCCACAAGCTCCTCCCAAGTATCAACATAACCATATGGTAGCGATTCATACCATGTGGCTGCTGTATCTCTTAGAGAAAATGGAAATAAGTGCAATTTAATGACCTCTGGTCTCACCCCATTCAATCTCATCAGGTTTTCCATTCGAGAAACCCATGCTCATTCGGGTCTTCGATGACCAAGAACCGTTGTTGTCAACCATTGTAATCAAGGTCGGCTTTAGTTCAATTATTTGCATCAATCACAGTCGCTTGATTGCAGAGTATTCATCCTCGAATAATAGGTCTCCAAAAGTCCTCCATCAGATCGCTGATCGGAGGCCTCTCGCCGCCGCTCGCCATCTCACCTGTCCGGGCCTTTCATCCGCCATAGCTGAGTTTAACCTTTCGCCTTCGCTTCCGAGTGTTCTTCTAGTTCTGTCTCACGGAATCGTGACGTTGTTCGCTTCCCATGTATCAAAGTTTCTTCGAAATCAAAACACTTACATTACTGTGATTAGTCGCCACCAAATATTTTCAATATGGTTTGTTAAATTTAGTGGTCAAAATAACCACGCCTTGAAAAAACTATTTTTGTTCTTTTTTTAAATGTCCAAATTAGCATTTCCTTCTTCATCGTAATATTGGATTCAATAAATTCTTTCTCGACGTTAATCCTTACAAAACTTGTCACGGATCAAATGACATGTACAAATTTATAACACTATCGCCGAAGACTATTGTTCGATCCCCCGGCAACCCAAGGCCATAAAACTTGTTTAATCGGACATGTCTTAGCTATTTGATTAGTTCAAGACGTTTCAATTGGAGTAAACTGCTTATCGAGTGGTTTGAACCGTTATGCTGCAAGTACGTCGCATAAGTAGTAAATCGATTTAAGTCCAGATATCGATCCCACAGATCTCAAGAATTTCAATCAACCACCCCAACTACTCGCTTCATACTATTGGACTATAATGCACACCTGAATCACCAGAAACCTGAAATAATGAAAACCTAAAATAACATGAATGAACAACAACGAATGACTACCTAAATAATGAAATGACATATTTGTATTGAATGGGCTATATCTATAAGAACATCGAAATAAAGCTTCATTAGAAGAATCAATTCCCACAAAGAATGTAATTTTTGCTTCTAACCACAGCCTTTTAAAACTAGTCCAAGGAATATGATAAGGCAACCGGATCTCTCCAACCACAATCGCTCATCATCATCTCACCTTCACCGCTTCTCGATCACGCTGGGCTAGATAACTACTTAATATGGGTAGCCTTGCTCGGTATTTTCTTTCTCAATACTTCATACCATACACATGGATCAGAACCTTAGCTCCTTTGTATAAATATTGTATTATTTACACTACATCGGTTCCTCTTCTCAAAATTAGAATACCATTCTTTCCTTGATTGGGATCACAGCAACACTGGATTGAATTCAATGATTCGAATCGAGGCGAATCTCTCTCGCATGCTTAAATTGATAACTCACTCAACTCATTCCTTGCTTCGCGAGAAGAGGATGTGTATCGGTTAATTACATTACAATATTAGATCATCAATATCGTGCCTCATACCTTCCAGATATTGTTCATCACTCGTGAATGCCTTCTCTCGTGTCACCGAGGGCCTCCGAAATCGGGAATGGAACGACCTCTCAAGGCGGGCATGTGAGAGATCCACATCGGGATCACTGGGAAATACGCAAAAGCAAATAAGCCGATTTATAAACTAAGTTCAGCAATAATGAATAAAATTACAGAAAGATAATTTCGATTAAATAGCGCCATTTCAATGGGAGTTGGGTTTCTAAATCACTGGATTACACCATACATTGGCTACGGGACAAGAAACCACATCAGAATCAAACTGTAGTGTTCGGGGGTCCAAAATTTGCCTGAATTCAAAACAACCGTATGCATTTGAAGAAATATAACCGCATTCAACTACACCCCTTACAATTAACGCTCAAATCCAAATTTAAATGAAATACAAACTAATTCAAAATAAAAACGAAGAAAAGAAAAGAAAGAAAATTAAAATACAGAGCCTTCGAAGAACCCGCATTCTCTTTTCGGGCCGAGTCGTCATTCTAAGTAGCAGTTTCTCGTATTTGTGTATTCAAGTCGGATTCCAATTTCGATGCACCTTTAGACTAGCTTAAAATGGCCCGCTTGAGTTGCTGATGTCGCCACATCAATTCTTGTCGCTGATCTTCTCGCCGTTTCGGCCATGTCGCAGTTCGTTGGTCGCCATGTCTTGCGGCCGGGTGTCACGACGCCGATCTTGTCGTGACTCCTTTCAATTTGATGTCGCTGACACCTTGCCACGTCATGTATCTTAATCGAAAGTGTATTTGATGTCGCCATAACTAAATGTTGTCGCCAATTCTTCTATATGGTCGCCGCGACCTTCCTGATGTCACGCTAATTCGTCTTTGTTATCATGTCGCCGGCTAACCTGGTGTTGTCGCCACCTTCTTTTCTTACCAATGTTGTCGACCATCGAATGATGTCATGAAAATTTTTGATCTTGTCGCCACCTTCTTTTAGTGTACCTGATGTTGCGTAATTACACTTCCTCGCGAACCGATGTCGCGATCAGCCGCCGTCGAGGTCGCTACTACTTCTCGTGTCGCGAATATCATATCCATCGCATCGAAGCAATTCGCCGCCGACCAATGATGTTGCACATTATTTCTTCTTCTTCATCAATTTCGTTGTTTGAATCTGAGCTCCTTCACGCCATACCATTTGTCTTCAATTATGCTTCACCGCGATCGATCTTTGTAATTGCGTAAACTAAGGATGCATTTTGATTGCTGTCGCTTCACTACATCAAATTCTTTAACCTTTCAGACTTCTCTTGATGCAAATCTCCTTCAGCCCACATTATATCAGTATTGTTCAGCCACATTCGCTTCTTTACCGATGCCGCTTTTCACCCCCGCCGCACGCCAGAGTCAGAAGTTATTCCATATTCCAAAGATACAAGTCTTTATATATAAAAATTCAATCAGAAAATGGACTGAAATTGATGACTTTAAGTCATCGAAGATTGTATGTCATAAGATTCTAATAACCCAAAGTTCGCCTGATTTGGTTCATTTGTCATACAGTCTGATAAGCCAGATTGTTCAGTTTTGGTAACCAAAATAAAGTTATTCTACTTGGGAAACTGCACTCTTGCAGAAGAACTTCCATGAAGGAAGCGTATTCAGATTTGGACCCCATTGTACCCAAAGCCAAAGTGAGCTCTGCTTTCGCTAGTTGCTGTCTGCTCCGTACTCAGCCTGAAGTGCTTCGGTGTCATAGCCCAGACAAGCTGATGCCCAGATGGCTGGACTATTCTCGCAACCAGACACCAGAGAACAGCCTTTTTGAAAAGTTTATATTGTTACAATGGGAACCAATTTGGTTACACTTTCTTCATGAAAGTTGTTCTCCTAGATGTCTAGTTTACCAAAAAATTGGAATCACTGCATTTGAATCAACCTATCCCAAGATAGGACTTAAACACTCAAGGCTGGTCTGCACAAACCTTAATTAAGTGAAAACAGAGCTCCACTTTGATGAATTTCAGGGTACAATAGGATCAAAATATGAATACACTTCTTTCATGGAAATTATTGTACAAGAAGTCTAGTTTACCTAGAAATTAGAATCACTCATTTTAGATCACCAAAACTAAGGATATGACACAAACATCAAGACTGGCCGGACCAAATCAGGGACTGAACTTTGGACCCAAATTCAGGGGTCTTATGCCAATAATCGAACCTTGAGGTCTTCAACACATTTGTAGCTAAGGGACTTACGATTCTCCTCAAATTGGAATCACCCAATTCGAAGGTCTTTAGGCCATGATATAGTCAATAACTCACTTAGGTTTGGGAAATTTGACAAAGACTTCCTACCAACCCTACTTCTCTCACACGAATTTTTTCTTCATTCAAGAACCCAACAACAACAAATACCAAGCAATTCAAAATATATAACAAACCCAGTAACAAGAGATTGAGATCCTCTGCATCTTTCTCTTGAAAATCTCTCAAACCTTAGCTTCTCCTTCTCCTTGTTCCTTCTATTCTCCTTGCACTCTTCCTACAACCAAGACTTTAGAATGAGAAAAAAAAAAACAATGGTGGAGGAACCCTAGCAACGATCTTCATTCTCTCTTCACTAACCAGCAATCCTCAAATGGAGAGAAAATTCTCCTCCCAAGCTCTCACCGTTTCTTCGCCCTCGCACTCATCCGGGATGCCAAGCTTTCTTAAAATGCAACGTAAGACTCATTTCTGTGGCTGCACTTATGTGACATTCTCTTATCGTTCAACTTTATTTTCAGATTTTAGTCCTTCTTCTCTAATTCATTTAGACATACAACTTATCAAAATTCTATACTAACATATAAACTTATCTCTTTATGTCAACTCAGTCCTTGATAGTAAATTTACCAAAATACCTTTTTTCACACTTAATACAGAAATTTCCTACAACAAAATTTTGACTTCCGTTTTACTTTAAAAATGTCATAAAACTATTAGAATATAATTTGGGGTGTTACACCTCTAATGTTTAGCCATCAGAATACTTATAACCATCCCATTAAAAGTCACAATGGAAACCTAACACACGTGTGGTGTTTTAACGGGTGTTTGAACGATGTTAGTCCATCTATGACCTTTCTAAATTAGGCATGGCTGAGATACAGAAATAAAATGTCAAGTAATCTTGGTGATCGAAAAAAAGTTCAAGCAGCAGTGAGATATACTGCAAACTCAAGATTTACAGATCTTATCCCCTATTTAAGGTGGATTTCACATAAATTTGTGTATCACTTCCTTTCTTTCTTTTATTTTCTTGTTTTGTATTCTCCTTTTTTTTTCCAAAGACTACTAAGTCCCTAAACAACTTATTTCTTAAATAGTTGAACTCTATTCCTTCCTTATCCAATTAAGTAGTACCTTTCTAAGATCTGTTCACTTATAATTTGAAGAGAGGCAACGACCGAGTACAAAAAGCATATTACAAAGCTGGGGGATGTTCTGTTTGAGTTATTATCAGAGGCCCTTGGACTCAAAGCAGACCACCTAAGGCACATGGGATTTGCAAAGACAGCAGTTCCATGGTCTGCCACTACTATCCACCTCATGTCCAGAGCAGAGCTTACTATGGCGCTGGGGCAAAGCACACCGACCCTGCATGCCTTACTATTCTTTTGCAAGACCAAATTGGTGGCCTCCAAGTCTTACATCAAAACCAGTGGGCTGATGTTCACCCCATTTTAGGAAGCCTAGTCATAAATATAGGGGACTTTCTCCAGGTTAATTCTTTAGTTTCTGTTTTAATTTTCTTCTTCTTCATTTATGGCTTCTCAAACTTACCTTAATTAGCTTGGCTCAGGTTATGTCAAATGGCAAGCTTAAAAGTGTTTATCACAGAGTGGTTTCCAGCCATGTCGGACCAAGAATTTCGACAGCATGCTTTTTATCTGGAACTACTACTGATTCAACAAGGCTCTGTGGCCCACTCAAAGAGTTGATATCAGAGGAGAACCCCCCTGTTTACAGAGAATTTCGAGTGGCTGAATACATTGGAAAATTTATGTCCAAGGCGCTAGATGACTGTTCTTGCCTTGATTATTTCAAGCTGTGAAGCAAGAAAATGGAATTTGAATAGATCAAACTCATAAGTGAATATATCTCATGACACTCAATGAATAGTGGGATGTAACAAACCCTGCTCTGTTATATGTTTACTAGATGTTGAAAAAGTACACACTGCTCCCTTTGATCATTTTGTAGAAAATATTGTGCAGAATATTTTTTGGATTGAGATATTATTATAATATGGCTTTTTAAAATAAGCAAATACTTTATATAATAAGGAAATTTGTTAGATATCACTGTAGATATCCTGAATCACAAAGTAAAAAAGTCATGACATAGAAATGAAATTGTAAAAGTTATTTGAGATGTGTAGAAATGTGAGGAAAAATAGAAAAAAGTAAGTGGTGCGAGAAAGTTTGTGGTTTAGAGTGTGGATACAAAGTGTAGGAAAACATAAGATGTTGATACAAAGTGTAGGAAAACATAAGATGTTTTGGGAACCAATAGTTGTTTGTAATTATATCTTCTGTAATATTCTCTATAGTATAATGGAAAGATTTTCTGTTAGCATGTTTGATCGAACTATGATATATCTTTAGATGAATTATTTTATCTTTATGTTCTTGAATTAATATTAAAGTTTCGATTGACACAACAAAATTAAAATAGGTCTAAGCCATTCTCTAGGGCATTCATGATGTACCCATATGATGTTTGACCAAAAGAAAAAGCTTTGAATGATTAATTAAGAAGGGGTATGAAAGTGTATGAAGAACTGTGCTCCCATGTCATATATATGTATATCAAGACATATCCAACTTCCTTTATTTCCTGTGGTGCAACATCTAATTCGGAAGACATCTTTCAAAAATTTGATAAAAATTAAAAGATCACTAATAATAGAGGATATGAGGGATATTCCTTGATATCTGAAATATCTTAGGTCTATCCATTCGTATTTGCATTTGAGCGTCGAGTCTTTACATTTGCATCCACCGTGTATTTCTACGCATGCACGGTTTTCTCATAAGCTGATTTTTCATTGCTTTATGAGTTGATGTTATATTTTTCTTAATATACCGTCTCTATGCTGTTTTTTTATTTCTTTCCTCCTCTTTTTCAGCTTCTAAAAAAACAGATACTATTTCTAACCAATTAAGAATAACAATGATAATAATAATAATTATGACAACATTATAATTAGATAAATGGTTTAGAGGTAGTGCCCACACCACAATGACATATTTGTTATGGGAAATTGGGTCATATCGTGAACCATATATGATAGTGTTGGGAAACTTATTATTAAAGCATATCGTGAACCATATGCCATTCCTTTTGAAACCGGTATGCAATTTTCTTATATTGTTGAGCGGTTGGTATACAAGTATATAAGTGCTGCTTAAACTACCTCAAATCTATCATATCAATCTCAGTGTTGGTCAATTCATTTTTTATCAAGTTGTAGCTGCAGGTAAACATTCACTTTTTTCTCCAATTAAATTAAAACTATTTGAAAGAAAATATTTTGATATCTTGTTTGGATAAGTAAAATTTTTCTACTACTAAGCAATTTAAATTTAGTCAAAGTATTTAAAGTTGGAACTATTCAATGTCACTAAGTCATCCCGGTCGATAGGCTCACTTCAAATTCATTTTCTTGGTTATTGATCACTAAGAATAGTAGCTATATATTGTGCTCAAATTATTTGATCCAATTTTCTTTCATTATATATTATATATTTTCAAATTCAATAAATATATTCTCAACCTATATACATCTTCAACTCTCTTCCTTTATTTTATAAAGATGTTTCTCGAGAAAATTTGAGTATTCATGGATGTGTGTTCGCTTTCTTCTTATTGGATGTGTCTTTCCGTGACTGTCCATCACCATTTTTGTATTGAGCAGACTGGTTGAGATAAGAACTTATAGCTCTTCGCTTAATTTTCTCCAAATCTACTATTTTTTTAAATAAAATGAATAGTGTTTTTTTTGTAGGTAATCCCCTAAGCCAAGAGTAGAAATTAATGGTCTGCTTGGTTTCAGAAAACTCATTTTCATTCAAACAAGGAGAGAACAAGGAAATGGAGAACATGGTCTTTTTTTTTTGTCTAAAAAGACAGAACTAAAATGACTAAATTCATAGAAGAAAAATGGTTTTCAAAAAATACCAAAATGATGTTCTCAATATTTTCAAAAATAGTTCTCAATAACAGTTTTTAAAAATAGGAACCAAACAGGCCCTAAACCAAGGTCACATATTATACCTTGTCTATTTTGTGTACTTGGAGAATTATAGGGGAGTGCAGCCAAAATTTCTTTAAAATCTAATTGAGCACATTCTCGTTGACATATAGTGATTATGTACTCCTATATGGAATATAGATCTGATGAGTCTTAAACTCATCTATTTTTAATTCATTTTTCTGGCTTATTTTTTATATATTCAGATCTATTTTATCAAGTAAATTATGAATATCAACAATTTCGTGGTTTAGGTTTTAATTCAAAAATGAGAAAATTCCAACAAGAAAGAAGAGAAAAAGAGCAATTGCAACAGTTTATGTCGCGACAAAGTTTTGTGTGTCGTGACAAACATCCAAGCTAATAGTCAAGGAGCTCTGTCGCGACAAAAGACAGCGTGTCGCGACAGAAAATGGGAAGAATCTTACAATTCGCTGAGACAGAAAGTTTACGCTGCATTGGGCAAGACGATGTCAATACCGTGAAAAAATTGTCGAGACAAAGAAGCTCGTCGAGACAAATGAACAGGCGGGTAAAGCGTAAACTATGTCGTGGACAGATCTTCTATCACGACACCGACATGCAACATGGAAAAGTTTGTTGAGACGTAAAAGAGCTTAAGAGAAAGACCTGTCGCGGATACAGCAATGTATTTCGCTTAATAACTGAACAAAGAAATATCTATCGCGACAAAAAGATGTATGTCACAACGTTGAAGGAAGAAGAGATGACAGTTGTCACAGATAAACGAGGTCGCGACATGTGATGCTTACTTAATGAACTGACCTGTTCACAATAAAAGAATCCAATGTTGCGACATACTTCAAGCTAAAGAGATGTTTCTATGTCGTGATAGGGATCTTAAGGTCACGACACATATATAAGCTGAATATAGAAAAGTCCTGTCGCAACATAAAAAATTGGTCACAACAGAAAACATATACAACACCAAGAGACTATGTCGCAACATCAAAATGAAGCTGCAACAAGAAATCAAGTCAAGTGGCGACAAGACTCTGTCGCGATAAACTTCTTTGGTGACGAGATACTAACATCTGAAACATTGTTGCAACAAGAACCAACAGAAATGCTGTCGCGACATAACAACTGGGTCGTGACACCAATTTGAAGAAGCTGCACAGAAACACTATTGCGATACAATTGTCGATGTCACAACATAACTATTCCAGTAAACACACATAAGATTGTCGCGACATAGAATGATAGAATGATAGACCTTGCAGGACAAATTGTTAAAGGCAATGAAGTTTGTCGCGGCAGAGAAAACAGTCGGCCAGAATAAATATGCTGAATAAATAAATATTGTCGCGACCAAGGAAACTTTGTTGCGACTAGATCAGAAAGGATGCAGGAGCAAGTCGTGACAGACTATTACATGCTGCAACAGAGACCTGCGATAAAGAATTAAAACTCACCAGTAAGTAACAACACTTTTAAGGTCGCGTGAGAATGCAATCTGAGGCTAGAATTTTAAAGGGATCACAATGCGAAAGAGGCTTTTTTTTTTTTTTTTTTCTCGAATTTGGGGCCCAAACACGGGGCTCTATAAATAGAAACAATTTGAGGAAAGTGAGGTAGTAAATTGGCAGAAAAACCAGAGCATCTGGG
Organism: Tetrastigma voinierianum; assembly: GCA_016808115.1. Lineage (NCBI taxonomy): Eukaryota > Viridiplantae > Streptophyta > Magnoliopsida > Vitales > Vitaceae > Tetrastigma > Tetrastigma voinierianum. The sequence continues at coordinate 84,171 of JAEQBH010004242.1, read as the reverse complement.
GAGCTAAGGACTCTTTTGTATTATATTTTCTTTTATTTTTCTTTTCTTCGTAGATTAGATTTAGCATAAAATTTCAATTTGTTTACTGGACCTGAAACAATGAATTGTTCGAAGTTTAGGATTGAAATTAAGTGGTCAATTCCCGATTATTGTTTGAATCTAATGAAGTCTAGATAAAAGCTGGAATTAATTTCTTTCAGTTGATCACAGTTGCATTGGAAATTTCTTGATCAGTATTTCAATGTTCACTATGATTCAGTTTTCGAGAAACACAACTTCCGTTGGGAAAGATCTAATGTTAGTTATGGTCTTTCCTGCACAATTAGAGATTGAGAATTTTGTGTTTATTTGAATGGTGTTGTTCATGAAGTGAATTGTTCCCAACATTAGTAACTTATACCCATAAAAGGACTATTATCTGGCTCTAATTTCCAAGAGGCCCTCTGAGTGACATAGAGTTGGAGATTCACGAGAGCATGGATCACGGTTACTTGGGGTATGCTAGACTAATATTGAAGAACTAATGAGCTACGAAGATTACTTAGATAAATCATAAATTTTACTCATGGTTTGAAAGTGAATTTAGTGATCTATCGATTTAATCAATTAGAAATCTCTCATGGTCTAGAGGAATGATCTTGATCCCTGTGGTAGCTTAGATATAATCAAGGAAGGAGAACTCTTTAAGATCTCAAGGATGAGACATCATTCATCTTTGTAGAAATACGCGATGACCACTGTCTTAGGAGCAGAAACCCTACGGAGTCATAGAAATGGGTATGAAGTATTGAAAAGAAAATGCCCGGATCTTATAAAGAATATCATATTACAAGTAATTGGTTAAACATATTTTAGAAGCCGAACATGACTCTCTAATCAGTGAAATGTGGTAGAGAGAAATTCAGATATATTATGTCTCTTTGACTGAATTTCATATTCAATTCATGATAGAATAGGAATTAGATTATGTTGCGAGGTGATAATTTCAGTGGTGAAATCCGGTGTCTACTACGGCAATAATCTGGTTCAGTCCAGTTTAGGTCTAGGATTTTAAATTTTCATTTTATTATAGATGTAGAAATTCAGATAGTAGAATTCTTAGTTAGGTTACTGAAAATTTTATGAAATGGAAGTTCAAATATTGTGGAACTTGAGTAGTTGGGGTAATTGAACTTTAAATTCTTTCGTCTACGTAGAACGATATCCGGACTTATAGGCCACTTTTATTACTTATGCGACCTATGCACTTGCAGCAGTATGACGAGCTAAATCTTCAATAAATTCACATTGACAAATCCATTTTGTGGGCATACGAGTTACATTTAGTGCAAACAAGTTTTGTTGCCTTTCTTGGGGATTAGGTAATAGTCCTTTGGTAAGAGTGGCAGAAATTTGATCTCTATACAAAAAATTGGTCAATAAGTTTTTGGCGTCATTGCTGGGGATCAATGGAATTTAAAAATCAATATTCTGAAGAAAAAAAATAGAGAAATGCTAATTTGGACATTTTTCTTTATTTTACAAAAATAAAATAAAATATAAAACAAAAAATTCAGAAAATTAAGCGAAAACAACTTTAACAACGATTGGTTGAATAGTGTGATATGTTTGGAAAGCAAATAGATATATAATTTTTATATCCATGACTCCATTTGATCTCGGCGATGTTTCTACTTTCGGGAAGAATTTAAATGCATAGAAGACCGAAGTAGATCTATTTGCCTCTAGACAACGGGGTGAGAGAACCTGCGCGAGAATCGAGAAGAATCACCAGTGCAAAATCCATAAATATGGCAAATCAAGAAAGATTGCGGGCTATTCCCGGAAGAAGAACAAAGAAGTGAATCGGGGCCCGATAGTGGGTCTTGGAGAGCTTTTGAGGAACTGATAGGATGGAATGTTGGCTTAGATATAATTGGATTGTTCAATTGCACCAAATACCCTAGGATCTTATCATCTCTTGGTATCCCTTAGTTGCACAGTTCATTTATTCGATTAAGCGTTCATTAGTTTAGTTTAGTTTAATTTTTGTTTTGAACTCAACATTGACTGTTTGGATATTAGAGAAATATTCTAATTTTGGTACTACGCATCCCTCATTTCCCCGTGGATCGATATCCGTACTTAGGTACACTTTATTACTTAAAAGCGTATACTTGCATGAATAGGCACTTATTTCACATCTTATCTCATATTCTATTTACACATCACAAAAACACATCACCGCTTCCGGAAGGAGTTTTCGAGTCCTACACCTTTAAGATGATTGAATACCACACGAGGGTTTGTATTTATGTCAAGTACTTTATTGATACATTATGCCCTAAGTAGTTTTACTACCCTAGAGTGGTATGAGAGTTTTACTATACCATGACTTCTAGAGGAGATATGAGTAAGACAGTCCTAGATTTTACTTTAGATGGAGTTAAGCGCCACCTAGACTCTCGACGCATTGCCACTACCATGTCAGTTCCTTATCATTGCCCCCTCGAGGGTGGATTTAAAGAGTGGCATCTCATTATGACTAATACCTGAGGGGCCACCATTGTCAGGGCACCCTAGCCCAAGAGCTTCATATATCGAAGAGAGCATAGATCGAATATGGACTTGGTAGATCATGTGATTAGGTTTAACCTTTACCCGTAGACTCATAAGGTTTAGAGGAACCAGGAGTTCCTCAGAGCATTGTATTGCATCCATGAGGGCATCTGGTACTAGCCTATTGAGTTGATTATGGAGACCTTCTTCCTCTTTAAGGACAATGCACATTCCAAGGATCTAGAGCGCACACATAGCTATCCTCTACCCATACCTCGCCTTCTTTGTGACATCCTAGAGAGATTGGGATACATTACCAACCTAGGTAGAGAAGAGAGAGTTATTACAGAGAAGACATTAACTCTACATAGATAGAGACCTTTCGCTCTATAGCGAGGGATGCGTATCTGAGTTAGCCCGAGTACACAGCTACAAAATTCGCCTATTAGTATGTTTCCTCTTGGGAGTTCAAGACCCCCGTTGATGATCCTTGAGCTAGATGGAGCCTCCATGACCAGCTGAGCCAGCATTCATACCACCACGTCCACGGTGAGTTACATCGACATTCCCTCTACTTCCAAAGCACCTCCGCCCAGAACACCACCTAATGATGAACTTTAGAGTATCTGAGAAGAGCTTAGGTAGCTCCGAGCATCTATGGAGATTATTCAAGCCTCCCAAGAGTCCCTTGCCACTACTATAGTCGCGAGATTTGAGGCTTTGGCCAGTACATGGAGAGAGATTCGTTCAACCTAGTATATGTACAATGCCTAAATGGTGAGGCAGAACATATTGTTGGAGCGACTAGACATGAAACTTCCATCATCACCACATCGCAGAAATCGTCGAGATCAATAGTAGGCTCATATTATATGGTTATTGAGATTCTTAGGGTGTTTTGTTTTCACTTTTTCTACATGTATTAATCACCCTCTAAAATCTCCTATGTTTTATGTCTACTTTACTACTAGACTCGATATGTACTATTTACAATATATGTAACACCCCAAATTATACCCTAATCGTTTATTACATGTTTAGGGTATAATAAAAGTAAAATTTGTATTTTTCGAAAATTTGTGTATTAAGGGTAAATTGGTAATTTGCTAATTAAGGACCCAAGATACATAAGATGAAAAGATGATATGTTATTATAAGAATTTGAATAAGTTGATATGTAAATAGAAGAAAGTGGAAGGACTAAAATGAAAAGAAGAGAAATTTGGGTCAAAATTAGTATAAGGCCAAACATGGTCTTAGAGATGAGGGATTTTTCTCATTTGGCTAGGGCTTTTACGAAGGAGAAAAGAGAGGAAGGAGTAAAAGAAGAGAAGAAATCTAGGTTTGGAACATCTCCTTTGTTTGGAACTTGTATGGAATTGTTTGGAACTCGTGTAAGGAAATCCCTCTTTGTCTAAGTTGTGTAGGAAAAATCTATTAGAAGTGTTGTTGGTTGTTATAAGATGAGTTTTATGGTTTATTTTGAGTTTTGATTGAGTTGATTTTGGTTTGGAAGGAAATTTCCAGTGAAAAGGGCCAAATTTAGCCATTTGTGCATTTTGCTCGACACCCTTACACCTAGGCGTAGGAGTGCACGCCTAGGCATGGATCTCCGCCTAAGCGGAGGTCACTACACCTAGGTGAACCCGAGCCCAAGTTTTGAATTTTCTTGTCCGCCTAGGTGTAGCAATGCTCCTCCTAGACGTAGCATTGCCTCGCCTAGGCGTACCTATAAGTCCTGTTTTGGTTCATCTCTTCTGTTAATTCTAACAATCATCCATTGGATTAATGAGGATCCTAATAAGTTAATGAAAGGGTTTGTACAAATATAAAAATTATATGAAAAATTCTTTGTACCTTATTGCCTCGGCGAAGTGAATGATCCTGTCGTTGGGCAAACATGGTTTCTTACCCTTATTTGCTAATGTGTTTAAGAACAATATAACAAACTCAGGAAGACATATAATTGTATGCCTACTTAAGACCGAATAGTAGTGAATAGGCGTCTCTGATCAGTGCTTCGACTCTCCTGCTAGTGCTACGACACTTCTATTACGTGGGCAAGCACGTCTCTAATTAGTGCTTCAACCTTTTGCTGCTATGCTACGGTGCACGTATGTGAAGCGAGGCACGTCTCTATTGATGTCTTAGTACGCAGCCCCGGGGACCTATTGTGTTGTGTCCCTATCATTCATTATTACTGGTTTATGCAGGCAAATACTTGTATGTTGTCTATCTAAATAATATGACATGTGCAAACATTTATATGATAAGAATATGAATAATGAACAAGAAGAAAGTATAAGAAATCGGTTCTGTTCTATAATGTACCTCTGGGACATTACGTGCAGATCTCACGTTACGAACTCCAACGGAAATGAAATTTTGTTCTGAGGATTTATGTTATATGTATCCTGTGATTGTGGATCACTCCTAGTGGTCATAACTGTTATCTGTTTCCTACTAAGCTATAAGCTTAGCACGGGTGTTTATCCGTGTAGGTATTGAAGAGGACATCCATGGCATTCCGCATCAGCCAAGGCCAACACAATAGTAGAAGTCCACCTGATGTAGGTCTTTGAATTTGCTTTGTAATGTAATGTACAAGTTTTGTAATAATGGAATTTGTATAAGTACAAGTAAATGGGACTCAGGCATGTATATGTATAGGACATTTTAAACACCACTACGGTGGTAGTTTTAGGTGACCTACTTATGGATACATACATATATATATATATATATATATATATATATATATATATATATATATATATATATATATATATATATATATATATATATATATAATGGGCCACTAATGTCCAGCCCGGGTTAACGATTCCTAGTCTCGTGCCTAGCCTCCTCTCTTCGTCTAAGCGGGGTAAGGGGCGTGTGACTCTGTATTAGGCACGAATGCGTGTATATAAAATAATACTCCTATGTACGCAAGTGCATGCGTCACCTCAAGTAATAAAGTGAAAGTAAGAATATCGTCCCATGAGGATTGACTATTAATTACCGACTCTAATCTAGCTTAGGCTCTATTTGGATTATAGAAATTATGTAAAAGACACAAATTTAACTAAACTAACATATAAGAATCCTAATTTAACAAAGACTCAAGAGATAGAAAGCCACAGAGGCGTAGATTTCACGATTCGAAGCCTATCTGAACCTCTAATCAATCAATTAATGTCCATTTCATTATGTTGATGGTAATTTCACTAATGCATATGCTCCTCTCGATAACTCACAATCTACCCTTAGGATCAGGTCTTTTGCATCTCTGCTCAACCTTAGATTTCCAAAGGTGCATTAAACCCAAGAAATCCCAATACTACACCTAATCTCATTTGTATCTCTATCTCATGACAATTAAATGGTAATTCATCCATGGTCTAATCCAATTCTCACTTTTCATATCTTGAATCAAACCACAAATCATGCAAGTATTGGTCAATTACTCACAAGCATTAAAAACGAAATGAACTACTCAACACATATATGAAAATAAAGCATAAATCAATTGAAATTAAGAGAGATTCATATAAACAAGTCTTGAATACATCTAAGCCCTAAGAAAACTAAATAAAACATAAATAGAAAATGAATTACAACTAACAAAGGAAATAAATTCAAAATGGGGAAGATATTAAATAGATTTGGAAGTGAAAGCCTCATTCTCTTCTCCTCAAATGTCTTATTCTTCTTCAAGTTCTCCTCCTCTTCCAAAGTAAAAAGAAACAAAATTAGAAACCCTAAATGATTCAAGCTTATGATGAGAGAAACTCTAGAATGGGTGTTCTCATACCTAAGTCGAACCCTAAAAAAGTCAAAATAAACATGTTTTTATAGTGTCTTGGGAAATGGGCCAAAAATAGCAAAATTGACAAATGTGGGACTCAATGCCATGGCATGTGAACAATGATGCCGTGGCATGTACTATTTATCTACACTTTGCTGTGAACTTCCCGAAGCGGTAACTTTCTCATCCGAACTCTAAATTGGGTGTTCTTAGACTCGTTGGAAATCTCTTGAACTCTAGAACACATTTCTAGGCAGAGTAGAGCCATTTGATGCTGCCATTAACACAAAAAAATCAAAAGATCATATGTATGCTATGTATGGTGGTTTCTTAGTCTTCTTTGGTTCCATTTAAGGTCCTTTTTGTTCATTTTTCTCCAAAGTTAACCTAATCACAAAAATGAGGCATTAGAACACTTATTTATATCATGAAACTACTAAAAACTAAGCAAAATATGGAGATAAAATGATTATATACAATAATCATCAATATATTTGGAAATGTCTAACCATTTTATCTCTTAGTACCTCCATATTCCAATTTTATTTTTTACCATACTATGAGCAACTCCTATCACCCTCACCCCATGCCACCTCCACAAGGTATGACCTTCTAACTCCACTAATTCTTACTTATGATTTATATATTGAGGACAATGTACAGTTTGGTTGGGGGGAGTAACATATGCTATCACATATAAACTGGAAAAACTAGTAAAAAGCAACATTTTTTAATCAAAATTCTTGTGGTCAAAATTTTTGAAAATTTCAAACTTATTTTCTCAATTATTCATGATCATAATGGGGAACCACATTGCTATGTGAAATATTGATGGAAACCTCGTGCGTTAGCAGCTAGTAGTTGTCTTGAAGGGCACCATTAGATTTGGTTGATCTTGTACTTGAGAGACTTATGTTGCGAGCAGCTTAGTCGCTCAAGTCGCCTTGCCTTTCACTTAGTTATTTATATATGGAACTTGACCTAATACTAACCATACTATATCCCTCACATGTCCTAAGGTACTGTCACCCCTTTCTAGATGACACTCATCACCTATGGATTGTTTATGACTTCTAGTAGTGTTGGGACACCTTCAAAAAGAGGGCCAATGAGCCCCACGTATATATATATATATATATATATATATTATAAAATCATGAGTTGATTCAATCGGAATCCCGAGCATAGTCTGATGGGGATTTAATGCCTAGTGCCCTAATTGGGAGTCATTGACTTCACTACTCGCTACATGGGACAGAAGATGGATTAATCTCACCTTGTAGGTACCTTATTGTTTGGATGGTTAGCACGGAGTGAAGTCCGAGGGGAACTTAATACCTGATGCCCTAAGCCAACTAGTTGGAAGCCATTGATGGATCTCTTCTACATAAGCTACCACCTAGTCATCTTAGGTATTGCACACCTACATAAAAAAATAGAGAGAGGAAAATAATACAAAAGTGGATTCTTAACCTACTTTAGTAATCACATTCCACTTGAGATTGAGTCGAATCTGGTTGGGAGGAGATTGGTCCTTTGTCTATGTGTGGGGAGCTAGTCAAACTAACACCAAGATCTATATGGAAAAGCTTAGCGAAACATTAGGGATAGAAGGGCCCTGGTTGCCTCAACACTGAGAACATTGTATATTTGAGAAACTAAATGTCATGGAATCCCGAGAGAATGGCTACACTTTGAAAATTTTCCATGTTAACATGATTATAGTGGAATAATTTCTCATCATAAAGGAATCTATTTTCATAAAATTTCACTTCTATTTACGCTCTTACATTGCTAAGGGACTAGCAATGTGTAACACCCTGAAAATACCCTAACAGTTTTATAACATGTTCAGGGTGTAAAATAAATTAAATTATATTTTTTCGGCATTTAAATGGCTAAAAACGAAAAATGATAAAAACCGAAAATTTTACAAGAGCCAAATAAATTTGGTAAAAATGTCAAATGAGGACCTAAGGGTCATAAATGAGGAGTGTAAATGTTAAAATGAGAATGAAATGAAATGAAGTGAAAATGAAAGTGAAATGAAGAGTTAAAATGAGAAAAAAAAAGAGATAAGGCCCATTTAATGAGCTAGCCAAACAAGGTCTTATGAAGACGTAAGGTATAAGACCAAATTTGGTCTTAAAAAGGGGCATTTCATACTTTTAGAGAGAGAGAGAGCTAGGGCTTGGTTGAGAGAAGAGAGAGGGAATTGTGATTTTCTTAGCTACTCCCGTGTAATCAAGGGATAAGTTGATCAAGAAGGAAGAATAAATGAAAGAGAATCAAGGTTTAAGGTAAGAAAAATCAAACTCTAACCCCCTTTCTACTTGTGTTTGGGTTTAATAAAACCTCCTAATGTGGTATAAAAGTGATTTGAAAGGTTGTAGCTCGTTTTGGGGTTGTATTGGGTAAGATTTTCGGTGAAAATGGTAAAAATTGGTCAATTTCTGCATCAGTCCGACACCCCTACGCCTAGGCGTAAGAGTGCACACCTAGGCATAGAGCTCTGCCTAAGAGGAGGCCCCTTTGCCTAAGAGTTAACGTAGAATTTTTCGATTTTCTTATCGCCCTGATTGTAGTATGCTCCACCTAGGCGAACCTCTCCGCCTAAGCTTTCATACCCACAAGTCATGTTTTGGTTCCTCTTTTTCGCTAAATCTAACCATCATCCATTGGACTAATGAGGATCCTAATAAGTGAATAAAAGGGTTCTTACAAGTATACAAGTTATATGAAAAATGTTTTGTACCTCTTCGCTTTGCTTCGGTGATCCGGTTGTTGGGCAAACATTGTTTCTTGCCCTCATTAGCTAATAGAATGATAAGAATATCTAAGGATGAGGAAATGGGAAAAAAAATGAAAGGAACAGTAATAGGAAGGAGTCGGGTAAAAAATAAACCTAAATAGGCTCTTAGAATGCCGGAGCTAATAATATGATTGTTAATTGTATTGGAATAGGGGCTGATGAGGAGAGCTTTGAATTGATCGAATTCAGTTGGAATCAAGTGCAACAAGCTTTTTGGTTTATTCTTTTACCCTCTCTTTTGTTTCCATTTTGGAGTTTGTGCTCCATTCAGTCTCTTCTTATTTCAAGTCTTACGATCATTGTTCTATTATTGAAATGATTTTGTCAGCGCATCTTGAAGTGTTTTAATTGATTTGAGGCAAAAATAATTGTGAAATGATTTGCATCGAAAAATTACGCCGAGTATTGGAAAATGAATTATTTGTATAAAGATGTACATACTACATTGTATTTTGCTATGAATGATTTGAATGCCCTTAATAGAATGTTAACCATTAAAATTCGAGTTAATGATAGATTGGTATAGTAATAAGAGATTCAAATCAAATGATCTTGCGCGAGCGTAATGATGTGTCGCCGATCCGTGGCCAGTGAGGCAATGTGGTAGTGTTAAATGAATTGATTTTAATAACCAGTCAACGGCCCGATGTGCAAATGCTGTGTTATAAAAAAAAAGAATTTATATGAGCTGCCGGCCCGAGGCGGGCGGGTGCCGGTGATTCGTTATCTGTGCACGAAAGCATAGGTTAAATTGGCAAGGGCAAAATGATAAGAAATTTTTTGGAAATGCATGAATTGTGTTTTGACTTATTATTGCATATGAAAGTGCATGTTTAGAATAATCAACAAATATATGAATGTATATGAAATGAATATATGTATTGTATTGCATTGATCATTCAAAAAGGTTAAAAAAAACATTGTTTAGAAAAATTGCATGATTTGAATTAAACTGAAATGGAAAAGAGAACTATAGAACCACTAAACATGAAAATGCTTAGCACGTTGTTTTACCATCGGCGCGGTGCAGGAGAGATAAGTACGAGACAAGGGCCGGCGAGATTCGAGTCATCGTCAAGCCACCACGGAGGAGAGTAAAGCTACGTCACATGCTTACATGGGTGATTTGACTATTATTTTATTTTATTTTTATTTTGTATTAAAACTATAATTCGAAAAAAAGTGAACTCGATTTTGTTTTGTAAATTTTGGTATTGAAACGACTTATAATGCCGTAAAATTTAAAGGTGGCAAATGGACTAAATGAACATGTATTGTCATATTTAATGGAAAATGTGTATTGAAAACAAAATGATGGGCCCCTTTAAGTTGAATTAGTATATATGTATATATTTTCATTGAATATGTGAAATGTGTCTTAAATGAGAAATTTCAATTTAATTTTAATGGTATCTAAAAACAAAGTAGCATAGAGCTACGATATTGGAAACGTATTTGTAATTGCATTGGTAATTGGTTATATCGTAAAAGTAAAAGTACTGGTGGCGCATCGGACGTCACACAATGAGCTGGTTAGGGTGTGATAATCACTTGAAAGGTACATTTTTTAGTGCCTAACTCCACATCTTTTTGAGTGAATAAAGCACTAAAACCTCTGACTTAGCGACTTGTTAGCCTATAACCTTAGAATTAATATTTTCCTTGAGTTAGTATGTTTTGTAGGATATTAGTACATAATGATACTCTTAGAGAACATGAAGGCAAACGGAAAGGAGATTCAAGATGATAGCATGTGTATAACATGCTTAGGAACCACCGTAGACAAGCACTAAAGCTAGAAAGAAGACTTAATGAAAAACGCTTGAGGAAAAGCAACACTGGAATATTTCGTACTGACTAAATAATGGCAGTGCGAAATCGCATCGATTTCATAATCATAGTCAAAAGAATTCTACTTCTACCCGATATCGTACTGCATCTGGGTGCTACTGTGAAATTTTGCTCTAACACCTAGATACGATGCGAAAATAGCGGGATTGCTCAAACTTGAAGAAAAATCAATTTCTTTATATTTTAAAGCCTTGATCACATGCTATAAATGGTAATTAGCTTTGTGATAAAACAATTAGGCGATAGGGGTGAATCGTATTAGCATTTATAGTGTGTTTATCGTGTGTTTTTGTAACCTAAAGATTCACCCCCTTATTCTCAAGTATTACACTAATCCCTCGTCCGTGTGAGTTTTACAGGTTTTGAAAGTAAAGCAAGCAAAGATGAGGGCAAAAAGTGCAAGAAAGTAGAACTTGCACCAAAGGCACTACTTCGCCAAGGCGAAGCTAAAATGAAGAAATCGAAGGCCTCAGGTTTTCCGAGGCGAAGAAGAACCTTCGTCGAGGCGAAGTAGACCTTCGCCGAGTTGAAGGGGAGCATTCTGAAGATAGAAGGCCTCGGGTTCGCCAAGGCAAAGCATTCCTTCGCCGAGGCGAAGAAAGACCCTCTTGATAGTTGCCACATGTCATCACCAAGGAGAAAGATGTCGGGTTTGAGACCATACCCTCATTCATAGCCTAGGCTGATCATTTCCAATGCTATAAATACTTGCTTTGTAATATTTTTTGGGAGATTGGAGAGAGCTTGGAGTTTTAGCACATATTCATCTTCTAGGGTTTTTCTCTAAGCTCTCATTTTCTAGTGTTTGTAGATTTTCTTAGTTTTTAGCTTGTGTTCGGAGCCAAGTTGCAAGATCCAACTGCTAGAGGACTTCTTGTAGTAGTGGAGAACGGTTTTGGGAGACCTCTACTTCATATTTGTTTTGAATCCCTAAATCTTTCTCTTTCTCTTAATCTTTCAGCATTATGTTTGTTGTAGACATGATATTGTTGGGTTTTGAGGCTGCTATGAGAGGCTAGATCCTCCTTTTGGGCTGGTTATGGACATTAGTGTTCGGCTTATGTATTATATTGAATGATTTTGTGAATATAATCTTGTTTTGAGTTTTTATGGATGTGGTTTTATGAATTCCCAGGTTTTTATTCAATGGTTGCTTGCTAGGTAGTGAGATTAAGACCTAGAGCTCAAAGGGTTTCCAAAGTGACATTTGGAAGTTTACTCTTGGGACTTGATATTCATTCTCTAATATTTCACAATTGATAACGCATTGTTTGACCTAGATGGACCGAAAGGAGAATAGGGATTAGGTGTGAGAAATTGAGGTGAGACTCGACAGAGAGAATCTCATACAGAGTTAATTGGGTAGACATAAGAGTATCTTCACTTAATTAGCACTTAATGAACATAAGCCATAAATGCAATGGAAACAACCATTTCTGTTTATTCCTTCAACGTTTTCTTACAACTTAATCCAAGCATTTATAATCTTTAGGGTATATTTTAGTTTAACTTAGTTTGCTTTTAATGAACAATCAATCACAACTAGTTATTAAACTAAATAGTGAAATTCTCCAGTAACCGGGTACTTAATCCCACTTAAGCCATCTCTTCCACGTAGATTACGACATACTAGGTTTTTTTAATTTGAAGCCACTATATTACTTGTGATTCATACACTTGCAGATTAGGTTGTTTTAACCAAACTTTTATATAAGCAGAAAACAATAGGAACAACTTAGGATTGCTCGACAACTTCTATAAATTGGCATGGGTAGCAGGCAGGGTTCTCTTTTCTTTTTTTTTTTTTTTTTGGAGAGGTTGGAGGAGTGTTTGTTATTTTCTAGATTTAGAACTACGATTTTTCTGTATTTTTCATTGAAGCTTTCAACATAGAGTAGTTATTTTCTTGTTCTTCATCTTTTATCTCTCTCGCTTCCTTCGTCTCATGATGTGTATTGACAACAACACCATACGAGAGTAAACCCTCCCTCTTGGGGGGATAAACGGAGTTCAGTTTCTTCTCCGAAGGTAATAAAGGTAACCATAGACTAACCCGCAGTGTGTATAATTTTATTTTGGGTTGGGGTGCTATATTTGGGTTAGTGGTTTCTTGGAGTTTGGTAATCATTAAGTGCGCGGGTAGTTGTGTCTCCTTCACCATTAGTCGATGAAAAATTACCTAATCTCTGAGGAGTCCTAAAGAACATAAGTGGAAGCCTAAACACAACTTCTAAGTAATTAAAGTAACTCACCATACACCTAGAACTTAAGGCTTAGTCTAAATCTAATAGAGAACCCAACCTAGGCGGAGTTTGGGTGGCTTGTAAGAAAGATAACACGAATTTTATATGAAGCTATCTAAATCTAATAGAGACAACCCATCGTCTATTTTTTATACAATTATGGGCTCCTCAAAGCTATGAAATCAAACATTGGTTATTCCCACTCAGTTAGTAATAATTCACTATTGTTAAAAGATATTTGACCAGTTGACTTATTCATGCCACTTATTAGAATCAGATTTCCACATGGGCTATTTCTAGCCATTCCACTTGCCCCTAGTCTTATTTCGGGTTTGTATAACCCGATGTGAGACCAAGCTTTTAACTAAGCACTTCCGTCAGGATGACAAATCCAACGCGAGTTCCTTGGTTGTCTCCCTGTTTGGAAGATTATAGAGCATGTGTCCTCGAGATTAGGTTGTCATACAAATTGAAGGGGGTTCCTTTTACGGCATGTTTAATCAACTTCGTCTTGGCTTCTTAGGTCGTTAAAGAGTTTTCAATCAGTCCCCAATGTTGAATCTGCCTCGGGCATATGAGTTTGTCTTAGACATGTGAGTCTATCTCGGGCCATTGGGCTTATCTCGAATATCAGTCTATCTCAGGTCGTTGGGCCTACCTCAAGCATATGAGGTTGTCTTAGGCTATTGAGTCTGTCTCGAGTCATTGGATCTGTCTCTGGCCGGGGAATGGGGGCCTTAGCCCCATATGACGAAACGACACGTAGTCCTAAAGGCTCATGACCTTAAGAATGGCGAAGGAGGCCAGAGCCCCCAGGTCTTTTTGCAAACCAGCCTTGGTTTTGGAAAATTCCATTTATTTAAGATGGCCAAGTGAACTTCTTGCATGGAGATAAATTTCATCTGTCCATTTTTAATTTTGTTTTTTTGTTATAACGGGTCATGTTGGCGGGGAATTTGTCATTATCGGGTGTTAAGCATTAGCGGGGGCAGTTAGCCTTAATAGGCACTTGGCCTTAGTGGCCTCATAGCCTTGTTGGTCATGAAGTCTTGGTGGGCACTCGGCTTTGGTGGGCATATAGCCTTGATGGGCACTTGGACTTTGACCTTAGGTATTCTAAGCATTTTTGGATTATCAAATGTGTAAGCCTTGAGCTGATCATTTTTTCTATTAACCTTGATGTTGTGTCATCCTCTAGAGTTTTTAGCACTTTTGATTATATGTTTTTATTGATTGTATTGCTAACCTGAATCAATAAATTTATCTCTTTTCAAAATAAAATAATAATAATGAGTCATTAACTATTTAAAATAGCTCAAAATATTATTTTCTTGAATTTTTCAAGACAGTGGATTGTCTTTCAAGTAAATATGGAGATAAAGATAAAAAGATAACTTTGATATTTTAATAAGAGCGTTTGAGAAAAAGCTACAATCTGTAGCTTTTTCAAATCATGAGTTGTTTAGCACTAATCAACTATGATAGCTGATTAGGAGTCTTTACCAAGTAGCTTATTAGAGCTAATTGGGGGTAAATAAGCTATCAACTCCCTTAATTAGTTCAACCAAGCATTCCGGATTCTATTTACTTTACCAGCTGGGCAGATTTTAGTTTCAGATGTATTTATTGGCAAAATTCCAACTGTGGGCTTTAAGTTCACCTACCTGGGTATGGACTTGGGCCTGGACCCTATGTTAGTTCCATAGTAACTCCTTTACAAGGTCATGTTGGTTTGGGATTGGGGTTTAAATCAAGATTCAAGACCTTCTGTTGGCAGAAGTGGAGCATGCAGCACTAGACCATGACGACTTTAGCTGGTAATATTTGCATTTACACTACATATATCTACTATTTAAAAACTTCAAAATCACTTATTATTGTGATATGTAGTTCATATTAAGAGTAAAATGATGGGTAAATGCTGGAGCGGGGCGGTATGATATGATATGGTTCAGGTATAGGAATATTTTTATAAATTTATCATATTCAAAGTTATTATCAATATCCTATTATATAACCTTATACGTGTGTGTCCTTTTTTTTTCCTTCCTCTGAATTTTTTTTTTTTTTTTGAGGCTCTCTCTCTCTGATTTTAATTATCATTGTTGCATGAATCCACAACTATTATATATTTATCATATAATATAAGATAACTGATATAAAAATGATAAATTTAAAGAAAAATATAATAAACGTTGAATGCCTTGCCATGGTACAGCGGATTTCCTTGAAATGAGACGACAACATTTCTTTGTTTCATGTTTTTTTTTATTTACCAGGAAAAGCCGCTACGGAAGCTAGTCATGTTACGGACCCCTTTCTTGTGGATATGGTATTATGTAATCGTTATTTAGTATTCAGCTTGTAGTTCTTCCAAAATTGTAAAGGAGACCCCAAACCCTACTCTACGCCGATATTGGGGCCACTCCTGAATTGGGTCTCAAAGTGGCACCGCATGCTTTTATTCTTTGTTTTCAATAACTTTGGTTGATAAAACCAGGTTATTTGGAGAAAAACAAAATAGTTGCAGAAGATGGTTGAAAGGTTTCTTTTTATTATTTTACATGAGAATAACAGTCAGTATATACATCTAGACAAGAATGCAAATCAAATCATTACACTTGTTCATCAAACTTTTACAAGAAACTGTAATTAACCTCCTTTATGAAATTGTTATCAATCGTAATAGAGTAATATCTCTTAATACATCCCCTCAAGTTGAAGACTGAATGTCATGAAGTTTCAATTGTCATCTGATTTACACAAGCTGATCTCCCCAAGGCTTTTGTAAAAACATATGCTAATTGGAGTTGTGTAGGTACATTTGTGTTGAACTTTCAGTACATGGTGATGAAGAGAAAAACTCAACTCAATTCTTCTATTAACACTGAGAACAAATATATACAGAGAGAGAATTCTTTAAGCATCTAAAACAATTACAGGAGCGTCTAAGTCAGTTACAGGAGCCAAAGCATCTAAAACAGAAAACTAAAGTCAAGCAGCCTGTATGACTTCTGGAACCTTCAGTGATGCAGCTGTAGTATATTTAATACCTTCAACATGCCCACTCAAGCTGCATGGGGAAAGGCTCATCGTCAGCTTGGGACAGAGAACTTGAAATTTGTTAGAGCATACAGCCTTAGTGAGTACATCAGCAGGTTGTGCCTCAGTAGGCACATATCTAACATCAAGTTTACCATTGGAAATGAGATCTCAGGTAAAATGTACATCAATATCAATAAGTTTAGTCCGAGATTGATAAACTGGATTTAACGTCAAAGCTTGAGCCCTTAAATTATCACACCATAAGATAGGAGGTTGAGTGAAGATGAATACCAAGTTCAGTAAGAAGATTTTGATCCCAAATAATATCACTTGCAGCTGTGGACAAAGCGCGAGACTCAGATTCTGTGTTTGAACGTGCAACAACTTTCTGCTTGCGTGAACTCTAAGCAATCAAATTAGCACCAAGAAATAAACACATCCCCCTCATAGATTTTCTATCGTCCAAATTACTGGCCCAGTCAGCATTTGAAAAACTTTCCAGGTTGAGAACAGCAGCTAGTCTGAAGGTAAGACCATAAGAGACAGTCCCTTTGATATAGCGGAGGAGTCATTTGCAGGCCTTCCAATGATTTATTGTTGGTGCTTGAAGAAACTGACAGAGTTTGCTTACCGAAAATGATATATCAGGTCGAGTATATGTGAGGTACTCAAGAGCACCTATGGTGCTACGATAGGGAGAAGCCTGAACAAATGGTGCACTGTCATTAGAAGAAAGTTTGTTGCTTAATTAACTCATAGGCGTAGGACATGGTTTAGCATTCTCCATATTAGTCTTGCGAAGCAGGTCAATAGCATATTTGGACTGACTAAGATACATACTAGAGGACTGCCGACGGACTTCAAACCCAAAAAATAATGCACAGGTCCCAGATCTTTAAGAGCAAAGTGATGATGCAGCTCATCAATAAACTTATTTGAATATCCATAGAAGAATATCCGGTGATGAGTATGTCATCAACATACACAAGGACGAGAAGAATATTGTTATTCTTACGAATGAAGAACAAAGAAGAATCTTGTTGACTTTATAACTTGTAACAGAAATTGAGCTCACAAGTTTTATCACCAAAGTGTGTGTATGTGATGTAACGTACATGAGATATACAAAAACCACATACCTACGTGCAAAACCACATACCTACGTGCGCAAGTATACGTGTCGTACCAAGCAACACAATGGCAAGTAGAGTATCGTCCCACGGAGAACTAATTACCAATTACTGTAAATATGATACCTTAAACTTTTATCGAGCTAAATGATGAGATAAAATTTAACTACACAATGGCATAAGAGACACTATTATAAAGTTAAGCCAAGCAATGAAAAATTATCTGAAAAAGGGAACCTAGGGTTCTAGGTTTCAATTGACAAATTCCTATGAAAGAGTCTAGGTAAGTAAGGTCTATGGTGCTTGGTTTAATCATCAACGATGGATTTCTAAGTGATCGAGCTATTCTTTCTCAAGCAATAGCCAACAAACCCGAGAAAATGTTTTATTGTACTTCTACCTCAAACCATCATAACTCCGGTTGCATTAAGCTCAAGAAATCAATATCACATACAATCCACAAATATCTATATCTTGTGTGAGAGCATGATGTTCTATATAAGGTCTAACCTAACATTTTCTTCTCATATTCACATTAGGTCACTCAACATGCCAAAGGTGATCAATCAATAGCAAGTAATTAAAGCCATATAAATCATTTGATAAACAAGAACCAAGCATTCAAGGATTTACAACCTAAAAACCAAATCCATAGTTCAATGTCAAACAACTCCCAAAACCTGGATAAGTCTAGAACAACCTGATGGGAGCTATAATGGAAGAAAAGAAGAAAAACATGGAGAAGAGGAGAAGAATAAAACTAAAATTAGTAGAATGCTGCAACTCCTCCATATGCCTCTGATCTCTAGCCGATCCCCCCTTTTTACCCTAATCCTTTTTCTTTTATACTCCCCAAAAAATTAAAGCGAGAATGGGCTTCGACAAGTCATTGGGCTTCATTACACGCTATAGTGTGGCAAATCTACGTTGCAATGTGATCCAATTGCAGCAATGATTTATTGCATCTTTGTGGCGTGGAGATCATATCACTTGTACAATGTGGAGGATTTCACGTTGTAGCGTGAAACCTTCTAAGCTACAACATAATCGCCCTCTTTTCTTCCTCTCAAAACCAACCTAATCGGATTCTAAATTTTATGAACTAGGGCTCTTTGGAAAGCTCTTCAAGTCTAGATTGTGCTCATGCTAATGAATTCACTAAGTGATCTTCAATTCTACTCAAATTTGCACCGTTTTGCCCCAACGATTGACCTAAACACAAAATTAGTTAAAGAGAGCAATCAAGGGCTTATTTGAACCATAAACAACTCAAAAACTAACTAAGACAAAGAAGTAAATTGAGTATATAGGATATTTATCAAATCTGTTAGTGAGTTATTGAAACCCCATTGAAGTAGAGCAGTTCATAGCTTTTCAAATCAGGCTCTTAAAGTCTATCTAAACAAGGGTATTTTGTAGGTATAATTTGTATTTTTCGTAATTTAAATTCAAAACATGAAAACTGAGAAACCCGAAAATAAACAAGGGTAAATTTGTAATTTGTTAAAACGGGACACAAAAGTCATAATATAAGAAGATGATATGCTATTATAGAAATGGCATAATTTGTGGTGCAAATAGAAGGGAGTTTGAGGACCTAAGGGTCAAATAAAAATGAGCTTAAATACCACCCAGTAGAAATGGGAAGCTAAGTGTAGAAGGCGAGCATGGCCTTACATGTGGGGTTTAAGATTCAAATTTTGGTCTAGAAAGCTCATTTTTGAGCAAATCTTGTTTTTGGGAGAGAAAGAGAGGAGAAAATTGGAGAAGAGCTAGGGCTTGAAGAAGATCAAGTTTTGGTTGGGTTTCTTCCCATTTTCTTGCTCCTTTGTGATCAAGCAACTTAGAAGTGAAGATTTGAAAAGCCTAAGGTAAGAAAACAAAACCCTAACTTTCCCTTCTTGTGATTTTGATTTTGGGGAAAAGCCCTAACTTGGGAAAAAGAGGTTTTTATTGATTCTAACCCATTATTGGAGTGGTTTAGGTATTCCATAGTGGATTATGAGATACATGAGTTTGGATGAAGTTATTTGAGTTTTTGTGGGTGAGAAATGACAAAATCTGTCATTTCTAGGCAGAACCCGCACAATGGTACCAGTACCCATTAGACAGAGGCAAAGTGCTACCGGTACCGATCAAAGTAGTACCAATATCGATGCTTCCAACAGCCTTGATTTTTGTACCCTTGCAATGTTAGGCCCCAAATTCATACATCAATAGTATAGGAACCCTAATAAATAACTAATAGGGGTTCAAATAAGAATGAAACTAAGCGAAAAACGCATCGTACCTCGCCACCTCGGCGAGTTTGATGTTGGAAAACTTAATGCCCCTATCATAATATAGTAAGTTCCTGAACACATATAATTGTAGGACTGTCTAAGACCGGATATTGAATGACACGGCACCTCTGTTATGTGGGCAGGCACGTATGGTACTTACTACGATTAGTGTGACAACACTCTCGTAGTGCCCGACATATTTAGTACTTCTCAGATTTCAATTAGTGCGACGCACTCTCCGACCGCGTTTTCTCGCACATTTAATACTGCACTTTCTCGACAGCGCACGACACCGTCAAACTGACACTTCACAGGCTACAACTCAACATCGTCTGCGACTCTTCCGGTACTTATTGTGTTGTGTCCTACCATTTCTTATTACTCGGCATGTAGTCAAACAGCTTATATGATAAGAGTCCGAATAAATAAATAAGAGTAAAGTAATGGCATCATTCTATTCTCGAATGTACCTACGTACTGCACAAGTATAAGCTCAGAGTACCTATGGGTACCTCCGTACAAGTATAAGCTCAGAGTATTTACGCACCTCTGGCACAAGTATAAGCTCAGAATTCCTACAGAGATTCAAATGCTATGTCCGCTATAAGTATAAGTATGTGTATAAGTTTTTATTATATGAATTAATGAAAAATTTACATCCGCATCGATATATGTTAACAAGTATATGCTTACTCGTAAATGAGTATTAATGCATGTGTATACGTATAAGTCATATGTTTCCCCATGGCTGCTGTTTAGCACCCGCTTTAATCCGTGTAGGTACAAAGGAAGGTCTCGTGATCTTCCGCACTCATTGGCCAGCACACTCGTAGGTCCATCACCTGTAAGTTTGCATTCGATTGCAAATGTAAATGTATATTTTGTATATGTATATGTATATTGCCCAGGATCGTATGTATTGACATCAGAACACTACTACTTGCAGGGTAGTTTTATTCTGTATTTTTGTATATGATATTTTGATTCGCTATTAGGGACTCTGGGACCACCAATGTCTAAAAGCTGCAAAGAGTCCCACTGATAGTTTCGCCTTCCATCCGCCTAGGCTAAATCTGGGGTGTGACAAAGATCCTTAAAGCCCTTAGGTTAGCAGATAAAGACAGCTTCCTTGAGATCACCATTAAGGAAGGCATTATTAATGTCAGTCTAACGAATGTCCCAATTCTTAGTAACTACAAGAGTAAAAATGATACAATTAGTAGAAGTTTTTATAATAGGACTAAAAAGTCTTTAAAAAATCAATGCTCAAATTTGTTTGAACCCCTCACAAGTCTTGCCTCAGATTTATCTAGAGACCCCATCTGCCTTATATTTAGTGCGAACCACCACTTATTTCAATAGCATTCATACCATAAAAGGGAGGCAATAATCCCATGTGATTCTCAAGAGGCAAAACATTCAACATCCACGGCCTACTTCCATTCGGGATCCGCTTAAGGCACAAACTAATGTAAGGTCTACTATGTACATCAGAATGTGTTGTTAGTGGTAAGAAATGTTTTTGGTTTGTATATACCAGACTTGGACCTAGTTTGCATAGAGTGAGTAGACATAGGAGGAAGAGGACAGGGAATGGACGAAGAGGAAGAAGAACAAGGAGATGAAGAAGACATAGGAGGAGTAAATGGAATAGAAACAAGAGGCATGTTATAGGTTGAAGTTGTATCAGGTGAAGAAGATGAAGTGGAATTATTAGAAACAATGGTATCATGTAAGTTACGATAGGGAGAACGAGAGGAAGTAGGAGGACTATTGGAAGTAGTAGCATAATGATGAGTCCAAAAACTCATTAGATTTTTAATCCACTTTCAGTATATTACTAAAGGCAAGACATGTCAATGCAAAGATTTGCGAAAAATGTGGGGATTCACTTCAAATTTTCATTTTGCAGAAAATACAAAGAAAAGCTAAAATCTCAAAGAAAATCAAAATAAACCACATACACTGGAAGTCAGAACTGAAATCGGGGTCGACAGAAGCTTAGTTGCCGGGTCACCCAAGTCACGACATCACCAAATTCAGCTGAGGAAGAAATGGAAGTCCTAAAGTGTGAAGTCATACTTGAAGAAAGAAAGTCATACAAAAGAAATGTGGTCGGGACTAAAGGCAATATCCAAAAGAAGAAATCCATGTCGCAACATCATTTTGATGACGCGACACCAACTGAATACAACTAAGGACGCGACATCACTCCGGGGTCATGACAAGGATTCGTCTATGAAGCCACAAGAGAGGTCTTTGCAAGAAAACAATGTTGCAACTAGTTTTTAAATGAAAGGCTCCATTTCATGCCGCGACACACTGATGTAGCAACATAAAAAATGTGAAGACGGTTGGCAACCAAAAAATAAAGGTTGAAATGATAACGCGAACCTCAGTTTTCAAATTGAAGCCCTTGCCAACCAAAAACTGGAGTTGCGACCATTTACAAATCAAGGATCATAAACGATGTCGGCGATCACTGCTTCAGTCGCGACCGGTTAGAAGAGATGAGCATAATAAATCAAGGTCGCAACTACTTGGAAAGCAATCGGGGACTACATGCAATCAAAAGAGCAACGATGAGGTCGACATCACCTCGAGGTCGACTCTAGAATAAAGGTGGGAAGAAGGAAATTGTCAGCAACAAAGAACCAAGGTTGCAAACTAAGAAAAGAAATAGTAACAAAGAGGTCGCGACATCACTATGAGGTCGCGACATAAAATTGAAACCTATGAAGGCAGAAGACCACCAACACAATCGCGACCAAGAAATCAAAGTCACAACATGAAATCATCATACAAACAGAAAGGTGGTCGCAACCTAAACCGCCGCCGCAACTCGGTTCGGAAGTTAAGAGAAAGACAACAATGTCGCAACATGAAACTGAGGTCGCGACATCAACACTGGAGAAACACTGAGCAAAGAAGGTCGCGACTACAAACGATGTCGCGACCATCGATCGGGCAAACGTAAAGAAAACCGCTGCAACAAACAAAGAGGTCGCGACCGATCACGAGCAATCAAGAGAATTCATGTCGCGACATCAACTCGATGTCGCGACATGTGACAATGAGTCGGCTTTTCTTTTTAGGAAACTATCCGAGCTTTTCGTGATCTCTACCAATTTATTTTTACGTGATAAATGTACGCTTTAAAAAGTAAAGTAGCTTCCGTCACTTACCCGTAGTGGGAAAGGAGAGGAACTCGCAGTATAGTTTAGAGTAGATTTTTAGCTTTCTTTATTTTTAGTTTATTTCTTTTCTGATTTGAATCGCGAACTGCGTAGACGAGTAGAGCTGGATTTTTTTTTCTTTCTGTTATTTTCTTAGCATTACCGTCTAAAATTTATGGAATCTGCATTACAAATTTCTCGGAATTCATTTCTTCTGGGCTTATCGCACTACAAAGGTCAGACGTGATCGGGTACTCCATTTCTTAATTCACAATGCAGTAATCAGAGCGCAGCTTAGCTGGATTTGATTTACATTTAGTTACGCTTTTCCGCATACAAATATGGAGAACTAATTGGTTTGAATTTACTTATCTGTGTCGCTTGTGAATTGTAAGTTCTAATCTGTAGTACCTAATACCAAAGAGAGGGAATGTATCTACTCGATATCCAGATGCCCTCTCAAGGTGACACGTAGACTCCGAGATTCCCGAGAGCCGAGAGCATTCTTTTCCCCTCGGGTATGTTCGACTACCATCGATGAATCACGAGCTTCCGAGTTCATTTTCTTGATAAATCCCCCATTCACTCATAATTGAAGTCGAGGGGTGTATTTATCAATATAAATAATCGAGAGTTCACCTTAATCTAAAGGGTAAGTTCCAACCTTCGTGTTAGCTTAGATCTAATCAAGGGAAAGGGACGAACTCCATAGATCCGGAGGTTTGAGCCACCGACATGGTAGAAGCTTTTGCAAAAACTCCGAGAAGGAAAAGCAAAGGTCTATTGTCACCAGGAAACGGGTACGAAGTATCGGTGGCAAAATACCTGCATCTCTGCAAGAGAATTCTCCTAATACAGAATGATTTGATCTTGTCTTCGAGAGAAGCAAGGATATCTAACCGGTGAATATGGAGAAATCCAATTCCAAAAATTAGGAAATCTTGGACAAAAATCATATCCATATATAAAACAGAGCAATGTACTTTAGTGTTGGAATCGACCGTTTACCAGATTTCATCATAGTTTTCAGTTTTCTCACAGAAACCGATTCAATCCATTTTTTTATAGATACAATTTATTTTTATTCATTTATTTTGTTTTTTAATTTATTGACAATATTCAATAGCATAGATTTTACTTTTGTCAGTTAGATAAAATCACTATGAGTTCTTAGTCCAAATAGTGCGGAATTTTAGTAGTCAGAAGCCGATCTTTAATTCGCTATCAATCTCGTGGGAATGATACCGGACTTACATTCGTATTTACTACTTGTATGACTCGTGATTCGACCATCTTTTAAATCATGAACATTAAGAGAAAATTATTTTATCAAGCAAACTTATCCAAATGACATGGATGCAAGAGAAGTGTAAGGCTCTGTAATTATGTTAATTGAGGGGTTTTAGTCTATATAGAAAAAGGCAAACAAGTTTTTATGACGCCGTTGTCGGGGATTGAAAGAATTAAATAGATCAATATTCTAACAAAAGAGGGAAATACTAATTTGGAAAATTTTATAAAAGGAAAAGAACAAAAATAGCTTTTCAAGCAGTGGCTACATCAACCACTGATCTTTACCAAGCCATGCAAGGCACGTTTGTTTGTCGGACTAACCTTATTAATCCGAAAGTGTGTTTCGATGTGAAATCCTTTAATGCACAGAAACAGATTCGACCGATTCCAGCCAGACACTGAATTGGAAAGAACACTCAGAAGCTTAAGAAAGACAAAAAGAGCAGAAAACGCAGCTATGGCAAATGAGAGACATGATCAGACAGAGGAACAGAGGACAGCAGCCAGAAGGCCTCCTATTACTGACACAATGGAGGATTGAGGCTCATTATCAGAAGAGTATTCTCAGAATCGCATGTACTTAACGTGGATGCAAATAACTTCAACTAAAGCCACCCTGATTACAATGGTGCAAAGAAGATCGCCACTCGGTCACCCCACCAAGCACTCCAAACGAGCACTGGGTAGATTTCTCAAGATGGCAAATACTAGTGAAGCTGAATGGTGTGAGACCAGAGGTGATAAAGCTGCATCTCTTCCCATTTTCTTGACATAGCAATCACATGGTATGAATCGCTACCATATGGTTCGGGCTTGATACTAGGAAGAGTCAGTAGAAGCATACTAGCAAGTTCTTTCCCCCCATCTCTCACCTCGCAGAAGAAGAGAGATAATAGAATTTCAACAAGGGAAGATGAGAGCCTATATGTAGCCCGAAAGATTCAAGAGGTCAAGAGGTGCCCTATGCATTGGAATTGATTAAACCCGATGGATATAGTATCATGCCTTGAATGATACATCTAAGTGGTATTATCGATGCTTCTACGCGACATTCAAACGAAAAAGTGTCAAGAGGCTGTAGATCCGATAAAGACCTGCCAAATGCAATATGAAAGCTCCATCCGAAGCTTTCAAGGGGTAACAAGAGAGGAAAGGGTCATGGAGCTTCGAGCAAATGACGTACTCGAGGTTAGATGCCATAATGCATAGTGATGGACAAACAGAGAGAAAATGCACACCGCTTCATGCAGTCAGGAGCAAAGGAAAGAGAACTTATGAGAAGAAGTGTTGATGTACCAACAGAAGAAGATTCTTATGATGCCGAGGAGGTTAAGTACGTGAATGAGCCAAGAAATTACCATTTCAAGCCAAATCCTAACCTGCCCACACATACTCAAAGATCGAGGAACCATGAGAATTTCATGAGGGGCATTACAAGGCCCAAGGCATGGACAGAATCCTCAACAAGGATATCAGCAGCCACTAAGGTTCCACCAAGAAGATCAAGGAGGTGAAGCGTAAATGACTATCGTGGTCGTACTGAGGACTCCAACCATTTGAAGAACAAATGTCGCTAGCCTCATGGGACAACAGAGACCACACTTCCATGAACGTAAAACTTTCTCCGACTCGCCAAGTCCGATACCCGCGTTTTAGAAGAATACAAGTGCCTCGCTGAAAACTCTGAGACACAAGTGTGCAACCGCCCTAAATATGCCAAATCAAAGCAAGGGTACATTCCCTAGTGACACTCCAAAAAGAATCAAAAGATCGTGATGGCACCCAAGAAGAAGTGGGAAGGATTTTGAGCAACAATAAGGAAAGAAAGGAAAGAAGAGATTTGAGGCGTAACAAGAAGAGACTGAAAGGAAGGAGAGAAGAGCACACAGACAATAATAAAGGAATTAATGAAAGGTAAATGCATAGAAGGAGTACTGCACTTTACACTCTGCCATTTCCACAGAGACTTCGTAAGGCAAAAAGAGAAGAATGCTTTCTAAATTCTTGAACATTTTCAAGAAAATAGAAATCAATATCCCATTTGCAGAGGTGATCAACCAAATGCCTATTTATGCAAAATTTTCAAGGAGATACTAAGCAAGAAAAGGAAGATAACTGAGGAGGGAATAGTAAACTTGACTGCTACTTGCAAGGTTATCCAAACAGAAAAGCTCCCATAAAAATGAAGGACTCCCGGCGCTTTCACCATTCCCCGCCCATAGGAAATATGAATTCAAGAAAGCTTTACGTGATTCCGCGCAGATAAATTTGATGCCTCTATCATTGCAGGTGTAGACTTAATTGGGGGAACTTACTCCCAACAAAGAATTACATTGCAAATGGATGATAGATCAATGGCACAAACTTAAGGTATTCTTGAATATGTACTGGCTAAGGTTGGGAAATGCATCTTCCCAAAGGGATTTTGTTATCATGCAGACGGGAGGAAGATACCTAAGTTCCTTGCTAGTTTGAAGACCTTCTAAAGAACTGAGTCATTGGAGCAGATGCGGCGTAAAGGTGAACTTACACCGAGGGTGGGAAATGAAGCAAAGGTAACTTTAATATTAATGTGGTCGAACATCCCTGATGTGAGGCAGAAAAGTCAGCTGTCGTAGGAAACAATAGCCTTCAATGTTGAATTGAATTCCCCGATTGTATCCTTCAACAAATGATCACTGAAATTGAGATGAATTTTCAAGATTCGAGAGTCTTGATCATGAAGTACTCGCCTTCAAATTTGCTTTAACAAAGAAACAGCCTCGAGTATAAATGAAAACAAATAAGATGAAGTATGCAAATGTAAACAAAGAACCCATGAGCGTGAAATTAGTGCATAAGGGTTAACATTGAAAGAATCGCTCGCCATTCAAGAGTTTTTAACCGTAAAAGAGAAAAACTAGCTATCATATCACAGATTGACTAAGTCAAGAACGGCGGTTGCCGGAAATTTCGAGAAAATACAAGGAAGCAATTGCTTGGTCAATTAAGGATCTGAAGGGTATCAGCCCCTCCATTTGTATGCACAAAATATTACTAAATGATAATGCAAAATTTCTATCGAGCATCAAAGGAGGCTGGAAACCCAAAGGATGAAAGCAAAGCGTCTAAAGTAAAGTTCTTTAAATGGTTAAATGCGTGTTTTATATATGCTATATCGTATACCTTGCGTAAGCCTAAAGGCATGTGGTTCTAAGAAAAGTGGATTCACCGTGGATCGTAAAATGAAAAGAATGAACCGACCCTTACAAGAACCGGTGACAGAGAGAGGTGTATCGACTACGTAAAATTGAATACCGCAACCGTGAAGGATCACTTTCCCCGCTTTTCATCGATCGATGTCGATAAAGCTGGGCGGTGACACCCTCACTTTTGCTTTCTCGACTGATACTTCGGATATAACCAAATAGTTATCGCACTCAAGATCGAGAAAACCACTTTTACATGCCCCATTTGTGTTTTTGCTTAGGAGAATGCCATTTGGCTCTGTAATGCTCCGTACCTTCCAAAGATGCATGATGTCTATATTTCACGAAGTAAGAAAGTCTTTGCGGAGATTCACGGATGATTTACAAAGCAGGCGTAATCCACCTCAAAATGCCTGCATAACTTAGTGGATGCGATTTCAAAGGTGCAAGGACAAGAATCCAGCTTGAATCGTGGGAAAATGTCATTTTATGGTTACGTATCGAATTGTCTCTGGGGCACATGATTTCTGCAATGTGGCTTCGAGGTAGACTAAGCAAAGTTTCAATTATAAGAAATTGATGCCACCCACTACATCAAGGGAATTATAAGTTTCTAGATATAGCCGGATTTGGCAGAAGATTTATCAAAGATTTCTCAAAAATTGCTGTGACCACTATGCAAATTGTCAGAAAAAGATACTAAGTTCCATTTTGATGAATCCTACCGTATCGCGCTCAAGAAATCACCCACTAATTTAAGCTCCCATCATGGCAAAACCATATTGAATAGAGAATTAAATCACGTGTGATGATTTCTGGCAATGGAGTCAGATTGACCGAAAGATGAAAATGTGTTCAATAAATATATACTATGCCAAAGAAAACCTTAACAGCTCAGAAAATTACTCTATCATTGAAGGAGATGCCGGCAATAGTGTTTGCATGTGAAAATTTTTAGCCATATATTTTGGGGGGTCCTATGTTATTATACACACCGATCATGCAAAGAATTAAGAGCATCTAATGGCAAAGAAAGAAGCAAAGCCAAGACTCCATCGTGGGTACTAAGTATCGCAGAATTTGATTTAAAAATAAAAGACAAGAAGGGCTGTGACAATGTGATAGCCGATCACTTGTCAAGAGGAAAACCTATCAGTACAAGAAGAAGAAAGAGAAATAGCGTAAAATTTTCCAATGAATAATGTTCCATTTCATCACTCCAAACACTCGTATGTTTGATATTGTGAACTTCTAGTCAGAATATGCCACCGTAATTCACCACAAGAGAGAAAAGTTTAAGCACCACAGCAAAAATACATCCGGGGATGATCCATTACGTTTAAAAGAGGAGCTGATCTGACAGAAGGATGCATTTAGGGTGAACAAAGCAAGATTTTTACTAAGAATGTCATGCATCACCATACGGAGGACATTTAGTGAGATAAACAAAATTCCCACAAAATTCTCCACCATGATTTTATCAGTCACCATTTTAAGGACCTGTTTTGAATGGGTGAAGTTATTCGATCAATGCCAAAGAATAGAAACACGCAAAGGCATTGAGATGCCTCATAAGGTATCCCGTGGTACCTTGCTCATGTAATGGGAATGGATTCCATGGCTCTTTCCCTCCGGGGCCATTTGAAATATATACATACCCTAGTCGTGGATTATGTATCAAAATGGGTCGAGGCGTTGTGCCTGTCTAAAGAATGATGCCAATACAACAGGATTTTTACAAAAAAATATTCTCAGCAGATTTAGGATACCCAGAACTATAATCGTTGATGGAGAGCCATTTTTGCAATAAGGTGTTTGACAACCTACAATGTATATGGTATCAACATTATTTTTATATTTCAAGGATTATCCTAAACAAATGGATAAGCTGAAATTTGGTCAGAGATATGAAAACTCTGAAAGACTGCAAGTTCTAACATAAGAGATCGGGTCTGCTTGACGATGCACTCGAGCATATAGGATCGCTTAAACTCCCATCGAAATGTCCCATACAGTTTCATCTTTGAAAACCTTGTCACTCACCCTCGAGCTAGAATATAAAGCCATGTGGGCCATCAAGAAGCTAAATTTTGATTTCAAAGCTGCTAAAGAAAAGAGGCTACTCAGCTTAAATGACCAAGAGTTGAGGAATGAAGCCTATGATAAAGCTGCATCTACAAAAGATAAACAAAAATGGCATGATGACTAATTTTGAGGAGGGAATTGCTGCATGAGATCGTAGTCCTGTTATTCAACTCAGATTTAAGATTCTTTCTCAGAAAGCTTAAACTAAATGAGTGGACCATATACGTGGTATCAAGCACACAAGCTTAAGGACACTTTAGAATCAAGAATCATGAGGAGTTCAAAGTGAATGGTCGTGAGATTAAAGCACTGACTGGGAGAAAGCACTGAAAAGTAACCCTTAGTTCGAATAAGGGAATTGAACTAATACTAAGTAAGAAAGTCCAGAGCCAAAGATCAAAAATCGGAAAATTTTGTGGTGAAGGCAATTCACATCAGCTTTATTTAAATTTTACTGTTATAGTTTACAATTTTTTGCTTACATTTCATAGCTTTAAGAAATTTTGATTCATATTCATCAAGAGTAGGTAAATATTTTTGTTCGTTATAAAGAAAAGAAAGTTTTAAAAAGGAGAGCATCTATTAAATCAAATCCCAATCAGTATAAGAGACAAAAAGATACTCTTTACTTTATTTAATTTTGTCTCTCGATATAGCATGATTGAAAGTTCGTGAATTTTATTTGTTTTTGGTGCTTAAATTAATGTGATATGATGGTTGTTAAATATTCAGATGAAGAAGATGAATTGAGTTGTAGTTGTCTTGATTGAATTTGAATAAAGTGAAAATGTCGTGGACTCATTGTTTAGAAGAACCCGAAATTTTCCTCGGGTCGCAACAACACTAATCCAAAAAGTTGCAACCAAGAATGCTGGATGTGGAAACGGTCAACTAGAAAAGGAAGTCGAAACAATGAAACTGAGGTCACTACTGAAATAAAGCAAGGAAAGAAAAAAGAAAGTTGTGACATCAAAAATTCCTTGTCTTGACCACATTTCAGGTCGCAACAAAAATCCTCGGCATGAATGTAAAGTCCAAAACTCAATAAGTAGGATTTTTAAACCCCCATTTTCAAGGTCCCAAGATTAAAAATAAAATTCATTGAAAATCATCAATTAAAAAGCTTAAAAATCTGATGACGTGAAATAAATTGAGCCAACAATCCACTCCAATTTCAAGGTCAATTCCAAATTAACATAAACCTTTCAGTTCTACATCACTCATTCAGAATCTTTGAAATAAATAAAGCAGCTAATGCGTAAATGTAATCAATGTCTTGATTAAAACTGTAATTGGCTGGTCTCGTCGTTGTCAAGAGAATAATTCGAGGGAATTTAATAATTCCGAGAAAAAACGATCAATATTCTCCACCAAATTCTGGCAAAACCTCTCGGGCTGAAATAGCAAAGAAACATGAATTCGAGAAACCTCATTCAATTCATTCATTGAAATTTAAAGAAAAAAATAAATGGCCTTGTAGTTCCCAAGAGACGCAAAATCACTATAAAAGGAGGGGAGAACAAAGAAAAAAAAAATAAACAAAAAGAATGAAGAGAAGGGAGAATGAAGGAAAAAAAAGAGTTCCTAGGCTGCAAACACAAAGCTTATGGAATGAATGGAGTCAGAAAACAAACCAATTCCATTCATTATTCCATAAAACACTGTGGTAATCAAGAGAGTGGTTGATGGGAAGGGACTGTTATGGGTTAATTAGGAACCCATCACCCGAGAAGCTCCAAAGAAAAATAGCTGGCTACACAGTTGCTTGAACAACTTGTTAACAAATTAATCACTCTCGAGCAAGCTCAAGGTCTAGTGAACCAAATGAAGCACGAGCTACAACCTTCAGAGGGAAGATAAAGAATTTTAGATCAAGAAATAAAGAGTTTTTCTCTAATTTAGTTATAATCTTATTTGTAGGAAAGCGCATTGTACAACATCGAAATGTTTCTGGATATTTGAATAAAATTCTTGCTTTCACCTACAAAATTACTTGTTTTTGAGTTCTACGAATCGATATATGAAATTCTCGCTTTTTGTGTCAATTTCATGAGCATGAAAGAATAAAATGCATCATTCGTGAATGAATCAATAAATAATTCGCTTTTTCCTAAGAAATGTAATTTTAGGAAGAATATGGGCGTGAATTATTAAATCGAAATTAGAGCGCCGTCGCATTGCTTAAACTCAAGATGACGTAAAATCGGTATATCGGTTGGCTACAATATGAACAACAACAGCAGTACTTTGGTTATTACAACAGCTTCAAATACACAGGCAGATATGAAATAAGTACAAGCCCAAGAATAATACACTTTGGTCAACGAAACTTATGAAACTTCTTGAGAGAATTAGAAACATCTTCTCGGGGAAATTCAAGATTAAGAGTCCATAGTCCTAGAACTTGTTAGATTATCGAATGAGGCGAATCTTAGGGTGAAAATGTACCAACAAGAATGATAGCTGGCCTCGCGCTTGAGCTTTTTAAGCCTACTTCAATATATGCTAAAGCATATTCTCTAGTTCCTTAATTTGAGCCAAATAGTTTTATTTCTTCAACAAACAAAGAATCGAAACCTAAATTCCCTTCCTCGTAATAATCCCAAAGAAAGAGCCCAGCATCCAATTCCTGACGTAAAAGTTCACTATAAGGAAGAAACAAGCTCGGGGAAAAAAATATTTCCAAATTTTTACAATGAAGGACGGAAGAAGTAAAGATGCAGAAATTAGTGAAAAGGAATAAGTTTTGTCTTAGGCCTATTTCTCAACAATTAAGCTCGTAGGGAAGGCTGACACCTAGTACCTCTAATACTAACCGGTACTGAGTTAAGCAAATTTCAAAGTTCTCTAAGAGTAATAGAAAGCCTAAGAAGACAAAACATTGCACTATTCCCAACCTTAGAAAAACAAAAGCAAAAGAGTTCAAGAACAAAGGAACTGGCCTGAATAAAGTGCATATGGAAATTGAAATTCCATAAAAAGAATTCAAAAAGAAGAATCAGGCCAAGATTGAGGAGAATCAACAAGTACAAAGAAGAAAAAGGGTGAAAGTTGAAGGCAACAAGTACAGAGAAAAGTGGAAATATAAGATTTGCAACTTAAATTTTTCCCATTATCTACCCACTACTCTAAACCCAACATTACAAGCCCGAAGACCTCTACGATTCATAGTTGAATTTACCTACATTGGGCCGGAGATCAATATGAAAATGCTTTCCAGTGGGACTTTGACAAACAAATTACAAGAAAACTCCCCGTAAGATTGAACTAAATTCAAATATGAAGATGAAAAGGATTGAAGACTCCGCACACACACAATCACGTAACAAGACTTGTCGAATAAACTGCTTTAAATACATTAGTTCATCAAGAAATTCTGTGATAAGCATACCATTTCTTATGCTTGAATCGAATCAAATTTAAATGATGATGGTATTTTATTTCCAAATTAGAAGGTGGAATGAGAAAGAATGTGAATATAAGAAAAATGTCCTTAAAATTTTTGTTTATTTTGTCGAGGACAAACAATTCTTTCTTTTTCTTCGCTTAAGGACAAGCAAAATATTAAGTCAGAATTACGAGTCCAAAACTCATTAGATTTTTAATCCATTTTTCTAAGTATATTACAAGATAAATGTTGATTTGTTTGCAGAAATGTGGATATTTTACTCAAATTTCATTTTTCTAGAAAATACAGAAAAAGCTAAAATCTCAAAGAAAATCGTATTTAAACCGCCTTACGCAGAACTGTCGCAATCAATCTGGGTCGCGACATGAAGCTTAGTTGGCCACCAAGTCACGACATCACCAAATTCACTTTGAGGAAGAGATGGAAGTCCTGTGGGTAAGTCGCATTAAGAAAGAAGTTACGACAAAAGAAATGTGGTCGGGACTAAAGGCAATATCCAAAAGAAGAAATCCATGTCGCGACACCAACTGAATACAACTGAGGACGCGACATCACTCCGAGGTCGCGACAAGGATTCGTCTATGAAGCCACAAGAGAGATCTTTGCAAGAGAACAATGTTGCAACTAGTTTTTAAATGAAAGGTCGCACTATGTCGCGACACTAAGTGATGTCGCTTACACCAACTGACATAACCGAGACGCGACATCACCCGAGGTCGCGACAAGGATTCGCTCTACGAAGCCACAAGAGATTCAAGAAGAGAACAATGTTGCAACTAGTTTTTAAATGAAAGGTTCCATTTATGTCGCGAGACACCACACTTTGATGTCGCGACATAAAAACAGGAAGATTTAAGTTGCAACCAAAAATAGAGGTTGAAAGGAGGTCACAACCTGAAGCCAAACCAAAGCCCTTGCCAACCAAGAACTAGAGTTGCGACCATTTACAAATCAAGGATCATAAACGATGTCGCGACCACTCGTTTAGGTCGCGACCTGAAGAAGAGATTAGCATAATAAATCAAGGTCGCAACTACTTTTGAGCAATTGGGACTACATGCAATCGAAAAGAGCACATGAGGTCGCGACATCACCTCGAGGTCAGCGACCTAGAATAAAGGTGGGTGCTAAGGAATTCGTTACAACAAAGAACCGAGGTTGCAAACTGTAAGAAAAGAAATGGGCAGCAAAAGAGGTCGCAACATCACTATGAGGTCGCGACATAAAATTCGAAACCTATGGAAGCGCGTAAGACCACCAACACACAATCGCTACCAAGAAATCAAAGCCACAACATGAAATCATCATACAAACATAAAGGTAGTCGCAACCTAAAACTACTCGCAACTCGTGTCGGAAGAAGAAAGACAACAATGTCGCAACATGAAACCGGAGGTCACATCAACACCGAGAAACACTGAGCAAAGAAGGTCGCGGCTACAAACGATGTTGCGACCATTGATCAAAGCAGTTGCAAGAAAACTGGTTGCTACATAAACAAAGAGGTCGTGGATCGATCACGAACAAGAGAAATCCATGTCGCGGACATCAACTTCGAGGTCACATATAGGGACAAGAGTCGGGCTTTTTTCTTTAGAAATCCACCGAGCTGGGGGATTCTACCAATTTATTTTTGATAAAAGATAAATAGACAAGCTTTTAGAAAAGTAAAGTAGCTTCCGCCTTCACTACCTAGAAGTGCGGAAAGGAGAGAACTTAGGTATAGTTTAGAGTATATTTACTTCTCTTTCTTTACTTTTAGTTTATTTCTTTTCTCTGGATTTGAACTTTAACCGTGTGCGCAGACTAAGAGGAGTCGGATTTTTCTTTCTTTCGTTATTTTCTTAGCATTATCGTCGAAAAATTTATGGAATCTAGACAAATCTGAATTCATTTCGTCTCGCTTTATTGCAATTACAAGGGTCAGACGTGATCTGCGATCACTTAATTCGCACGCGTGAATCGCAGCATACCAGCTGGATTTGATTTACATTTAGTTACGCCTTTCGCACAAATACGCGAGAACTAATTGGGTTTGAATTTACTTATTCGTGTCAAGCCAGGAATCAGAAGTTCCCACCTCCAGAGTACCTAATACCAATACAGGAATGTATCTTACTCCGATATCCAGATGCCCTTATGTGACACGTAGATCGAGATTCCCGAGAGCCGAGCATTCTTTTTCGGGTATGTTCAACTACCATCGATGAACTGGGCTGAGCTCGAGAGTTCATTTTGATAAATCTCCCCATTCGTCATAATTGAAGTCGGGAGGGTATTTAACAATATAAATAATCAGAGAGTTCACCTTAATCTAAAGGTAAGTTCTCAACCCCGTGTTAGCTAGATCTAATCAAGCAAAGGACGAACCCAGATCTGGAGGTCGAGCCACCGATTATGGTAGAAGCTTACGAAAATCCCGAGAAGGAAAAGCAAAAGGTCTCGGCCGTCAACAGAAATGGGTATGAAGTATTGAGAGAGAAATACCCGTATCTTGCAAGAGAATTTGGAATACGTGTAGCCGGTTTGATCTTGTCTTCGAGAAGTAAGGATATCTAACCTGATGAATATGGAGAAATCCAATTCCAAAATTAGGAAATTGACAAAAATCATATCCATATATAAAAATGTGTATAATGTACTTTAGTGCCGAATTGACTGCTTGTATTGTATTTCACTGATAGTTTTCGTTTTCTCATGTGAAATCGATTCAATCCATTTTATAGATACAATTTATTTTTATTCATTTATTTTTTGCTTTAGCTAGTCTTACAAATATTCACAAAGACAGATTTTAATTTTTGCTGCTTAGATAAAACTTTCACGCGAGTTCTACCCCAAATAGTATGGAATTTTAGTAGTCAAGTAGTTGATCTTAATTGCTAATAATCTCTCGTGGGAATGACACTGACTTACATTCATTTACTACTTGTATGACTATAGGCACTTCATAGTTGTCATGCATCGAATTCTTATCTTTAAAATCATGAACATTAAGAGAAAATTATTTTATCAAGCAAACTTATCCAAAATGACATGGAAGCAAGAGAAGTGTAAGGCTCTTGTAACTATGTTAATTTGAGGGGTTTTAGTCTATATAGAAAAAGGCATACACATAACATGAGGTTGCTATGAGTATGAGAAGAAGTTAGTGGGAGATCCAATGAAAATGGAAAGGCAAAGGGCGGAGTAGATACGATGTAATATCGATGAGTAGTTAAGAGCTTCAATCCAAATCTGGCTTTATTTCTCCTATTTTCCTACTTTTCTCATTTATTGTTGTATTTCTCCTCCATGAGCTTAATTCATTTTCTAGGGTTTCATGTAGTCTAAACAATGAACCATGGTGTTTACTGATTTGTAATCTTTGATGTTTTGATTTTCTTATATATTGAATGTTCTATTCAATTTCATGTTCATGGATGATCGATCACCATTAACATGATTTGTGACCTAATTTGAGGTTGAGAAACAATAATTAGGTTAGACCATGAATGGAATGTCATGTTTCACCATAGAATAGAGATATTTGTGGGTTACATGTGGCTTGTTGGATTTCAATTACTCAATGCATCCTTTGTTATGATGGTTTGAGGTAGAGATACAATATAACCTTTTCCGATGATAGATTGTTATTTCTTAAGAAAGAATAGCATGTGCTTAGGTGAAACTGGCCGTTAAAATATGATTTAGGTATCATTTGGGAAATGCTGCAGCCCCACCATAGGAATTCCGTTAGGATGAAATTAAAACTCTGCTTTCAGAATTACATTTTCCCTGCAAAGTAGACTCAGTTTGTACTCTTTAGTTTAGTTTGTTTTTTGTGTTGATCCAAATAAAGGTAGGACTATTCTAATTTTGGTAATTAGTAGCCTAATCCTCATGGGAACGATACTCATCACTCATCACTCATCACGCATCACTTTACCACTTGATACAACGCGTATACTTGCGCATATAGGCACACACATTTTATATAGCACATTTCAAGCCTATAAGCTCTACCCTGTTGTTGATGCATATGTGGGCAAGGGTGCCGAAAAATGATGCCTAAGGACTAAAGATGAGGAAGGAGTTTGTGATACTCTCCACCCTAATGCTTTCACATCAACAATTGACAATTTACTCACTTAAAATCTCGTAGGTAATATAAAAAATTGCTTCAGAATTAAATTTACCTATGGAATACCGACACAACTATATTTCAGAGGTTGTTGTGGCGTAGGTAAATAAATACCATCAAGGAAAATCACTCCGTTGGTAAATTACCTACCGAATTCTGAATGCAAATTGTGGAAAAGTGGTAGGTAAAGCGGATGAGAAATCTACAGTTGGATTTAAATACCAAACAAAATTCTCGTGAGGTAATCCGGTTTCCAGAATTTTTTACCTACCAAAGTCCGCTGGGGTATTTCATTGGTGAGTTTGTAGGTAATCCGTTTCAGAATTGGCAACCACATTTATAGGCATTCCGCCGTTAGTCCGTCTGGGTAATTTGATAATGACATACTCAGAGGTATTTTGTCAGTGATTTTGTAGGTAATCACAAGAATTGACAACCACTTTCATCTCCGCTTCAGACTCATAGAACAATTGGCTACGAATTTTGCTGGTGATTTTGTAGGTAATTAGTAATTGATGACCACTTTTAGAGGTATCTCAGCCGACAAATGCTCTAATCTAGCTACTAAGCCCTCGTTTGCATTTAGTCGATGATTTTGTGGCAATCCATCTGGTGAATTGATAGTTATTATTATTCACCACTTCGTAGGTATGTTCTTCGTTTCAGAATTATAGGTAAATATAAAAATATATTTATATTTTTACTACTATAATTTGGCTCTTAAAACCTAATTAAAACACATTTTATGATTTTCATAAAAGCAAATTTATATATAACAATCATGCCTAATAATATAACACCGATATTATCCCCAATAACAAAAAGAAAAAAGAACAATATTCGAATAGGACAAATGTATTAAAAAAAATACCTAAATATTTCGAAAGTATTAAACAAAGTACCTAAATAGTTAAAGTATTAAAGCTACATAAAATGTACTTAAACAGCTTCATCATCATGGGAGATAAATTAGCATCATCAGAGGTGTCACGCTAGATATCCCCGATGCTCATTACCATGGTCTCGCTAAGGTTGATCAGATACTAGTACTTGTCCACCTTAGACATTTCATCCAAACGCCTTAACAATAGTTTGTGTCGTTCTCGCAGATTCAGAATCATTAAGATCTGACATAATCAAGCCAGGCTAATACCCGATTTTATACAGAGGTGTCACGCCACCGATGGAAGAAGAGCACAAATTATAATATCGTGTTGCGGACAATACAATCTGGCTTTTGTCACTATCTACAATAACGAAACATATTATTTTCATCTATTGTTTCATCGTTTGTGTCAATTGCTCTCGCTTAGCCTCAATAGCATCCTCAGAATACAAAAACATATTCAATTATAAATTTATCAAATAAATGAAAGATAAGACATAATATGTCGGTGATGTAATAATCTTATATTAACATCTCGACTTTCATTAATGAAAGTCTTGCCATCGCCATTTTCAGATGTGTGTGAACAAACAACTCCGAGCAAAGGTGTCGATCTAGTTTTCTAGCCTTCACACATGTAGAGACAATTCAATTAAATTAAGAACTAAAGATAATTGCAAAAAAAAAAAAGCATAACTAATTCACAAACCAAAATAAGGTAAAATTCATTTAATTAAATAAATAATAATAAAGATTACTAGTCGCTTTCCTATGCTCATAATGGGTAGTAGTGCCTCTCGTGAGTTGATTGGTGTAGGACCGTCACTCAACAAAGGGCCTCGACTTCGTTTGGAGTTTTGATCACAAACTTTTGAACTGGGGTATCTCCATTTTTTGTTTCCAATTCTCCACTAGTTCGCACAATAAAATCTAAATTTTCTTTCCTTCTTGCTTTATATCAAACATCATGTTTCGTGATCTACTATTAACAACCATGTCAAGGTTTCATTAGTGCATTTAAGGCCTCATCCCAAATACATTGTTTTCTACAAGAATATATATTATTTGCACGTTAAGAACTTCCAAAATAGCTTCTTTTGACATGAATACAATTTAAAATTTTTATTAAATCGCATTAAATAAATCGATTAATTTCTCATACCGTAAATTTCCTTATAATAAATCCTGGGCTTCCTAAACAAGCCTAATCGATCCCTTCCTTGTCTATCTTTTCCTCAAAAATCTTCCTAATCTCAAGGAAGATGGTCTAGATGGTCTCAAATTACGAAATCCATAAATGAAAATAAACAAAGAAGGATTAAAAAAAAAAAAAAAGACAAGAAGAAGGTGAAACCATCGCATTCAGAAATTTTTTCAAAACAAGGACTACATGAACAAATGCATATGTGAGCCAAAATAATTACAAGATCACTGGTCCACCAGAGGCAAGTAACTACTTTAAATACAAAAAATTTAATATAAATTTCAAATATAATAGAAATTTTCATTTCACATGTCATGCCATGTAGAGTCACATTCTTAAAAATTTCCCTTATTTCCCTATTATTATGTCAAGTAGTAAGTAATTTGTAAAGGGCTGAAAAATCCATAACTTTTATAAAGCTTTCTCATTATTTACATGAATTACGATTCACATTGAGAATAGTGACAATTTAGAGATAAATAAAAATATTGGACTACGACAGGGTATTGATCTCTAAAATAGATTAGTTAAGCTAGCCTTGTTGGACAATAAAAGGGAAAAATCATAATGTAAGTTACTTACAAATTGTCACAGAAGGCACACGTGAATCGATTTCGGGATGTCGTAGACTGTATGCAGTAATGTAATATACTAGCGAAGGAGTCATAGACCGTGAATTTGAAGTGTATGTGTTGTTGATGAATTTGTACATCGAGCACCCGCAGCTACCGCTTGTAAACCCGAATGTAGAGAAGGAAGAAGCCACTGAGCAGAGTAGCCTGAGGTGGGTGGCAAACTCAGACTGGAGCAACCTGAGTGTAACTCGGTGTTGATGTCTCCATGCATGTGTGTAAACCAATCGGGACGGTGAACATGACCGTAGTCCTTTTTGTCTAGTAATGTCCTCGATTTCTTTGTCGTAGTTTCTCATGTTGAGCTTCCGACTTCTTGTCATTTCAAGTAAGTCGTTGAAAAATAAAATATCCATAGAAATGAAACAAATTAAGAAAAAATAGCACATTATTACACATTCCAAGGATAATTCTAGAAAAATCACAATATGAAATGGACAAATATTACAACAATAATAATTGGATAAACACCTAATGCACATTTGCATGAACAACAAGCATATCCATAAAGATCAAATATAGCCTTTAACCGGCAATATGAACCTATAACACGATAAGGATGCAAAATAAATATAAATAAATTAATGGTAATCGCTTATCGCATCACTAGATTCAACATTCTCTCATATTCAATTTCATTTTCATCCGCCTCTTCCGCTTCCGACTCAAGTAATGGTTCCTCTCGAGTTCATCATCTTCGCCTAAATCAATATGTTCTCCATCGCGATCATTCAATAATAAACCAGGGTTCATCAATGCTTCTTTGTGCATCAATGGGTCAGTTCAGCTACTTGAGCATTTGATTAACTAACTCATCTTCTCGAATGCAATATTAGTAGTTACCGTTTTGTCAATGGTCATAGAAATGTGCCTAGCTTTAACTTTTTGCATACTTCGCTAACCAATTAGACTTGTCTTTTCTCAAGCTAGGATAAGGTACATAATATACTTATGCAGCTTGTATAGCAAGTATAAACTGCTTCATCTCAAGCAATTAAGGCTTCGTTGACATCAACCAAAAAATATTGTTTATGAACCTTCATCCCAATATTAACAGTATTATCAAACCAATTGCACTTGAAAAGTATAGTCCGTTTAATTGGTTGCCTTAGGTATTCTAGCTGCAAAATCTCTATTAGCCTGCTATAATAATCACTCTCTGTCTCGCTGTAATTTGTGCCCTTTATAAAAAATCTATTATTTGAAGTTGATCTCATAGAACCATGTGATTCTGTGTATTTTGTACTCTGTAACCATTAACAAAATACATGGAAATGTCTCACTACCAGAAGGGCCTTCTGGGCAAGATCTTTAACGACTGATCGGTTAATGACGTTAATACGTGCCTATAAATAAAACAAACCGATGTCAATTGAGGATCCTAACATCTTAAACTTCTAATTGTTGTATTAACATCACTATTTCATTACTTACATAGTTCTCAAACCATTTTGCAAAATTCTTATCAAGCTTCACATCAAGCTCCTATCGCTAATGTCTCAGATATTTGTTTTATCTTGGCGACTATACATGCCTATGAAATGAGAAAATAGTTTAGACAAGCATCATAAGTAATAAGTATCATTTTAAGTGAACGAAGCAGATATTTTGTCACTTATCACATATGGATCAACGCCCTCACAATTCAACGTAACATAAGTTCGTGGCAAATTACATCACCACATAACCTCCTGTGATTTTGATCGTCCATATGGTCGGCCCGATGTTTAAATATTGAAGTGTCCTTCAATCTCATCACCATCGGGCCACTATCATCTTTACTAGGCACTTTCCGTGATTCTCAGATACACATGAGGCTCAAAATAATGTGAACAAAATCGGATGCCTTCTACCAAGTAAGCATCGCGAAATCGAACCTTCCACTGGGCCTCGTAGTGACATTCTTCTTCAAATGTCCAAGAACTATAACAAAGAAGTTTACAACATATAAAATTTTTCCAAATTATTCACTAAATTATAAAATGTGGAAAAATATTGAACTTTAACCTTTCAAAAGGATACATCCAAAGGTATGCAGATCGGACTGAATGATTACCAGAAGGCAAGTGTATCGAAGGTGTTCCATCAATCAAAAGAAACCAAGAGGGAATATACGCTCTAATTTGCAAATAATAATTGGAATATCTCTTTCAATCTTTCATCTTCCACTTTAATTGTCGCCGCTAAGCCTTGAAAAAAAGGCTTAACTCAGTCAAAGCTTGCCATACATTTGTCGGAAGGAGCTCACTAAAAGCGATAGAATTAACCGCTGCGATGAATACATGGCACCATGGCTCTTCATCCCAAACAACTTGTGCTTTCATGTCTACACACCTAGCCATATTTGAAGCATAAATCCATCAGAAATTTTAGATTTTTCACCCATTCACACAATATTTGTTTACTAGGTTTATCCAAAGGTGTAGCATGCCTTGGGAAATTTTCGTAGCTTCATTTTTTCCAACTCGTGCCTTCGACACAACACCTTGGGATCTTCTCAGTTTTCTCATTATCTTTAGTTTTTCCTTCAACTTGGCTAACCTGTATTAAAACACATTTTCAAAGACATTCTTTTAATATTATGCATCACATCTAGATTGTGTCTAATTAGATTTGAGCTCCAGTATGGAAAATCCCAAAAGATACTCCGCTTATCTCCAGTTCCACAAGCTCAAGAATTGACCATTAATAACTTCATAATCAATATCACGACCTTTTTCAACCCCAAATCATTTATTTGCTTTTTTAGATTTGTTCACCAACATTATAGGTGCGGTGGTGCCATTTCTATTCTATTCTTGAGGAAAGAGTTTTGCTTACGCTCAATGCATGGGATCAAAAGGAGAAACTTTACGATGATTGTCAAACCAAGTCGTCTTCGACCATTAGTCACAATGCTTAGAATGTTCTGTGCAATATGGATAAAGCAAGTCGATGTACTCTAACCCTAAAGCATCGAGTATGTGAAAATTGCTAATAGTCCACATGAGTGCAACTTTCTATTTGAAAATTTGCTGGGTGATACATCATAAGTTTGCATGCCCACTTCCCAAAGTCGTTTACCCCGCTTATCAAAGGTCAAGGAAAACGCCTGATCTGTTTCCAGGATTGTTGGGCCAGAACAATTATAGATAAGAAGTGTAAGTCTCCTTCATGCACATCCACAGGAAAATTATAAGGGTAACTATTATCGGGCCATGATGAATATCGTGTTGTCTATTTATCAGAATGGCTGAAAACCATCGGTATATTCGATCTCAAATTCTGACTCGAAGCAAATGAAGGATGTCTGCGGCTAAAATGCTTCCATGCCTCGAAGAATGGATGGATGACATTGTCCGTCTTCTTGAATATGCTCATCATGCCATCACATATGTGTAGCGTTACTTCTGAAGCATACAACCGTTGCAACCTCGGGCTTAGAAGAAAGTAATACATCCTCTTGAATGACACATCTTTTTTGTGTTTCTCTGATCCCCTTTTCCTTTTAAATCGAGGATGGTTACAAAATGTACAACTTGTCAATGCACTATCATCACCCCAATATATCATACCGGTTATTGTTGCAACAATCAATCTTCTCTCA
Organism: Tetrastigma voinierianum; assembly: GCA_016808115.1. NCBI lineage: Eukaryota > Viridiplantae > Streptophyta > Magnoliopsida > Vitales > Vitaceae > Tetrastigma > Tetrastigma voinierianum. The sequence continues at coordinate 40,880 of JAEQBH010004242.1, read as the reverse complement.
CAGGAAGACAAGGCCTTGAACTGTTTCTTTGTTCTGTAGGTGTCAATCATTTTTGTTGTCATGCAGTAACCTCTCGTAAAGAGCAGATAGAGAAATCATCATAGCATCTCTACGAAAAATGATGCTACGACTGCATATGCAACAATCTTGCTGCGAGACATACAGGAATGTGTAGTGCACCCATCCATAATTTTTCATCAAATTTGCATTGAGCATGTCATAAAATTTTTGTGCATTCGGATTAGGTGCTTCCTTCATGAAGTCATTCTCAAACTCAGGCCCTATAGCATCAAGAATCATTTAGTGGTATGGATTCGTTGGTTCTGCATCAACGGCTCTGGTTAAATGGCATGTTGATTGCTCAAAGTGCGTACTCTCATAGTGTTCTCCATGTCTATTCCACATAATATTACGAAACAAATCCGCTTTCAAACAAATGAACCTAACATACCGTCGATTTGAGAACTTAGATTATGACACTTCTTACAAGGACATCTTAATTGATCATCAGATGTTCCTAGCGCATGCATAAGCGATAAAACTTTCAACCATCAACAAAATCTTTGTTAATGGTACCATCGGCTTATTGAGCCTAGTATACATCCATTCACGACCCACACTCATATTTGTTTTCTCACAAAAAGTTAACATTATACGAATTTTAAATACAAATTAATGTCAAGTATTGTTAATATATATATATATATGTGTGTGTGTGTGTGTGTGTGTGTGTGTGTGTGTGTGTGTGTGTGTGTCAGCACCCACAAAATAATTACAATAATGATTCAAGAATTTAGATACGAAAGGAATGTAATCTCGAATCTGAAAAGACTCTAATATTACGAGGCTAGTATAGTAGAAATCCGGATCTGACAATTATAATGACCCTTATAAATCGTTTGTATGAATAAAATACTTAGACACCATGAACAACAATTTCACTAATGTTGTATGATTTGTAGTCATATATATATTAAACAAAAAAAAAAAAACATTTGATCCTCAAAGTGATTAATAATAATAATATTAATTCGTATCTAGATTGCCATTACAACACATTTTCATATGGGGACAAGTTTTAGTACCCATCAATCCCGGTCTTTTGGATTATTCTTTGGGTTGATTAAGATGTAAAATAAAAATAGAACAGAAAATAGACATGAGATCTGTCAAATTAATATCTAATGAGTGGGACATCCTCGTGCATCATCTCGAAAAGTACACACATTATGATTTATTTGCATCTTGTGAATTCTATGCGAGTGTACCTACAGGACAAGAATATTTATATGCTCCTTTTTTTATTTTTCCTATTTGGATGACTAGTGGAATGAAGTAGCTATCAGTTAATTAAGTATATTTCATTTTGAGGTATAGTTATGCCTAATCCCAAATGATTTTCTTGATCTAATAGAATCTTGTTAGTTAGCGTACCAACTATTTGAATGGGTCCAAGAGAATTTTGGTTATTGATGGTGATACCAACTACCTGCAAATCTTGCTGATACAGGGTATATATGTTGATATATATTTGGGGAAAAAAATATCAAACTATTTGATAATAATTGAAAAAAGTATATTCTTAGGTAAGCGGTGGGCATTTGGAAGCCTTTGGAAAGAGTAGTAATTACCCACTTTTGACTTCATTTTACTAGTTATTATCAGTGTTTCTTTACTTCTATCCTTTGATCTTTTCTCTCTCTTTTTTGGTGGGTGGGATACGAGAGAGGCATATTCAGAGAGAATTTAAGATTCTCTCTTGCCTGCTGTTGTTCCATCCATCAAAGGTTATTTCACCATGAGAGAAAATCCCGGATTTTGTTATACTTCAGCTTGTTACACATAAAAGTACTCTTGTAAAGTTTGCAGACAAATTGCTAGGGCTTGAAATAGAGGCATTTAATTTAGAATTTAAAAAAAAAATAAAAATAGGAGCCCTCACTGGATATGGGAATTAAACATAGCCTACAAATGACGAATGAGTCATTTTGTTTATGGGATATTAAGGGTAATAATGCTTTAGTTTAGGAAATACAGAGAAAAAGAGAGAAGTGGAAGAAAGAAAAGTTAAAGGAAATTAAAAATAAATAAAAAAATTAGGTGAATTTGACGCATTGCCTGAGTTAGGGTGAATTTGGGTAAAAATATGGAACCATTGTTTTGGTCCTAAAATTTGGGCTAATTTGGGCTTGAAAACTTGAGCCACTTCTGAGTGAAAAAAATTGAACTTTAGACTGATTTTATGTGAAAACATTTATTTGGGCTTGATAATAATCGTGTACATTTAGATTTTAAAATCTAGTTTGATTTGGAGCCTTAATTATGGCTTGGAATTAAATTAAAACATGGTCACGATTTGAAAAGAAAATGTAGGTTGTTTTAGTCTAAAATTTGGGCTACTTTTGAGTTACAATCCACAACTAATTTGGTCTATTTTTCGAATCCACATCATGATCCCATCTTCCACTTCCTAAGGTAGGTTGAGAGTTTTTTAATCACTCTGTTGAAAAAAGGAGCCGGAGTTGAAGCAGAAAAATCGGGCTAAATTGCTATTGGAATAGTCAGTTTGTAAGGAAATGATTTTGAAATTGAAGATTTGGAAGTTTGGTGATGTACCCGGTAACCATACAAAATCCTGAAGTTGTGTCCTCTGGCAACAATTAGCATTATCTTTTGAAGCCTTGCATAGGACTAGAAATGGAGAATTATTTTCAATTGGCTGACTTGCCAAGAAATTTGGAGAATAGTCAAAATATTCAATTCATGTGGACCTTATGCTCATGCAGTTAGTTGGATGGGAACTATGTTAGGAGGCTAGCTATTTTCATTTCCCAAGCCTCAAATTTTGAGAAACTTTGAATGCTGTGAAGCTGTTTTCTGTCTTCGTATGTTGGTGTCTCATATGGAAACAATCTGACGTCGACAAACTTTACCTATTTCCCCAACTTCCTCCTCAGCCCGCCTCAAAATCAGGCCTAATCAATGAAATTTCGACGAATCGAGGTTCAATCGAGGAATCGAAACGCCCATCAATACCTATCTCAATACCTCCTCGAGAACAACTCCTCGACCCGATCTACACAACCGACCATTTTCAACGGTCGATTTTGCCAATAATAATAATAATAAAAGTCTATTTGTTAATCTTCAGCAGTTATATACCTTCCACATGGAAATGAGTTTTAGCAACAAAATGATTGAAAGAAAAGACATTTGTACATTCCATTTGTAGAAAAGGATGGAGGATCTGTGACTAAAATAGTTTTCAAGGACAAATCAATGGGGTTGGAGATGAAGATTACATAATGCACGATGGTGGATTGAAGAGAATAGGAAAAGTTACGCGACCAAATGGGAAGAAATTGCGTAATGTGTACCAAAGCGCCTTTGATTCTAATACGCTTGGTGATTCGGATAAAATCGAGATATATCGATCAAGTTCTCGAGCACTTTGCAAAGAACCTTAAAAAAAATTCTAAGATTCTGAATATCTAAAACACCATATATCTAAAAAGTTTGGAAATATAAGAATGGCATCGAAACTAAGAACCACCGAGCGTGAAAGAAATCAAAGATCACGGCGGTATCACGCGGCGTTGATTAGCGTCGGGGAGCCTAGAGCCTTCTTGGAACTCTTCGATAGCTTTATATTGAAGGCGATTCAACGGTGCAACCGGAGTTTGATTACTTTCGAAGAAAACAAGAAAAAAAATATTTTGGTTGGATATGAAAATAAAACCGCAGATCTTGACTTTGAGGAAGAAGGGCCCGAGAGGGAGGGGGGTGTTATGGACTGTGGAGCTGTTTGAGAGCCACATATTTGGAATAAAGTCTTGGGTCAGACCTCTGGGCTTGGGCTGTTAAGGATATGAAAATAAAATCCTTAATTTTAGGCTCTTATTAGGCTGTTACAGATTTGGAATAAATGGGTCAGACCTTTGGGCTTGGGCTGCTTCTAATTGATCTGGAGTTGTTCTAGCCCAAGGTGGTGTACAATGATTGGTCCATATTTTTTGAAAATTGTTATTAAGAATATTTTTTAAATACAAAGAACAAAAAATTGTGTTTTAAGAATTTATTATTATTATCTAAATTTTATGTGTTTTATTTTTAAATGCAGGAGTCAAATATATTTTTATTTTGTTGTTTTACTTTGTTTTAAGAATAAAAATTAAGAGTATATTTATTCGTATTTTTTAAAGTGTATTCTTGAAAATCTGATTTTGAAAGCATCATGGCGACGGTGTTCTTGAAATTGATTATTGTTATTTAAATTTAATATTTTCCTTTTTCTCTATGTTTTTCAAAAAAAAAAAAACTAAAAATGAAAAGTGTTATGTTTTTTTTTTGTTCTCTTTGTTTTTATAACATATATTAAGGGTCCGTGAACTGTTATTGAAACAAAACAATAAATGATATTTTGAAATTTATTCTTATTACCTAAATTTAGAATTTTTGTATTTTATGTGTTATTTTTTAAGGAAACTAAACCAAACGTGTTTTCAGTTTCCATTCTTTATTTTAAAACAGAAAATAGTTTTAAAACTAAATACAAAAACCACTAAATTTTAACATAAACACAAATATCAAAAGAAGAATTGCAGTGAATGATTTGTTTTGTCTTTTTATTTTATTAGAATAAGTTTCCCTTTCAGGTTTAGTTGATCTTAAATTTATATTTTTATTTTTATTAGAATAAAAAAAAGATTCAGTGACCTAATAATTTGATCAATTTTCCAACGCATTGCTTTTTATCGAGGAATTGTGTGCAAATTAGTGCCAGCAGTTAATCATCATCTTATGATATGATTGAAAGCGCAAATATTTATCGTCATTAGCTCTTTGGGAAAAAAGTTCGCCAAAACGCTCAGAGATCGAAAAAAATCCATTCAAGTGAAAACAAAAAATGTATCTTTGTTTTTACATTATTTTGTTTTTTTATCTTGTCTATATGATTACTTTTGAAAACAAAAATGTCTGCGACTAATAAATTTTAAATATTTACCCCAACGTTTTTAATTCAATTGTGATTTCATATATTGTATGATAAGAAAGAGTAAAAAATTGAACCTTTAATTTTTTATATTAGTTTTTATAAGTACACAATTTTGTGATAAGCCTGGTTCTTTATATTGTGGTTTTTAAGTATAAAACAAATTAAGATATATTCAAATTTTAAGTAAACAAGAATATCAATAAAAAAAAACATAATTCACTCTTAAATTTTTCATTTGGGTCCACAAAAAATGAATTGTACCACTCTTAAATTATCTGTTTGGGTTGGCGCAAGAGTGCGATTCGAGTAGTAAAATGGGTATGGATGTATGAAAAGTTTAAATTTTAAGAACTTTTATAAAAATAGAGAAATCTTATAATAATGTAATGAAATGTGAATGACGATCGGAAAAAAATAGCCATTTGGGTTTGATTGCAAAAATGAATTGTACCAAGAGAGTTACAAAGAGAGAAAAATTAAGGTATTATTATTATAGATTCAAAAATGTATCGGTCAAACTGGGTAGAGGGTAGAGTCAAAGCAAACAAAGTCAGTCTATACGGCCTTCATTTTCTTGATTAAAAAAATTACATTAATCTTTCTAAGCATATAAATATAATTTTGTATTTTGTATCATTTTAATCAAATATTTTAAAATCAGATCGGTCCAATCAGTTGGACTATTGACCAGTGATCTTTTCGGTCTTGTTTTTGGTTAGATTCGATCATTGATTTGACTTTTGAATTATAAATCCCGATACTTTTGATTAACCTTGGCGCAGTTTTTAAAGGCGTAAGTCGCGTTCGTTGAGATGTGGTTTTGTATTAGGAGATTAGTTGATCAAGCAACCCATGGTATTGGGTTGGGCTTTGATGGTAGTAGTGCAGGTATTTTTGGCAACCAACGTGGATTGGGACTCATCAATAAAAAGTGGCGAAAGCTATAATTGAGTCGAAGCCATGTGGAAGCTAACGAGAATAACCCATGATAGGACTCCGAATCTGGGCCAAGCTTCGCGAATCTACCAAATCAAAGTATTGTTTGATATCTTCGATCAGACCTGCATTCAATCTCATCTGAGCTCACTCTCATGCTGACACCTAGACCGAGAATCACCATATTTCTCCGGACTAGACGATGGGTACGAACAAAAAGTGGGCCGCCCACTTTTTGATTCTCAATTAGAAACACCTTGAAACATCAACAGCAGCCCCATATGTTGTTGGCCCAATTAAGAGAGCTGACTCAACAGTCAACACCTCAGCTCCATCCTTCCTTTTAATTATTAATTTTCACAGCTCATATTATAATTAATTAATTAATTACACAGCTTTATATTCTATATAAAAGGCAATCTATAAACAATAATTAAGATTCCATTATGCATATAACCATTATTCTTTTCGCGCCTTACTCTATGATTTTATTAAATTAAGTATGATTAAGGATGTCTTCCAAAAAGATTTTTATAAGAAGCGGAATTCTGTTGGAAATCCGTGGAAGTAATTTATAGGAAAATTTACTATGGAACACTTCCATTGATAATGTGGATGTTTTATAAATTATATAATTTACTCTGGAAGACTATCGATCCCGGTAAATTAATTTATGTCCGTAGGTAATCTATAGGTAAAATGTACTCACCGGAAGCCCAGCCGTCGATGTGTGGATTTTTATAGTGTAATTACCTACGGAAGACTATCGTCGATGGCCCCTTAGATTTTTATGGTTTGTGTGTGGGTATTCGAATTTAGTGATGATGCGCAAAGTTGGCATGAGAAAATTCACTGCGAGCAACGATGCGCTAATTTCCGGCCGTGTCCTAATCGATAAATGTCGCAAATTTGGCTCCTGCATGCGCGAAATTATACGAAACGCTTTGTCGGTAATTTTTTATAGGTATTCCATCGGTAAATGGTAGCAAAAATGTGGAAAAAATAATATGCCTTGTTCCGTTGATATTTCGTCGGTAATTACCAACCGAATTTAATTTGTCGGTAAACTATGAATTTCTTGTAGTGTGAATACACTTGATGGAAGTGCTATACAGTCGTTCAACATGTTTGATGAAATCCATCACCAAAGGAAGTACTTCTGATTTGAGTTTCAGTGGAAAAAGCCACACATAGCGTGTAAAGTCATCTACAAAGGATAAGTAGTATTTGTATTTTATCAGATAAAAGAGGAGGGGAAGGTCGCCATGCATCAAGGAGATTACAATCTGAAATGGTTTGAGTGGTTTTAAAGGTGAAGAGTTGTAGGTAATTTGATGCATTTTGCCAAACTGACAAGCTTCACAAAGACTAGGTACAGAATTAGAAGAGACTGAGATTTGAAGTTGATCAAGGACTTGACATAGTACATTCGAATTGGGGTGACCAAGTCTATTATGCCACAAAGTCATTATTGCACTATGATTTTTATTACAATGACAACACAAAGTAGAGGACACAGCAGCAGTATGACAAGCAGTCGGAAGCGAGTGTTGGGCAGCCAGAGTAGAAGCAGCAGCAGAAAACAGAGGTTCCAGTTTGTACAGGCCATTATGCAATGTTCCGGTAAGAAGAATTTGCTTCGAGTCTTTGTCCTTAACATAACAAAATGAAGGGGTGAACTCAACTGTAACATTATTATCAGACGTAAATCTAGAAATACTGATAATATTCTTGGTAATTTAGGGAACTAAAATTACACATTTTGAGCAAGAAGGTTTGAGTTATGGAAACTGCAGTTACTAATGAGTAATAAAAATTATCCACCGTTGCCAATGGCTAGTTTGCCAACTCCAGTATATTCAGTTTTGGAGCTCAAGCTTTGATCTGCGGCTGCAATGTGATGAGTCGCACCACTATCCATGAACCAAGAGCTATATGTCACAGTGGAAGGAATAGCAAGAAAGGCTTGTGCTGAAGAGAAACTATCATTAGTGGTTTGAGGAGCACCATGAAAACAAAGATCAAACCGATGGAAGCATTACAAAGCGGAGTAACCAGTTTTTCCACATATTTGGCTGAGACATTGTTGTGTATGCAACAGGGGAGTAAGACGCCATTGAAGGCTAGGAGAGCTCTGATATAATGTTTTTCGATACTTGGTATTAGAGAGAAAAACTCCGCTCAATTCTTCTATTAACCTCAGAACAAATATATACAGAGAGAATTCCAGAAGCATCTAAAACAGTAACAAGAGCGTCTAAGTTAGTTACAGAAGCCAAAGCATATAAAACAGAAAACTAAAGTCACGCAGCCTGTATGACTTCTGGAACCTTCGGTGATGCAGATGTTGTATATTCAATACCTTCAACAATATGAAAGTTTAATCATTCCATCCCGCAATTTTTCTCAAACTATATAGAAATCTATTTCGATCTGCTTCGTACATTCATGAAAAACGGAATTTTATGCTATGTGTAGTACTACTTGATTATCACAAAATAATGATGCAGTTGATGTGTTAGTTCCGAAACCAAGTTAGTTCCAGACATGAGTTAGTTATAGCTCAGTATCCTGCCTTTTCTCGATGATCTAAGAAACATTTGATTCATTTCTTAGAATTCCTAAATGTAGAGAAAATTCCCAAGAGAAGATACAGTACCTTATTTATTGACCTTCCTCTGGTGACAACCTCCCCAATCTAAGTGGTAAAAGCTTTTAGCATAAGATTATTAAAGGTAATAATAAGCCTTATTGAAGTTCCGAGTTCCTTTGATGTACTTGAGAATCTACATGGTACCATCCCAATGGGGTTTTCACGGTTCATGTATAAATTGGCTTAATGTTCGGGCTGAGTAAACTATATCTGGTCTGGTTGGGTCCGCCCCTTTGTGTGGGCTGTGGGCTGTGGGCTGTGGGCTGTGGGCTGTGGGCTAAGTCCATTGTTTGAAACAAATGAAAAAAAAAAATTTCAAAAGGGGTTTTTTTGCTGGTATCGGGATGCAGTAGCAAAAAGAAGATAAACAATGGGGAAAGAGGGTTTTGAGAGAGAAAAGATGGATTAGGATTTTGATTTTCTTATAAAATGGAAGGATTTAAATAATGTCGATTTTGGTTTAAATTTAGCGTAGTGAATCGGCGTAAGGTGTTAATCACAATAGTTTCGATTATTGGTTAGTTAAAAATAGCAGTTTATCCAGTTCTATAGTTTGATGAGATATTTCCTCTTTTCTTTTTATTTATCCATTCTTAAGATGATGTTTATTGTTTTGGTGTTTCAATAATGATATTATTGATATATGGTTATTTAATAGTCTACAAATTTTTATTAAGAGGAAACATTATGTGTGTCTATTATTGAAATAGTGGAAGAACTAAGTCTTTCACAGTGCCGTAGTTTCCTTTTTATTTGAGGGTTCTTGCGTAAAGTGTTATGTCTTATTATGGATTTGATTTATTCTTGATTGGAACTTGTTATTGAATTAATTGTTTTATTCGCATATTTTTGTACACTTAAAAAGAAAAAGGTCATTTCTAAAATAATTGTATTTGATAGTCTTTCCCAAAAGATCTTATGATAGTAAGATAAAACAATCTCCCAATAAATCTTCTATATTTTGTTGGATCATTCAATCTCTCCATATGTGGAAGTGAGTTTCAAATGTTATTCGGGTGGAATTTATTTGGGTATGAGTCCATAATCTTGCAAAATATCGGTGCATATTTTCTACAGACAGAATATTCATTTCTTGGAACGTGAAAATTCAAATATTTCAAGTCTCTAAGATCTACTAATGCAGAAACGTTTGTCACAAAATTTTTGAGGCATTCTATTCACTGGAATCTGGTGTTCCTAGCCCACCTAACCCTTTAACCATATAGCAAGGCTTAGTGGCTTTCAAAATATATATATAATTTATGAAATCATAGAAAAATAATCAAGAATTCCAAAATTTTTGAAGAAATAAAAAAAAACCCCAAATAGTTGTTTCTAATTTATACCATTTCTTGATTACGCGATGGTTGGTATGAAATTAAAAAATTAGTAAATCATAGTTGAATGTATTTATTCAAATTTAGATTTCAATTTATTATGAGCGAATCCCTTCGCTTTAATAGAGTGATCCTTAGGGTCAAACTTTTTTACATAAAATAATGGGTCAGATTTGGTCGTGTCCAGTGGTGATGCATGCTGCTCATTCCGCCTACTAGTAATTAAAATTGTTTGGATCTTAAACCTTTTGTTTTCTATACATTATTATTTGATAAAGGGTTTAACGAGCCTTATATGTATGATGTTAGTAAGCACGTTGGATCTTATCATTAATGTTAAGTGCGGCGTATGCTTTCAGTTTATCGAGATTATCACTAAAGTTTATAAAGATTCTTTTCTTCTTTAATTTTGTATAATTCAGAATATGGATAATATATACTTTTCCTTATTTCAATGGCTAAGGATTTTGTGTTTAAATTTTCAGTTGAGGCTTATCTCTGCCTTTATCGCCTAAAGAGACGAGATATAGACAGCTGGGGCGCTGGAGAGTCCTCTGCCATGAGTGTAGCAAAGTATGACCAGGCAAGAGGTTGGAAGGCTTTTTGATGACACCAAAGAAGGCGTGAAGGGACTAGTAGATGCCGGAGTGGTGAATATTCCTAAGATATTTTTCCACCCACCGGACGAGATCGAAGAGAAACGGCAGAATTGCCATCGGAATGGAGTCAAAGTTCCTGTCGTAGACATGAGTGGCATCGGAGGATGATCGGCGTAGGGAGATAGTTGAAGTCCGGATTGCATCAGAGACGTAGGGCTTTCAGAGTTGTGAATCATGGAATCCCTTGGTGTGCTGGAAGAATGATTGACGGAATACGAATGTTTAATGAACAAGATCCTGAGGTCAGGAAGGAGTTCTATTCCCGCGATCGTTTGAGGAAAGTAAAATTCAACTGCAATTACGATCTCTTCCATTCACGGGCTGCTAACTGGAGGGACACTTTGACTATTACCATTTCTTCAGATGGCCTCGATCCCCAAGAACTGCCAGCCGTCTGCAGGTACTCACTTTATCATCTCCTACTTCTTCAATCCTACTTATTTATTTAAACATCCTCTAGCACTCATTGTAAGATGATCTATCTTATAGCATACTATTGTCTAATATTTCACATGATGCTTGGAGCCTTGGACTCATATCCTTGTTGTAAGTTTAGCGGTAGAATTTTGCTGGCTCAATCCTGATAAAGTTTCACGTTTGGCATTAATGAAATTTTTCTTTTGATATGTGGTAATAACGAGGATTACTCACATTTAGTATACTTATATGTTATGTATTTTAGTGTTTTGGTGTTTTATAAATTAATAGCCACAATATTCCAATCTTGCATTCAGCTTTTGAAATTGTGGATTTCACTCTTACTACATGTGGTTTCTTTTCCTATTCCCAAGGATAAGATTGCTGTCTCTTTGAGTTTTGTGTGTATTTCGAAAATTTGTCTATACTAAACTTTTCGATCGAAGATATAGCATAACAAGAATTATCTGAATAGTTTTATGGTATGTTTAAAGTAAAATGGGAAGTCGAAATTGTGTTTGAATTCACGGAGTTAAGTATCAAAAAAAAGTATTTTGGTAATTTCTTGCTCAGTAGGATGGCGTAAAGTGATAAGTTTATATCTTAGTGTAGAATTTTGATAAGTTTGTATGTATAAATGAATAAGAGAAGAATAGCAAGCTAAAATCTGAAAGAAGAATAAAGTTGAATAGATAAAGAGAATATCACTAAATTGCCTTTTAGAGGCAAGTCTTCATTTAACAGAAAGCATCGAATGAGTGCAAGGGAGAGGAAAGCGGTTTGAGGCTTGGGAGAGAATTTTCTCTCCATTTGAGAGAGTTGATGGTTCCCTGAAGAGAAGAGAAGGAGAGGAATCGGGTGCTAGGGTTCCTCCACCATTGTTTTTTTCCTCATTCTAGAATCTTGGTTGCAAAAAAAGTGCAAGGAGAAGAGGAGGAACAAGGAGAAGGAAAGGTTAGGTTTGAGAGATTTGTCAGGAAAGGTATGGGACTTCCAATCTTGTTGGGTTTGTTGTATATTTTGAATTGCTTGGTATTTGTTGTTTGTTGGGTTCTTCAAATGAGGAAGAAATTGGTGTAAGGAGAAGTAGGGTTGGTAAGGGAGATGCTATCAAATTTTGTCTAAACCCTAAGTGAGTTATTTGGCCATATCTTGGCCTAGAGACCTTTGAATTGGGTGACTCCAATTTGAGGAGAATCCTAAGTCCCTCAGCTGCAAATGTGTTGAAGACCTCATGGTCTGATTATTGTCATAAGACCCCTAAATTTGGGTCCAAAATTCAGTCTCTGATTTGGTCTAGCTAGTCATACCAGTCTTGATGTTTGTATCATATCCTTAGTTTTGGTAATCCAAAATAAGTTATTCTAATTTCTAGGTAAAGTAGACTTCTTATTAGAATAGCAGTATGAAGGAGAGGTATTGATTTGGACCCATTGTACCCAAAATTCATCAAAGTGGAGCTGTTTTTCGGAGTTAGTTAAGGTTTGTCGAGACCCCAGCCTTGAGTGTTTAGATCATATCTTAGGATAGGTTGGTCAAATCTGGTGAATTCGATTTTTGGGTAAGCTAGGCGTCCCAAGAGAGCAGCTTTGAAAAAATTTATTGTTACAATGGGAACCAATTTAGTTACACTTTCTTCATGATTGTTCTCCTAGATGTCTGGTTACCAAAATTGGAATCACTGCATTGAATCAGCTTTATCTGAATAAGCATTGGCTCTGTGAGCAACAATTAAGTAAGCAGGCTGCGCACAAATAATTTGAGTGCGATAGGATCCAAAATATAAATACACTTCTTTCATGGAGAATTATTAATACAAAATGCAGACTCTACTAGAAACCAAACTCGGCCATTTGAATGGCAAAAACTGAGATATATTTCTGAAACATCAAGGCTGCTTGAACAAATCAAGGACTGAACTTTGGACTAATTCAAGTCTTATGTAATAATCGGACCTTGGTCTTCAACACATTGCAGCTAAAGGACTTACGATTCTCCTCAGGGTGGAAATCGCAATTCGAGAATAACAGGCCAAGACTAGTCAAAATAGCTCGAGGCAGGAAGTTTGAAGGCTGACGGCGTCTCGCTACCAACCCTGCACTCTCTTACACCCAGCTCTTCTCGACAAGCAACAATCCAGAAAATTCAAAATACAACAGAGCCCAGCAAGATTGGGCCTCCGTACCTTTCTTGAAAAATCTCTCAAAGCCTGCTCTCCTTCTCCCTTATTCCTTCATTCTCCTTGCACTCTCTACAAAGCCAAGACTTTAGAATGAAAAAAAAACAACGGAAAATTTTTCTTTCAGTGCTACCATTCTCTTCTCTTCTGCAGAGCTGCAACTAAAATGAAATCTCCCAAGCTCTCAGCAATTTCTCTCTCTTGCACTAAATAAGATGCCGCAGCTTTTCTTAAGCCAAATAAAACTTGCTTCTAGAAAGAGCAACATGACGATATATGACAGTTCGCTTCGCTGCATTTGAGACCTTCTTCTCTAATTCATTAGACATACAAGCTATCAAAGATACACTCTTATCTATAAAAACATCTGCTATATCCTTCCGATCACTTAATAACAAATTTACCAAAATACCTTCCACCTCACACTTAATACAGAAATTTCCGACGAACAAAATTTTGACTTCCGTTTTACTCTAAAAATGTCATAAAACTATTAGAGCTCTGTTGGGGTGTTACACCCTCTATGTTTACTTCCGTAGTCACTTATGTCGTGGTAGCTATATTGATGTTTTTATTATTATCCATCCCATTAAAAAAGTCACAATGGAAACTCTAACACACGTGTGTGGTGTTTTAACAAGTGTTTGAATGGATGTTAGTCCATCTATGACCTTTTCTAATGGTAGGGGCATGGTTAAGATACATAAATAAATGTCAAGGGAATCTCTTGGGACGAGAAAAAAGTTGAGGCAAAGTAGGGCCTGCTGCAAACTCGGGAACATTTAATAATACCTTATCCCTATTTAAGATTGGGAATTTCACATAAATTTGTGTATCACTTCCTTTCTTTCTTTTATTTTCTTGTTTTGTATTCTCCTTTTTTCAAAGACTACTAAGTCCCTAAACAACTTATTTCTTAAATAGTTGAACTCTATTCCTTCCTTATCCAATTAAGTAGTACCTTTCTAAGATCTGTTCACTTATAATTTGAAGGATGCAACGACCGAGTACAAAAGCGCCAGCCACCTGGAGCTGGGGATGTTCTGTTTGAGTTATTATCAGAGGCCCTTGGACTCAAAGCAGACCACCTAAGGGGCATGGGATTTGGTAAAGACAGCACCATGGTCTGCCACTACTATCCACCATGTCCAGAGCCAGAGCTTACTATGGGCGCTAGCAAGCACACCGACCCTGCATGCCTTACTATTCTTTTGCAAGACCAAATTGGTGGCCTCCAAGTCTTACATCAAAACCAGTGGGCTGATGTTCACCCCATTTTAGGAAGCCTAGTCATAAATATAGGGGACTTTCTCAGGTTAATTCTTTGGATTTCTGTTTAATTTTCTTACTTCTTCATTTATGGCTATAAACTTACCTTAATTAAAGCAGCTCAGGTTATATCAAATGGCAAGCTTAAAAGTGTTTTATCACGAAGTGGTTCCAGCCATGTCAGAGATAAGAATTCGACAGCATGCTTTTTATCTGGACCTACTATTGATTCAACAAGGCTCTGTGGCCCACTCAAAGAGTTGATATCAGAGGAGAACCCCCTGTTTACAGAGAATTTCGAGTGGCTGAATACATTTAGAATTTATGTCCAAGGCGCTAGATGATTGTTCTTGCCTTGATTATTTCAAGCTGTGAAGCAAGAAAATGGAATTTGAATAGATCAAACTCATAAGTGAATATATCTCATGACACTCAATGAATAGTGGGATGTAACAAAACCTCTGCTCTGTTTATATGTTTACTAAGTTCAGATATTTGAAAAAGTACAATAATTGCCCCTTTGATCATTTGTAGAAAATGTGGGCAAGATATTTATTAGTTGAGATATTATTATAAAATGGCTTTTGAAATAAAAATGCTATATAAGCTAGGGGAAATCTGTTAGATATCACCATGAGATATCCTGAATCACAAAGTAAAAAGTCATGACATAGAAATTAAATTATAAAGATTATTTAGGGTGTGTAGAATTTATGAGAAAAATAGAAAAAAAGTATGTGGTGTGAGAAAGTTTGTAGTTTAGGGTGTAGATAAAATTAGTAAGGAAAACATGAGATGTTTGGAGACCAATAGTTGTTTGTAATTATATCTTTTGTAATATTCTTTATAGTATAATGGAAAGATTTTCTGTTAGCATGTTTGATCGAACTGTTATATCTTTAAATAAATTATTTTATTTTTATGTTCTTGAATTATTAATCAAAGTTTCGATTGACACAACCAAATTAAATTGAATTATTATTAAAGTTTCGATTGACTTAGCCAAATTAAAATGAGTCTAAGCCATTCTCTAGGTCATTCATAGTGCACCCATGTGTGATGTTTGAATAAAGAAAAAGCTTTGGATGATTAATTAAGAAGGGAGTATGAAAATTATGTATATGAAGAACATGCTCCCACATGTCATATATATATATATATATATATATATATATATATATGTATATCAAGAGACATATCCAACTTCCTTCATTTCCTGAATGCAACAGCATCTAATTCCAGGAAGACATCGTTCAAATTTTACGATAAAATTAAGATCTCTAATAATAGAGGATGAGGATATTTGATGGGGTATGGAGTAAATTAAGCATGAAACAAGCGAGATAGGAAGCCCGAGTCAGATGATGAATTTATTATTATTAATTGTTGTTGGTTGTATTTTTGGATTTATCAGTTGGTATTTTGGATACATACATTAGTATTTTTGGATTTATAATAGGATTTTGGTTATCCGTTATTATTTTGGGATTATCGATTTAGGATTTTTGTTTGTCAACATAAATAGCCTTATGTTGTGTTTTTGGTAGACTTGATTAATATTGAAAACTTGATAATTTCATTATGTTTATTTTATTCGCTTTCTTTTTTAATTTTATTATTATTCGTAGTAGAAATTTCACGTCGATTTTAGTATCGAGAGCATAACTTAGGTCGGGATCGAGTTATTTTTGTTTATTTAAGTTCTTGTTCGGTGTCTTTCAAGCCAGTCGATTGCCTACCAAATTTCTTTTCTTAAATTTCTAATTACGACGAAACCTAATAACAAAATCAATTCGTCAAACTTGTTTCGTAGCCAACAACGCGCCGATCGTGGCCAGCTACCTGTAATTTCACAGTATAACATAACTTTCATAGATTTTCTCATCAAACGCGAACTCGATAGTTGATTATAGAGCGGAGTTGGAAAATATCAGAAAGTATCGAGAAGCGAATGCGCACAAAGATTCGATTTTTATTATTTATTAAGTGAATACGCCAAAAGTACCCAGCGTTTATATGGGATTTTAATACCCCTATATCATGTTTTGCTCCCATTTACAATGTAAGAATAGAGTGCCTTTAATCTCTCTCGCGTTTTTGCTTGTGCGAGGTTTTTCGAGTTAAGTGCACTTTTTGTGTAGGGAGTTAAGCTGTCCAAAGAACAAATGTAGATTATTCACTGGTTGATGGGCCGTTGTCGAGAAGCCTCGGGTATTTCTGATCGAGGGGAGCATTTGCGGAGGCGAGTGGTCTGGTACCTACACATAGTAGTGCCGGTACCCACATCTGATGAGACGGTGGTCATAGGTACCAAATAAGTGAAATGCAGGTACCCCAATGCCAGACAAATTACACTTTTAATGCAGTACCACACTTACTAATCTTAGGTACCCGCGACAGTACTATTTGCGGGATTTGAGCAGAATTCCAATCTTAGTGCAAGGGTACGCTCGTCTTTCGACCACCACTTCGAGATCACTAAGGAGAAGGGTATTTAAACCCAATAAAGGGCAGAGAAGAGGAGTTTTTGATTCTAGGGTTTGGTTTTAGACAGTTGGAGGGTATCTCTCATATTTTGCTAGGGTTTATAGAGTAGAGTACTTACCTTTTCTTCAGATTCTGAATTTTCAGTTACTTGTAATCTTTCAGTTGGATCATACAACTTGGTATTTTCTTACGGGATTTTGTGCTTTTGATATCCCAATCTTGCAATTGAAGTGTTATTTCTCAAGTCACATTTATGAATAATTTCTTATCAAACAGGAATCGATTTTCAGTTTCAATGGAGTTCTAAACCTCCATGATAGGGTTTTAATGGTGGAAACTCACCTCCGTTAAGGTAATAACCCTCAATTCCTCTTTTGTGCTTCAACGGGATTATAACGATATTTTGTTTGTTCGTGATGTTGTTGTTGTTGTTTGCTTCTGCCTTTTTCCGCCAGTCTGCTTGTTCTACGAAAATCTTATAAAACCTTAGTCAGGCATCTTCGACAACGTGTGAACAAGAGACCATTAATTTTACGTTGGTAGCGATGCAAATACGGGGCTAAGAGTCCAAGCAAATCGTTTGAACAAGCGTTTGCCATCACTCAATCATTCTTATTTTAAAAGAGCCTTTAACGTTACATCTTCCGCCGAAGACCATTCATCAATGGTTCCTAGATGAGATTGGGAATAAGAGGTGGGTATTACTTTATCAGAAGTGAGTGGAAACCTAAGAACCCTATCATTCGCCCTTTTTTTTAAATAGTTAATTTAATCGGTTACTGATCAATTAACCTGACCAGGATTTTACTTATAGCGTTCTTTGGAGAGAAATTCTAAAATCCCCTGGAAACCACTCCCATGGAAATGACACATGGACTCCCACGATAACAATATTATAATGTGACGACCTTAGTTCCTCGGCAGGAATAATTTTACCGACATCACGAAATATTGAGCTGTGCAGCTCGTTTCCGGGGAGTGGCGACGATCTAGTTTATCTCTGAAGGAAGTAGTAGTAATTTCGCAGATTGTTTACAAATCGATGCGTTCTCTCACATACCCAATTCATTTGTATATTTATCATATAACCCAAAGTGAATAGTCTAAGTGGATATATGTGGTAGGAGTAAGATTGGTGCATGTCGGTTTTGGGCTCTCGGCGAATAACGCCGACTTATAAGAATATACCTCGAGAGTGCGAAGAGTCAGTAGTAAGTTGTTGTTTCAAGAGAGTCTCGCCTCGAATGGACCATCACACAGAGTCAGCAAACTGTTTTTTTAATCGAATGGGGTTGCACTGGCTGACCCACAAGGGCTCATGAACTTCCACAGCAGAGGAGATGGTGTTGCACCACGGCAACACCAGTAGTGGGAAGGAGTAAATGTTAATTTTGAGTGAAATGCTACTCAGGCTCCCCACCTTGCCCCACCTAATGTCAGGAGGAGGAGAGAGAGGAAAAGGGGAAGGAAGGAAAGAGACATAGAGATTCTACGACCTCGAAAAGAACCACAACAAATTCGTGTATTCTCCTACCTAAAAGGCTGCTTGATTCCTTATGGAAATAAGGAATGATTACTTCTCCTGTGTATCAAGGGAATTAGATAGAACTCCTACTCATTCATGAGAGATTTCGAGGATGTTTGCAGTGCTTTCCTCTCTACAGGATCGCCCCTTCATATAATTTGCATGGTTTTATTCCCAATCTCTCTAAAGGAAAAGGCCAAAATATGGTTTCATTCACTTGCACCCAATTCAATCTTTACTTGGGAGGACATGCGAAATGAATTCCTGAATAAATTCTTCCATTCCACCGTGCTAAGCGCACTCATCAAAGCCGATCAAACTTTTACGAGAAAACCCGGGTAGACCTTTTGCTGTGGTATGGGAAAGATATAAGGATCTCCTCCATGCTATCCCTCATCATGGTTTGGACGTTGGACAAATTTGTGCATATTTTCACCAAGGACTATCCTTGAATAACAAACAATGCATCAAATGATGTGGCGAGGAGTTCTATGAGAAGTGCTAGGAGGCGATTGATTTCGATACAATAGCGGAAAATGCTTGAACTGGGAATAACACCTCAGCCAGATCTTTGCTCATTCACTTGCACCTACGAGAGGAATCCATCATAAGAGAATGATGACTGCCAGAGAAAGATAGACAACAACGAGTTAGGTATAGAAGTTTGAAAAGACGATTAGGTCACTAGTGTGCCTTAAGTACCTCAGTGCTATGGGATGCAGAGTGGAGAACCATGCATCATTTGCGATGACCCGCCCTCGACTGTCGCCTTTAACCTTCTCAGTGAGGAGCAATCGAATGATAAGCTAATGCTCTGCTACCAAAGTATGATTCTCCATGCATAGAAGCGTATAATCCAAGGTGGGGCACGATTTTTAGATTAGGAGAAATGAGAGCCTGACTTAATCTGTAATATAAAATTTGACTACTGACAGGCTTTTAAACAAACCCCTCCGTTCCAAAATCCGAGGTCACGAAAGTTTCCATTGAACCACAACCAAGGTTTTCCATCCTCGTCTCAAAGAGATTCATTTGACCTTACTCTGACCTCCGCATAAAATTTGGAGGACATTGGCAATACAGTTTGTCGACCAATAGTCTAACTTTGAATTTGAGCTGCCTTATGATGTGAGTCCGAAACACTTCGCTAACTTCCTTACAGCGGGGAAATTTTAACAGAAAAACCACACTAGACCATCAAACCCGGTCAAAATAATGTTGGAGTCTCGAAGTCCATTGGCACCTTGAACATTACAAGTGTCACCACTCTTGAAGTGAAATGATTGCAAACTTCATGTTTCAGGAAAGTTATAGGATGTACAAAATGAACCATTCGGGGATGATGGGTGTCTGACGACCTGTGTCAGGAGAATGTTGTTGATGTTGAACAGGGAAAGGCAGGAGTCTCTCACGTCCCTCCTGCTCCATACCATCATGGTTAGAGCTGAAATGAACAATGTTTTGAAATTTATGAGTTTTCAAACGGGTTAAATTTGAACATTCCTTTATTAGATGCATTAAGCAAATCCGGAATCACGTGCGAGTTTTTGAAAGATTTGTACCTTGTAAAGAGGTAGGTGTTAATAAGGAGGCATTTGCTGGTAGAACAATCCACTCTTGATGGAACAATTTAAATCTAAGGCTGAAGCCTTTCTTTCCATAGTGGTAGGGAATTCAAAATTACAGGACCTTTCTGATGGACTTGGAAGATTGAAGTCATTAACTTGTTTCCATACTCGTTATATGTTGATAGGCTTGAGAGTTAGAGGCAGGCCAATATCACCTCAAACTGGCGGCCAAGTAGTGTGAGAAGATTCATAGAGGGATAGTGAAGGATGTATTGGTGCAGAGTGGACAAGTTCTGCTTTCCCTATGGACTTTGTTGTGCTTGACGCTCCAGCTTTGTGGTGAACCCGAGGGACTCGGTTGATGATTATTAGTAGAGCCAATTCTTGACTCTGCCTAACCCTCTATCATACATTGTAGGGAGGACTGTGACCTTATCGTTTGGTAACATGGTAGATTAATTTAGTGTCTTGATGTTATCAAAGGAAATGGGGATGAGGACATTTGTGGGTAAACCGCTGATCAGACTCATGAATTGCCAAAATCAGTTGATAATGTTTCATACGATGATCCTCATGTCTTGTGTGTGGTGGGTCAGGAGGTGACCATTTGGAGTCGGGTTTCTGCATCCATAATTAGACACAGTGAGAGTGTGGAAGCAAATGGGTGGGCACCTAGAGTTGACATTGCCACCAATCGAGAGACGGTGTTTGTAGGAAGAGAGACCACCTAAACTTGAGGTTAGGCCATACCATCACATCTCAAATATGCATTTTTAGGGGTGGAAGAAGCCTTTGTAATCCATATCTTTTCTCTTTAAGTCGGATGAAATAAACATGGAATGTGAGAACCCATGTAGCCGTAGGATGGACAGTTACGGATATTAAGGGATTGGCTCCTTGATCTACACATAATTCGCGGAGGATGTTCATTTCAGACAACCACAATGACAGTTGAATTGTAGTGCCATGAAAGAAGTGGTCAATAAAGGGTTCTAAAACTGGGCGTGGTGTATTTTATTCTGATTGTAAGTGGGTCAATGACAGGTAGTCTAAGAAATAAAGTGTCTTGTGGTAGCAGATGAACTACAATGAGCTAATTCCCTTGCGTGTCACCTAGTTGGAGGGGTGTGCATAGACTACTCAGGAAACTCAATGCGAATTTCGGAAGATCATTTCACTTTACCTTTTGTGGATCAAATCTTTGGAAAGTTGCGAGCATGAATTACATGATTTCTCAGCGTACTCGAGATGCAAATCAAATTGAGATAGCTTTAGAAGATCAAGAAAACCGCATTCACTGCTCTTTTGGCACATTGCCTTTAGGGAAAATCTTACTTTGGATTATGTAATGCGGGAACCTTCGGCCGTACATGATGGGGATTTTTCGGTGATATGATGAGGCTCATTTGGAGATTTTAGGTAGACTGACTTCTCGGGTTTTGGAAGTTCATATGAGGATGTAAGATCGTCAGGTATTGGAGAGGTGTCGGGAGAAGAACTTGTAGTGTTGAATTGGAAGTGTCCTTCCTTGAGACATAAGGGATTATCTGAAGCCATGAAATTATCGAAAAAGGAATCAAGATTGGACAAGGCCAAAGTCGAGTTGATCTCGACTTACCTACCCCTAAGTGTGTTGAGACATGCGGGTGGTTCTTAGGTCATGCGAGAGGATTTTATAGGAGATTTGCTTGAGACGTCCCGGCTGCATAGTCTGGGGCTTGTGAGGACGCCTTTGATAAACTAAAGAACTATGTTAGTGTCTCTATATTATCATAGAATCTCCCAGTTGGAGACTCCTTGCAAGGATCATGTGTACATTGGTAATTTATGCTATAGAGGTTGTTTTGGGATAAAGGGAAGATAAAGGCTTTTGTGATCCTACTATGCAGTGAGACTCCTGGGCACCATGATCAGGTACATGACTCACGGAAAAAGAGTTTTTGGCTATCGTATTTGCCCTAGAAAAGTTTCAGGTCGTATATTGTAGGATCTCAGCAGCCATTTTCGGATCATGCGGCGTTGAAGTACTTGCTATCGAGCGGGATGCTAAGCCTTGTTTGTCAGGTGGATCCTCTTGTGCGAGGAATTGCTTTGACTATTAAGGATAAAGGGAGTTGAGAATGTGGTGGTGACCACTGTCTCGGATTAAGTTCGAATCCGCTCAGGCCTGCCATAAGAGGAGCCAGGTTCCACTGGTGGTATTTTTTGCTCTTTATTCACTTCCTTATGTTATCAGGACATAGTAAATATCTAGTAATGGGATAAATTCCACCCAAATGGACCTCTCGACAAAGAAATTTTGGTGGACATGAAAAATATTATTTGATGACCCATATTTGTTTAAAATCTTATTACGACCAATTGATGAGAAGGTGTACCCGATGGCGATCAAATTGGGGTGCTCACGCTTGCCCTTTCGAAGCTTGTGGGGCATTTCTTACGAAGAAAAATAGAACAAAATCCTGCGAGCTAGTTTTCTTGGCCCTTTCTTTTCAAAGGCTTGCTTTGAATTTTGCAAAACTGCGCTGGTGCCAGCAATTAGGAAGGATCACAGAGGAATTTGTTTATCTTACTCTTATTTTTAATCATTGAATTTTTTGATTGTTGGGGTTTAGACTTCATGGGGCTTTTTCCACACGCTTCTTGTGGTACGCCTTTATTTTATTAGCGGGTTGACTGTTTCTAAATTAGGTGGAGGTCATTCCAGCAGAACTAGCGGCCATAAGGTTGTTTGAAATTTTTAAAAGCATTTTTTCGCTTTTGGTGCCTCGCGCGATGTTAGTGATAGTGGGCTCCATTTTTGTAATCGATCTTTTGAGAATTTGTTTAAAAGTATGGAGTCACCCACAAAGTTTCCCTTGTACCACCAACGGACAATGGTCGAGGCGAATTAGCCAGCGGAGATCAAACATATTTTGGAAAAAGCAGTGGCTTGAATCGCAAAGGATTGAATCGCCGACCTAATAAATCTTTGGGCTTATGTCGCTTGCTTTTGAACCATTCTTGAGTATGTCTCCTTATAAACAGCATTTGTGAAGATCTGTCGTAAGCCAGTAGAAATGGAACCGGGGCATATTGGGCCATTCGAAAGCCTTAATTTTGATTTGGCTCAAGAGGCGGGAGTAAGCGTGACTGCGCTGCGGATGAACGAGCTTAGTGAATTGGCGTGAAATCATATGAGGAGCTCGTGAATTTACAAGAGAGGCTCAAAATTGTTCCGTATTGAGACCACATTATTAGGAAGACCTTTGACCTCTTAAAAGAGTGTGTGTACAACTCGTTTGCACATGTTTCTGAAACCGTTCTGGAGTGGTGGCCCATTGGTGTCAGAGATGAGTTTACCGTATGGTGCGGTGGATTGAGTAGGAAGGTGGAAGGCCTTTACAAGAGTCGATGGCGGCAAGTCTGTTTCTGAGAACCCCGGTAGTCGAGTGAGGCCCGGCCGTCCAGCTCTACGAGATGTTCAGCCAGGAGTAATTTCTATCCTACCTTTTGTATATAGTTTTTCTTTCTTGCATTTCTGCAACTGACTATTTGATACTTTTATTTTAAAAAAATTTTGATTATGTTCCTTATTTTCTTGGGGGTGTCCTGTGTGCATTGAGGGCAATGCCTGCGCCACATGGTGGGGAGTGGGCATGCGCTAGTTGGAACCAATTAGCCACACGTATTTATGTTAAAGCATGGAAAAATTTTTCGATTTTAAAGCTCTTTGGGTGCAAATACTTGACATGATGTATGCGGCCCGGCGTGACCGCATATGACAAACTCCATGATCACTCAATGCATACCTGATAACAAGCATGTACAAAAAATTTTTGTTCATGGCCGGATCTATCACCCCACGATTCTGTTCTAGTGTTAGTATCACTTTCATTTATTCTTTACCAGAAACCAGGCATTGATTATCGCTAAGCTCATGTTTTGCATTATTGCTTCGATCTGTGCATTGTTTACTGCGTTTCTTGCTTCTGTGCATCGTATTCTCTGAGGAACACCATACATAAGCGAGAATGATTCTAGGCCATCATTTCTGTGTTACATTTCGAAATCATATTGAGTTACCTTTGCACCCATCTTGAGCCTTGAATTACCAATTCAGTTCGAACCTTAGAATCGTGATCACGAGAAGTATAGTGGACCCCAGAGTGGCGTGAGAAGGTGTCGAAGTACTAGTACATTTTTTTGGATTCGTGAACATAAGTCGAGTTGGGCGAGGTATGAAGCATGAAAGGAAATAGGCATCAGTGGGATGCGAGATGGAGGCATTCGGAAAAGTTACATATATTAGCCTTGTTGTTTCAAAAAAAGGGACGAGTGGTGCTGGTGCCTCCACTCTTACGGTACGGTACTGACTAAGCCAAAACCAGTGATGCCTTGCGGTACCGATTACCACACTTGCGTGCGGTACACCTCGAGCAAGCCAGGCAATAGCATTTTGGTCTGGGGTACCACCTTTGCCAGTCACCCAGGTACCATGTCTTGTGAATGGAGCCCATTTAGGTTTCTTCCCCCAAGTTGAACCTCTTCATATATCACTTCCTGACTCCATGCCAGAGAGCCCCAACCCTAATTTTCCCACTCTCTCAAAGCAAACCTGAATCGAACATCCCCTCCAGTGTCTCCATTGGTCCTCTCGGGTCTCCGCTTAGAGCGTGGTAGAAGTGCTCCTCATTTCTTTGAGGAGCGGTTTGAATGGATGTTCATTATTAATCGACATAATTTGGTTAGGTAGACACAGTTGGTAGTCTGTGTTCTTGGTTGCTTAGGGCATCCGCAGCGGACGGTATGGAAAGGAAGATCTTGGCGGGCGCAGGGCAGCCGGAAGCATCTTGTGGAGATGGGTTATTTGTGAGACCGTTTGTGTATTTGGGCTATCCTTGCTATATTCACTATTTTTTCCATATCTATGGCAAGATCGAAAAACACTAGAAAGGGAAAGGCTCCTAGCTTTTCTATTAGGCGGCAGTAGAAAAGCGGTGATACTTCACGGTACAAAGAAAGAAAGGGGAAATGGAAAGATTCCTCATCGAGGCGAGGCTCAAAGTGAGAGACGAAGATGAAGAAATTGAGGCCATGTTTGCTGAGTCTTCAGAATCAGAGCGGGAAAAGTGGGGCTAATCAATTGCAAGGCGGGGTTTCTATTATGACGGAGAATGAAAATTGACGTACATTCTTGTTCACCATCCTATCATTTATTATTCGAGAGCCAAAATCACTTTGTTGGTGAAGAGGTAAAAGGGTATTTACTGACCATGGTCAGGGAATTATATTCCAATTTGAAGATCGGAATGTAGACACCATTGAAGACTCTTTATTTTGAGGAAGCAGTTAAGTCAGCGTTTCGATAAGCTCAATCGTTGAATTATGTCATACACCACTGCATGTGGAAGCCTTATCCTCTCGAGTCATTACAGAGTTTGGCCTTGGTTGTTTGCAAATGCCATATTACTTGTCCACAGTACCCATGGGAGGTTTGTGCATAGGAGTTCATTCTAGAAATTAAACTGAGTATGCATTAATGAACAAATCATTCACAATATGAAAGTCGGAGCCAAAGGAAAAAGAAAGTTGCCAAGCAAAGGAAGAAATCGATTTTGCCATAAGGAGTAATGACTAGAAAAATCATTGATTATGCCTTAGTAATATGGTGTGTTATGAGGACTTTGAGGTCCCCAAGCAGCAGATATCCATTTCCGACTTTTGAATTCTGAAATGCGGTGGAAGGCGACTGCGGGGATAGGGGATTAGTTAGAGAAAAAAGAGTTCTTCCTAAGCTGGGCCCATCACAAACTAAGCGAAAGAAAAAGCGAAATTTGCTTCCATGGAGCCTCGATCATCACATTCCCCCCTTCGGCTATTTACGGGGCTTCATAAATGCCGTCTATTTCGCGGTCGATGCGTGCATCTCCTTTGAAAAGGATGGAGCGTAGAATAAAGGGATGGTTCAAGTGCATACTGGGAAAGCAGAAGCAACTGGATCATAGGCTCTCCAAGCTTGAGAGTCACGTCTTATGAGGAGAACCTGCTGTGGGAGATGATCCTCCTCCTGGCTTGGAAGGGGATTCTGAAGAGCTGGATGACTGTGTGGATGAAGACGCATTCTCTTCGACCGATGATGGGGAGGATGTGGAGTAGTAGCATTATGGGTTAGAATAGGGTGGTGTTAGGTAGGTGAGACCTCGTGCGTCGTGACAACATCCATTTTGTTCTCTCAAGCCACTAGTATTAATATGTTAGTGTTAAACAAAGACTTTTTTTATTTTAGCTATGTTTGGATGTTCCTCTTTGAATTTTATGCATGTTAGTTTGTAGTTATGGTAAAATAACTGCGGTGATAATGAGTTCATTCAGTTTGATCTCATTGCAACCTTTCTTTTCTTAGCTCCATAGTCCTTTATGTAAAGTATCTACATTTTACTTGATTTGTTATTTTATCCATGACTTTTAAATTGTACAAATTCATTTTAAGTTCGAGCCAGTTTGCATGCTCTGTCGAGTTAAAACCACGGTGCTCATTCTCTTTTCGCCGAAACTTACGATACCTCACGCACCCTAGCACTTTGTTGAAAACTCCCGTGGTGGGTGTTACCGGTTCAAATCTTACTAGGAATTTAGCAAGTTGGCAGTTGATTAATGTTGAATACATAAGTCTGACGCGTTTATGGGATTTTAAGCCTTTGTCTTGTTTGCTCCCATTTTGTGTAAGAATCAGTTGCCTTAGATCGTCTCTCGCGTTTGTGTATACGGGTTTTTCGAGTTCATGCACACTTTTGCTTAGGGGTTCGTGTCGGAGAACAAATGTAGATCATTACGAGTTGATGGCGGCCGTTGTCGAAGCCCCAGGAAGCCGTGCTCGTGGGGAGCATT
This sequence comes from Tetrastigma voinierianum, assembly GCA_016808115.1. Classification (NCBI taxonomy): domain Eukaryota; kingdom Viridiplantae; phylum Streptophyta; class Magnoliopsida; order Vitales; family Vitaceae; genus Tetrastigma; species Tetrastigma voinierianum. Next base: position 13,984 of record JAEQBH010004242.1, on the reverse strand, counting down.
TGCAGAGACCGTGAAATGCCCAGGCACCACCATAATCAGTACCCGTACCCACGCAGTGAGACGGTGGTCTGCCGTGCAGATAAGCGTGTAGTACCCTGAAAGCGTGAAGCACAGTACACTTTTGATACAGTTCCGCACTTCTTGTGCAAATACCAACATGTAATTTTTGTGGGATTTGAGCAGAATTCCAATCTTGGTGCAAGGGTACGCTCGTCTTTGAGCCCTGCCAGATCGTAAGGGAGGAAAGGGTATTTAAGAAACCCGATGAAGGCGGAGAAAGAGGGAGTTTTGATTCTAGGGTTGGTTTTAGACCGGTTGGAGGGTATCTCTCATATTTGATAGGGTTTATAGAGTAGAGCACTTACCTTTTCTTCAAATTCCCAGATTCGAGTTACTTATAATCTTTAGGTTAGATCAGCACAACTTGGTATTTTCTTACGAGATTACGTGGCACGATACGATCTCTTGCAATTGAAGTGTTATTTCTCAAGTCACATTTATGCACCATAATTTCTTATCAAACGGGGAATCGATTTTCGGTTCCAGTGGGTTCCTAAACCTCCATGATAGGGTTTAATGGTGGAAACTCACCTCCGTCAAGGTAATAACCCTCAATTCCTCTTTTGTGCTTCACTTGGGATTTATGCGATGCCAAGCATTTGCAGAAAATCTTATAAAACCTTAGTCAGGCATCTTCTTGACAACGTGTGAACAAGAGACTCTTGGTACACGTTGTGCTTGATCGCAAATGCAGGCTAAGAGTCCAAGCAAATCGTTTGAACAAGTGTTTGCCATCGCTCAATCATTCTTGTTTTAAAAGAGCCTTTAACGTTACATCTTCCGTCGAAGACCAATTCTGTCAATAGTTTCCCTAAATGAAATTAGAATAAAGAATTTGGGTATTACATTCGGAAGTAGTGAAACCTAAGAACCCTATCATTCGCCCTTTTGTTTTAAATAGTTAATTTAATCGGTTACTCAATCAATCAATCACAACCCCAGATTTTACTTCTAAACGCACATTCTTTGGAGAGAAATTCCTAAACATCACCTAGGAAACCACTCCTTGTGGAAATTACATGGACTCCCAGTAATACCATAATGTAAGCGACCTTAAGTTTCTCGCAGGAATAATTTCAGCATATGAAATGAAGCGAAGCATTTTTGAGCCGTTTAAAGTGTGGTGATGGATTGATCTAAGAGGCTAGTGGTAATTTGCAATTGCATTGCAAATCCGATACGTTCTCTCCCTTTTCTTTTTAATTCGTTTTCGTGAATAGTCTAAGTGGATATATGTGGTAGGGGTAAGATTGGTGCATGTCGGTTTGGGCTCGCAACGAGTAACACCAACTTGTAAGAATTATACCTCCAGGAAATTCTGAAGAGTCCATAGTAAGACATTTGTTTCCGTCACTACATCGGTAAGTAATTTAAATTCAATGTGTGGTCAATTGACTCAATGTCAATCTACCCTCGAACAACAAACTCATGCAATAAATAAAAAAATGGACTTGCTTTAAAACATCTGGGTAAACATGAGATAGGTGAATATGTTGATGAAGCGTAGGAAACCGTCGAGTCACCACACAACTGGGGGTTTAAGTCAGCAAGGAGGTTCACATCTGTCCCGATGAATTCGTAAATGGTTTGCATGACAATTTGGAGTAAAATGAACTTGGGTAGTCATTGATTACTCAACCTCACACAAGGTCACCTACAACGAGGCGACCTTGAGTTTAACCAAGGTGATCGATTTCAACATAATCATGACTTCCCATTAGATTACCAACCACGAGCCAAACTTTACCACGAATCAGTGAGAGAAGATGTGCTCTCGTGATACGATAGAGATTCTTGGTATTTGGGATAGAGATCAGGAGATGAGTGGGTTAAAAATGACCTCGAAGGGACATCACAAAAATGTTAAGGTTAGTGCTCCACAGATTTGATGGTAGAATGGATCATAATGTTTTCTCACGATCGGTTAGTTGCTGGTAGAGGAATATTTTGATTGGTATGAGGCAGTTGATAGTGAAACGGGTTCGGTTGCTAAAATGAAATTAACCAATTCGGCTAAGATGCGCGGGAATGTGTTACGGGAACATGCGCCATGCAGGTGAACCACCCACGTCTGATAGGCTATTATGAAAGCAAAGTTGCCTGAAAGTACATCCGCATCATATAAGAGCGATTGTTTTCTAAGGGAATTAATCTAAAACAAATGACTCTTAATGTGGTGAATATTCTACTAAATTTGAGGAAGCTAGACTTAGGTATAGTGAGTTCCATGCTGAGGACCAATTTACTGTATGCACTCGCTTTGTTAATGGTCTCAGGTTCGACATTCAAAGAATGGTTAGATTGCATGCTTCACACACTATAGAGGATGCATACCAAAAAGCCTTAGGAAATTAGAAGTTCAATGGACCACCTATCTTTTGCACACACAGGTCAGTCAAAGTCACAATCCATGTCATTAGACGGTAATACTATGCCTGCTAACATTAGGAGCAAAGAGTCTAGTTTACGTAACTCTCTTCCTGTTGCTTCTCCTATTGCTTCTAAGGCTAGTAATTCATCGATTGTCTGTCATAAGTGTCATCATAAAGGGTCCATGGTAAGTCTCCTGTCCCTAGCGATGCGTGGCATTAGATGTTGAACAAAGTATTTTGGAGAATAAGAGGGCGAATTATTGATCCTTTAGATTGTGCGGTGATGAAGATGATCTTCACGAAAATTGTGATGAAGATCGTGTGTTGGTGGTTCGATGTGTATATCCACAAGTTTGTAGATGATGATCATTGGAGGCGCACTAGTATTTTTCTGATCCTTACAGTGGAGATAAGAAATGTAAGTTATTGATTGAGTGGGATAGTTCAGTAGATGTGGTTTCTAAGGATGTTGTTAAATTGTTAAACACAGTGAGACCATCTGATGTCCATTAAAGTAAGCTTGGTGAATAGCCATACTTTTCTGTCATAAAAGGTGTCTGATCTCTATTCAAATGAGGGGATTATAAGGATGAAAAATCTATTGTGAGGAGTTTACTACCTGGATGTTGCCCATGTTCTTTAAGGCGCCCTTGGCTTTATGATCTTAATGTTGCAATTTTGAGTAAAGATAACAACATTTATTCATAAGTACAAAGTAAGAACATTATTTTGAGACACCTTAAGCCTAAAGTTTGCAGTAGTAAGCGTGACATCTCCTAAACTGCAAAGGAATTTTGCATATTTAAAGCGTAAGCGGTTGAGAGAGAGAAGCAGAGATTGGTATGTGCTTAGCATTAGTGGCAAAAGAAGTTCCCTCTGATTCTTCGATTATCGATGTTCCTTTAGAAGTGAAGAATTTTCTAGATGATTTTGTTGATATGGTGCCCGATGAGTTGCTTAGTGAACTACCACCTTTAAGAGACATCAAGCATGTCTTTATAGATTTGGGTCGGGTTCTCAAGCTTGCCTAACCCTTCTACCACATTATAAGATGAATCCTAAAGAGAGAGAATTTGAATAGGCAAGTACAAGGACTTTTAGAAAGAGGATTTGTTAGGCGCAGCCTTAGTCCTTGTGCGTGTGACTTTGGTGACACCCTAAGAAAGATGGATCTTGGAGAATGTGTGTGGACGGTGAGCTACATCAATAAGAGATCCTGATCAAATATGAGTTTCCCATCCCTCGCCTTGAGGATATATTTGGACCTATTAAATTTTGGTTCTAGTTGGTTCTCAAGATGGGTTGCATAGTAGTTATCATCGAGTCGTGTTAGACCGGGATGAGTGGAAAGCGCATTTTAAAACACAAGATGGTTTGTTTTGAGTGGACTGTCTAAAATGCTCTAGTACTTTCATGAGAGTTATGACCCATGTATCCTACTGACCTCTCATTGGAAAATTTAAGTGGTCTACTTTGATGACATATTGATCTATAGTCAATCCAAATAAGAGCATTTAACACACCTAAGACGGAGTTTTCTAACTCTTCGCGAGACGAGCTTTATGTTAACCTTAAGAAGTGTTCTTTTATCTGCAGCCCACATGTGCTTTTCTTAGAGCTTTATTGTAATCTAAACATGGCATTTCGGCTGATCACGAAAGGTTAGAGTTATTAAGGAGTGGCACAGACACGATACATCATGAGACTGCGTAGTTTCATGGTTTAGCTTCTTTTAATAGGAGATTTATAAGGGGATTTAGCACTATTATTGTTCCTATCACTAAATGTTTAAAAAATAAGGAGTTTCAATGGTCTAATGCTGCTAGCCAGGCATTTAGAGAAATCAAGGTCAAAATGATTGAATCACCAGTTTTGAGATATCCTGATTTTACTAAAGTTTTGAGGTTGCTTGTGATGCATCAGGTGTAGGTATTGGTGGTGTCTTGAGTCAAGAAGGTCACCCTATAGCTTTCTTTAGTGAAAAACTCAATGATGCTAAAGGCGATATTCTACATATGATAAAAGTTTGCTATAGTGTAGAGTCTTAGTTTTGGAGGTTTATTTGTTGCCTCTTTGAATTTATGTGTTTTTCGACCACAGCTTTAAGATACTTAAACTCGAAAAGAAAGAGGTGAATGCTCGACATGCTAAGTGGGTTTGAATTTTTGAATAGATATTCTTTTGTAATTAATATCGTTAAGTATTGAGAAACAAAGCTCTAACGCACTTAGTCAATTAAGCTATTACACTTCATCGTATGAGTGCTCATGTCATTAGGTTTGATAGATTGAAAAATGATATTCTGCATGTCGACTTTAGTATTATATTAGGTGTGTGGTAGAATCAAAGTATCTGAACTTCATATTGAAAATGGTTATTTGTTTAAAGTGACCTAGGTAATGCGTACCTGAATCATTTAGGGATTTATTAATTTGGGATATGCATGCGGGTGGTTTAATTTGGACATTTTGGGAGGGATAAAACTATTGCATTGGTTGAAAATGGGTTTTGTGGCCTTCTCTAAAAGGGATGTTGCTGGGATAGTTGCGATAGACATGTATCGGATAGCTAAGGCTAAGAAACAAAACATTGGCTTATATACTCCTTTACCTGTCCCTCATGAACCTTAGAAAGATGTTAGTATGGACTTTGTTCTTGGATTGCCTAGGATGGCTAGAGGACATGATTCTATTTTGGTGATTGTTGACAGATTTTCTAAGATGGCACATTTTATTCCATGTAACAAAACCAATGATGCTTCACATGTTGCTGGTATTTGAAAGTTGTTAAATTGCACGGTTTTACCTTCAGCATTGTATCTTATAGGGATGTGAAATTTGTTAGCTATTTTTGGAAAACCCTTTGGAAATTGTTTGGCACTACTCTAAAATTTTCATTTGCTTTTCATCCTCAGACTGATGGGCAAACTGAGGTTGTTAATCGTAGTCTGGGTAATATGCTTAGGTGTTTGGTTGGGGTAAAACAAGGTGTTTGGGATTTAATTTTGTCAACATCTGGGTTACTTACTTAACGAATTCTATTAGCAGTTCAAATGGTAAAGTCCTTTTCAGGAGGTGTTAATGGCTACTCACCGTACACCTATTGATCTTGTTCCTTTACCACCTCACATGCTTGTATACGAACCTGTGAGAAGAGCACCTTGGCTCACGTCATGACTTCATTACTGAGATTAGGCGAAAAATTTCTCTAAGTAATGAGGAGTATAAATTGGCTGCTGATGTGCATCGTAGATACAAGAATTTTAATGTTAGTGACTATGTTATGGTTTGCATTCGTCTGCGAAAGAATTCAAACGATTTTCAAAAAACTTTATGCAAAGCCATGGGCCCTTATTCTATCATTCATAAAATGGGATCTAATCGTATCTTCTTGATTTGCCTAATGACATTGATAATGTAGCTGTTTTTTCAATGTAAGAGGACTTGCTATGGGGAGCTTTTGAGCCTTCTACTTTGCCTTCTATTGTGTCTGCAGGTGAAGCTAGCAAAGGTGCACCCACTATGCCTTCGTTACAATTTTCTAAGGAGACGGTGGATACTATCCTTGATGATGAGTTCGTGACTTCTAGAGATGGTGAGTTTCGTCGTTTCCTTGTCAAATGACATGGTCGTCCGATTGTAATCTTCTTGGACGGGAGGATGATCTTAGTCATTTGGATTAACCCGTTTGTTAGTTAGCTCATTTCAGCTCGTCTTGAGTCGAGTTAGCACTCAGCCGGGGAGGAGGAATGATGGAGGAATGATGGGGCAGGGTAGGCCTTATATGGGCCTAAATGAGATAAAAGCCCAAGTCCAGTGATGAATTTGTACACAGTAATTATTTATTTAATTATATTTTTGGATTTATCCGTTAGTATTTTTGGATTTATCTATTAGGATTTTTGGATTTATCCGTTATGATTTTTGGGATTATCCATTAGGATTTTTGGGATTATCCATTAGGATTTTTGTTTGTACTTATAAATAGCACCTTATGTTATTGTTTTTTGGTAGACTTGATTAATATTGAAAACTTGAGAATTTCATTCTGTTTATTTTATTTGCTTTCTTTTTTAATTTTATTATTATTCGTAGACGAGCTACGTCAATATTCCTAGGATATCTTAAATATCTTAGGTCTATCCATTCGTATTTGCATTTGAGCGTCGAGTCTTTACATTTGCATCCGTGTATTCTGCACATGCGGTTTTTCTCATAAGCTGATTTTCATTTGCTTTATGAGTTGATGTTATATTTTTCTTAATATATCATCCTCTATGCTGTTTTTTATTTCTTTCCTCCCTATTTTTCTATAAAAAAATAGATACTATTTCTAACCAATTAAAATAACAATGATAATAATAATAATTATAGATTAACCATTATAATTTATGAGGTAAAATGGTTTAGGAGTGAGTACACACCACAGAGCATGTTTTGTGACGCACCCAACTCGGCACCCGGTGTCAAGCGAGGGTATCATTTTTTTTTTTTTTATTTATAAACTTATAAACTTTAAGCTTGTTCATTCATATAATGTTAAATATTTAACTTGTAATATATTCTGTAGCGACGGATTACAAAAATATATACAAAGCTCATATATGAAATTATTCAACATTTTAAAATATTTTCATTGCTTACAAAAGAAACAAAATACATATGCATTAGACCGAATGGTCTTCAGTAGGTCTCCATAATGATGTATTGATTTTGATAGCCAATCTGGATTATCACTGTCATCTGGTTTCCTCTTCTATACCTACACGGATGAAACACCCGTGCAAAGCTTATAGCTAGTGAGAATAAATACATATAGACGACTTCTAATCAAAGTCATCACACTGTAGACATCTGCATATAACTTTAACATTCATTTACATATACACATGCTTATTCATGTTTTGAACATATCATTTATAGATATGTTTTTACATATATCATACTTATTCGTCTTATCATGTTTCATTCCATATAATTTTTCATTTACGTTTTTATTCTTGTACTTATCACTGTTTACGTATCATCATATAGCAATTATATGCTTCTCATATCATGTCATGTACGCGACACCCTAATCAGTCTGTTGACACCGAATCAACTTTGTGGAGTCTATTAGTTTGGGTTACCGATACATGGTTGTGTCCCATTGTCGGGATCCATATTTCCACAAAAATAAAGGCCAAAGTCTCCTTTGTTTAGGAAGCTCTACCCAGTCTGGTAATATATGAGTAATCCATGCAAGAGTTTATTTCAACACTCTTATACACCAACATATATTAAAACCCAGCTTGTTCTAATGCCAGTTTACCCCATGACACCACCTCAATCGTCCCTTCAGATGCCATTCATTCACATTTAAATAAAAATATAAATTTAACGATTAATGACAGTCCATAGGTAGATCCGACCTCTTACCATAATTACATACTCGACTATTTATATAATAATCGAAAAAGATTTAATTACAATTCTTTTACATACATCAAGGCCACATGTCAACCTTCATAATCAGCCTCGTCAAAAACATCAAATCACTGCCCCCACTGTGCACAGAAGGGGGTCCCTGAGGTAAAGCAATGCCCGATGAAGAATTATCTCTGAGGCTATACCGCCTAAATGCACATGAAGTAGGAGTACGCAAACATCAAATCATATTCCATATAAATAAATGCCAATCCTATATGGAATGTTAAGTATATTACATGATATGAGACTCACTCGAGCCATAACAGTCGACCAGCTCCCTCACACTTTTAGCGCCAAGTGAAAAACCCGATCATTAATTATTTCCTGCTAATGACTTAACCCGATCGACAACCTTCAATTTTAATTTATCAAATCCTGTGTGTTTATTTGGGTTGCGAATTTAGGGTCTCATATACGGAAGCCATGGCCTTGCCAGGCACTCGCGAACTTTCATCGCTGCATCCTTATGTTTAACCAAGAATAAAATTTGGGTCTTTCACCCTGGGCGAGGATCTTCCCCATCTTGCTTCACACAAACACACGTGATTTATTCTTATTATTTTATACAGCAGTAGTCCTCGATTTTCAGGCGTTGTCCATTTTCAGATTCACATCATTCACCAAGAATGGTGAATAACGATACCATTCACCACACGAGCTCGTGATGTGGCCAAGTGCATATGGGAAATGCATGATGCCAATGCATTCTCTTCATATTACATGTATATATAAGTGCTACATGAAACATTAATACACCATGGACAATTATAAGTTTTTACATATAAATTTACATCTATGCAATGCGTTAATACATCAAATAGCATATATTAACATGTTATTCTTCACAATTGCACTGTGTCGATCAAGCAACCTTTTACAAAATGGCCCCGAATCTCGGACCCACGTATCTAGCGGGGCACCTCTGTAGTCCCTTCCCACGATTAGTCATTGAATTGCGTGATACCAAAACACACCACAAAACCGAAGACACTTGGTTTTGGGATCAAAATAAACTCGAACCAAGTCCGGGCGCGGCGATTAGAAAATCTTATGCAGTATGAAAACAATCCCAAAATTTTAACCAGTATCAACTTGATCCAGGGAATTGCTTGGTATCTTAAAGCAGTCCACAAAGTCCACACCACAGAGTCCAAAAATTTGGCTTCTTTGAAATTCTGGCCTTTTTCAAGCCTCTAAGCCAATCTGAGCCATTAAATGAACCTTTAGGCTAAAAATAATACAAGTAGGAAAATTCCCTACCTCATGAGTTGTGAAACTCAGATTTTAATTACTAACGTAGCTCTCGATGTAATGGACCGACACTCATGCTGCTACGATGAAAATATATCTGATCAGATTCACATGTAGATCTTAGAAAAGAAAATAAAGAAAAACAATAAATTCTCTCTCTCTCTATTAACTCTCTCACACAGCGCCACACTCACTATTTTGATTTCGTTTTATCTTCTTTTTGTTTTTTTATATTATTATTATTTGAATACATTGCTCATATTACACTCTATTTCGAATTAGTTTAGCAGAAACAATTTATTCTTTTGAGTTCACTTTATTTAAATAGAACTTAGTCAAGCCGTTCGACTTTAAAGTTTTATTAAAAATCTACGTCCACGAAATCAGCGACGGCTTATCATGAATCGTAAAAAATTTTAAGATTGTCTCAAAATTCAACGAAACTTTTCTGGGTTACTAGATTTCGCGATACAAATTTAATGGCGCAATCCGTTTCATCATCCGAGATCTAGAGAATTTTTTAGGCTTCCCTAAACCATTATGGCAATTTATTATTATTATTATCATTTTTTTATTTTGGAAATTTTCTAATTTTCCGGGTTTTACATTCTTCCCCATATATAAATTTCGTCACTGAAATTCACACACATACTAGCACACTCAAGCTTTGGCTGCATATCACGATAATATTCCTAATGTCAAATATTAGACCACACACCTTCGTCCTCAAATAGGAAAGGATATGTGGCCCGCATCGTGTCCTCGCGTTCCCACGTTGCTTCCTCCACTCGGTGTTACCACAACACTTTTACTAACGCACGGTCTTGCGTCGCAAAACCTTATCCCAACTATCTAAGATATGCATTGGTCCCTCCTCGAAGGTCTATATGAAAGTTAACTAACAATAATCTCTCCCCAAATCCACTACATGTTTGGATTTGGGGTATGTTCTAGAGCATGGAATGTGGAACACCTCATGGACACTTGATGACTTGGTGATAGATTAATAGATATGCAATGTGTCCACCCTCGAAAGTACCTCGAGGGCCCGATATACCTCGATCTTTAACCCACTTGCTTGCCGGGTCCCGTGACTCCTCTCTGCCCGACATCACCTTGAGAAGGCGTGATCTCCCACCTCAAACTCTAGAGGTCGACGATGCATTAGGCGTGAAAAGCTCTTCTCTGACTTTTGAGCCCATAGAGAAGATCTTATATCAAACCGCACCTAAAGTGTCTGTCCAGTCAGGGCCAGGTGATGGAACTCTCTCACATATGTCGACAAATTGGGGATCGCCTTGCTCATTATAAAGCCTTATAGGGTGCAATACGTATCTCACTGATAAGTGACTGAACAAGCGAAGATTCCACTAAGAATGGTACTTCGCCATTACCCTTAAGATCTAGGAAACATCACTGTAACATGTCCTCTGAATGCATGTGGTCCTCTCTGACTAACCATTTGTTTGAAGATGAAAAGTTGTGCTCGTCATCAACCATGTCCCCATGGCTAGCTAGAAACTCTCCTAAAATGGCTAGTAAACTAAGTCTGATTCGATACTATGGATACGGTACTCCGTATAGAATATCTCAATAATATATACACAACTGCAGGAATTTCCTCCGGTGTGAAGGTCATCTACTTGCATTACAGAAAGTGTACTAACTTAGTGAGTTGGTTCACTATAACCCATACAGCATCATGCCTCCGCTGTGTCCGTGGCAAGTGGGTCACAAAATCCATCGTAATATGCTCCCACTTCAACTCAGCTACCTCCAATGGCTGGAGTAACCCTACTGGCTTTTAAATGCTCAACCTTCAGCTGTTGACACGTGAGACACCTTTAAACAAAATCTCCAACATGTCGCTTCTTTCCGCTTTAGTAATATTGGCGACGAAGATCTCGGTACATCTTCGTGCCACCGGGGATACTAACAAAACAAACGATAGAACTCTAAGGATCTCCTCTCTCGAATGGGTCATTGGGAACCATAACTTGAATCCCACATCTGGGGAACTGCCATCTGTATGGATATTGGCCTTCTATCTTTTGAAATTTTGCAAACGATGTCGATCCACGATGGACGATATCTCTGCGTCTGTCACGAGACTGATCCACACTACTCAATAAGACCAACAGCTACGGAAACTCCTATCGCTCCTGAGGCACGATCAACATCTTTGCAGCTAAAACATCCCTGAGTCCGAGCATACCTGCACTCTGAGGGCTTCACTAGCCGGTACTCCCATGACTTGGCGGGCATCAGCCACTACATTTGCCTTACCAAGATGGTAATGCAAAGTGAAGTCATAATCCTCCAGATACTCCATCCATCTGAGTTGCCTCATGTTGAGGTCTCGTTGTGTAAAGATATACCTCAAACTCTTATGGTCTAAAAATACCTCAAACTACTCACCATACAAATAATGGGGCCAAATCTTTAAGGCAAAGACTATGGCCACCAACTCTGAATCATGTGTAGGGTAATTCTGCTCATCATTCTTTAACTGTTTGAAACCATAAGCCATAACCCTCCCGGACTGCATCAAGACACATCCCAGTCCATCCCTAGAGGCATCCGCGATTGCAGGTGTACCTGTCCCTATTCGGGACTATCGAATAGGAGTTGTAGTAAGCCTCTTTCAATTCTGGAATGCCTTCTCACCGAGTCATTCCACTCGAATTACCCGACCTCTTTCCTAGTAAGCGAGCCAGGATGCTCTAAGGTGATGTTACATCTAGTAAACCCTTGTCCGACAATTCTTGCGGTTGGACGCCAGGTTCTACAGCTCCTGCGGTGCCATCCTGTGAGTCATAGAAATGGGTGACATATGGGGTGTAACTTCGATGATAAATTCCCATCCGCATGCGGAGGTAATCCCTTATAAGCGCATCGAGAAAAACATCCTCATACTCAAGCACGAGTGGGCTGAATCCCGTCTCCCTCATGGCTAGAATTAAATCTTACTTGACGAACTATCAGTTGTCCCTCCATCTAAGTGGGTGCACGAGTTTGAGGTAAACATCATGATTCTCCTGAAAGTCCACATGAATGATCGTGTGTAGGAAGTAATCCTCCTACTATCATGATCAATGACGACCTGGTGTGCCATCAACTAATCCATGCCCAGAATGACATCAAAATTTGATATGTCCATTACCCGAAGGTCCACTGTGAGCAGAATCTCTGAGATCTCTAATTCACAATCCCGGAGTATATAGGCCATTTCTCATACTAGATCTTGGGGAGAATTTTCCATACAATGGCTTTTCAGGCCTTGTAACCTCTAAGCCTAATCCATCACCTGAATCTGGCGATGATGAGTATGATGCATCCTAATTTAAACAACACGTGCGGGAGTAGAAACGTACCCTACATATCAGGCTGATCTACACAGCCTGTGGTATAAGGGCGTAGACATGCCCCTAAGTCCCCGAAGTCTATCACAGTGGGCCACAATGCGTGAAACCTTGCTCACTGGCCCCTGCAGCCCGTACATGCATGAAGGTGCTTCGTGATAACCTCACCCCGGCGGGTTCCTACGACCCATGTCGGAGCGAAGGACTCGTGAGTCTGCGCTTGTCCCTGATAACGTGGGGAATTGTGCCGGCCACGAAACCAGGATCCGTACCTCCTGTGGGCAATCCCATTCATGTCTGGGTGGTAATAAGGAAAACATGTCATCGGTCCTAAGTACAGCTGCCATACCTAGGAAACTCATGAGACAGGGGAAGTCCTCACGCCTCTTTCCCAATAGAAGAAAGTGATCCTCCTTCCCTACATTCTGCAAACCTTTCGCATCTGAATGCAGTCGTCCTCCGTCTCTCTATGGCGGAGGTATCCAGACCATAAAGTCCGTGTCTTATAGCGGAGGCCCACAATCTGCCCGAATGGACAACTTCAGTCCGTCGCAAATCCTCTAACCTTGGCCGTAATGCGTGGCCACGTCAATTCATCCGCAAGCGTGTCGACTCATTAGATACAGCCACGTACTCCATCGCTATGTCGTTCCCTACTTTAGCTCTACAGACTCTTGGGCCTCTTCATGTCTAGCCGGTGGTAGAATGTAGCTCATAAGAGCCCATGGAGCTAGTGCCTAAGTCATTTGCCTCTAAATCCTAAGTCTTAGCCGGGTCCCCGCTCACCTTGGGACTCACCTGCAATTAGACACGGCTAGCTGATCTTGGCCACATCGGAGGTAATATCCATAGCCTCTAATACCTTCTCAATCTGCCGGAACCAGTAGTACGCCACCATGGATCCCTCCTATGAAAACTTGGAGGATGATGTGACTTCAATCTGCGGAGGTTACTCGGACCTCCTGACTACCATTTGCCAGCACGATGTCGGCGAAATTTTGCAATACAATAGCCTCGACAAGGCTGCTGGTCAAAAACATGTGGTGCGACACACCTCGTGGGCGACCTCTCGTCCAGTCTAGGCTGCCATCTATACATGTCAAATGGAAACAAACTTTATTTAATCTCATTTCGGTCCCAACTAGTAATGCGTGCAGAATTTAATAACGTGACCGTGAACCCATTCATCACCTAAGTGGTGCTAATTGCCAACCACTCCTTTTTATTTAGTTCAATAAAATTCAACACTTTCCGGTTCATTTCATTTTCCGAACCCCTAAGGTCATGGTTCCTAACCTTAGCATTTCACTTTCTTATATCGTTATGCCGTAACATATAATTTTCCATGTGATAACCACGCGTCACATTTCACATATACATCATCTCAGTGTATATGTTTTTCATGCAATATGTAACACACAATCAATACAATCACAAATATGGAACACATCAGAACACAACAAAGAAACAC